>OZ020201.1:1800000-2279807 GCA_963971245.1 Cladonia rubrotincta | reverse complement strand
ACCCTAACCCTAACCCTAACCCTAACCCTAACCCTAACCCTAACCCTAACCCTAACCCTAACCCTAACCCTAACCCTAACCCTAACCCTAACCCTAACCCTAACCCTAACCCTAAAGCTCGGCTTTAAAACCCAAAATCCCTCACAAGCCAGAGAATCTGCTTGTTGCGAGAGGTCAGCTGTTTATGCCGTTTACTGTCCTTTATCGATCGTCGGCCGGCAGTTGCCCTGGTTCGCTTCGTTCAGGCCCGCTGATCAACTGCGGCTTGATTCGGGGTTTGGAAAGGGGAATGAGCGTTCACGAGGGGTTTTGGAAACCGAGGATTCCCGCTTGCAATAAACAACTAGCGACTCCGCAGCTGGTTATAGGTGGTGTGCCACGACTTGTGCTGGGCGAATTTGGCATGACATACTTCTACGTCACCAAGCTTGCACAATTTAGTGTCAACCAGTTGTCAGGACCTGATTAGCTTGATGATATCCGGAGAGAATAATATTCCATGTTGACATTAGGATTTGACCATAAAGATAAATTGAGGAATTTCACGACATTGGTAATGTCCCACCAGGAGAAACCTATATCCAGCCTTTGACACGGTGAATAATATTGGAATCTCTCTATCCGCTTCATTGCCCCGTGTGAAGGATCCCCGATGGACGACGCATTCTTCGTCTACTCACACCCGGTCTCCACTCAAGAAGTGCAGAAAGCGGGATGCTTCACCAAATTGCACGTCCGCATCCATGACCGGGACGAGATCGCCGATTCAGCCAATCATCGATTAGCTACCGAGTGGCGGAAAGCTTTCGACGAACCCGCCATTTCGTGTTGTGCAAACATATACGCACACTTGGCCAATGCGGCTAGCTTATGGTACCTCGAATGTTGCCTGAAAAGACTGGACCTTGCAAGCTATTTCACGGAATTAGGATTTTTGCATGATGGTATGTTGACGTGGACTGGCATGACGAGAACAAATATTTGCAGGAAGTATTGGAAGAAAACCGTGCCCTTGCTATCGCTATGGATATTAGCGAGGCGTAAGACCCTATATAAAACTAAGAGGTGGTAAAGTTACGGAAGCTGCTATCTCAAGGTATGCTGGAGCTTATAAAGATTGAGCGAGACATCGCCATGGATATTCCTGACTGAACTTCACCACAGCAAATGGCTCGACATTATGGAAATTCCACCCACCGCTGGCTTCCAAACACTGGGGGATTACCTTGCTTTCCGTCGCAATAATGCTGGCTCAGAGTCAGTACACCTGCTTTGCACCTGCTTTTCTCGCTGACGGATGGTAGTGCATTCTAATCGATAGTTGCATTCGGGCACGGAATACAATACACCAAAGAGGACTTTGACATTGTGGGCGGGATGATTTAAGTAGCCGAAAACACGATGTTGCTCACAAACGACTATTACAATTGGGAGAAGAACATAATGCGTACCAGAGAACAATGGAATAATATCCAACGCCATTGAACTACTAATGAGAATGGGAAACCTATCCCCTGCGATTCCTAGAGAAAGACTTCAAAGTTTTATTACTGTGTAGTGTGTACGAGGATAGATTTCTCCACAAATAAGACCTCTTTATATAAAGAGAACCCATCACTTCCGTTCTACTTACGGAAATTAGCTGAAGTATGTGAACCATCTATTACCGACTACTATTTCTAGTACGCCATTTGTCCACGTAATAATGGTTAGAAGTTCGCCGCCTAACTTAAAAGAAGTAAAATTATTAAAGTAGAAAGAAATAAGTATAATTCCCCTTTATTAAATCTAATTTAAGGGCTAATATAAGAGATTACTAAAGTAACTAGGATAAAAGATATTTTTAATATACTTAATATTAATAATAGTATTATAAGTATAATTAAAGTAAGTATAAATACTTAAAGAAATAAAAATTATAAAAACTAAACTTATAAATAATAATTAAATTTATTTAAATATCTTTATAATAATAATCTTTTATAATTATATTAAGTTACTTTTTTTAAATAATACTTAATATTTAATTATATATATTAAAGAAGTTATAGAAATAACTTACCTTTATATAAAGAAAAATTATAATATATTTAATAATTTAACTTTATCTAAGTTATTAATAACTTAGTTTTTTTATATATTATTATAATTAAAGTAATTTAAATAATATAAATTAAAATATTAATATATATAAATAATAAATTTAATTTTTATTTTAAAAGAGTTCTTTAATACTCTTTAAATTTTATAAAGAGTAATCTATAAAAATATCTTAATAATTAATTAATTATATATTATATAATAAATTCTAGTATTTTATTATATAAATACTATAGTATTATAAGTAATCCCTATACTAAAAATTTATATAGAGTTAGCCCTATATATAAAATTCTTAGGTTATTATATAGATAAATAATACTGTAAACTATATCCTTCGCGAAGTATTATAAGTATGTAAAGAGTAAAATTCGGGGAGAGAACAAGTACTAAAATATTCTTCCGTCTATTGAGTGCAAAAGAGCCTCATCGAATCTCATCATCATTAACAAAATCATGAGGGAAAGTTTTACCTGACTAGTGTCAATCCACTGGCTTGACTTGCACATGCTATTCCCGCCGAACAACAAAACGCATGTATCTTCTCCCTGGATCTCCCCACTTACCCTCCTTCGTAAAACCCACCGGCTTTCCCGTCCCCTCCAACTCAGCCTCGACCCGCCACTTGGACTCAGTCTCCAACCCTACCTGCGTCCACATCCGCTGCAAAGATCCCTCATCATGTGCATAGACACTCCCAGCTCCCAAGCCCAATGGATACGTATCAGGAGCCACATGGCCCAAATGATGCCCAAACACCAGCGACCCAGGTACCTTGCGCATCAATCGTGCCAGCCGCTTCGAGATCCGCAACTGTGCATCCCAATCGAAGACATGGAAGAAGGAGCCCGCGAACACGATATCGATCTGTCCATCCAACCCTCTGAGCTCAGGAGACGACGAAGAGGAATCATCGAGGATGTCAGCTGCGATAAAAGTACTGCGCAGAGTACCGCGGTCCCGGAAAAGATCGTAGCCCGCATCCATCAGCCCGGCCTCCAGATCAAGCCCATAGATATGTTCGGCTGGGGCGCCATCGAGGACGAGTTTACGGATGTCTTGACCGAGACAGCAGCCGAGGTCCAGAAGTCGCTGGTCCTTTTCTTTGAGACGGGCGAGGATTTCGGCGTAGATGGGGCTTTGTGATATGCTGGGTTTGAGGAACAACCAGGAGCCGATGCAGGGGTAGGGAGCAATGTTCCAGGCTTTGTCACGCTGTATATCTGTAAGTCGGGGAGGAAGTGAGAAGGGGGGTGGAGGCGGAGATGAGGGATGGATAGTGTGGGCTGAGAGAGGAGGGGGTCGAACCACTTTGAATAAGTGTTGCGCTAGGTCTTCGGCCGGGATGTTGCTATACCTATCTAGTAGATCTTGACCTGATGCTGGAATCTCGCCGATTGTTTCCTTGTACCACGCTACTGAATTATCGGGTGTTGTCATTGTAGGAGTGGTCTCATTGGCATTTTAGGAATCTTTAGCTATGAGCTAGGGATCATGTGGAGCAGATTCTAGATATTGAAGGTTGGTACTCTGTATTAACAAAGGTGAAAGAAAAGAGGCATGGGAAACTGCCTCTACTATAATGGTCAGGTGGCGTGTTGAGGAAGACCATCTCCTTAGCCAATAGTAACACGTTTGACCTAGTCACTTTGGCCGAGTCGCGCGATTCTGAGCATCAAAATTTTGGGCCCAGGATAGGTCGAGATACATACCTTATTTGGCTGGCGGGCGCTTGTGCCAAGACCATCCATTTTTACTCTAATATAGCCCTAGAGGCTGTACCCCAGAGTAGCCCTAACTATAGCAGCTTACGGGTGATATAGGCTGGCTCCCTAAGGCCACCCCGCTAAACAACCATTCTTGCCTACTCAGCCCTATGATTTTAGTTCCCGCGGGGACTGACTTATAGGTAGCCAGCCAAAGGGATATCCCTCATTTCTTCATCTCCTAGACTACTTCTACCTTCACAACTTTGCTAACGCTTGTTCCTGATCGTGAAATGTGTGAATAACCGGTTTCCAATACCGCCGATTTCCTACAAGCCGCACCCTGTTACATTCGCTCTGTCCTTCAAGATGGATAACCAAAGAAAACAAAGGAGCGCCGTCTACAAGCAACTATACGACGATCTGCACACAGTGTCTCTGAAACCCGAGCAAGAAGCGTCATCCCAGGATGCAGACGACGTTTTGAATCCTCGGAAAAGGCAGCAAATATCTCCTGATAACAAGGCGAATTCTGGTCCTCGAATTGGAGACATCATGTCATGGACTTTGGATTCAATCTCCAATAGCTTTCATCATCGCAGGTGGGACTTTTATAATGTCCATTGTGAAGCCGCTGCTCGCGTTCTTCGTCAATCAGATGTGGATGAGTATATCGGCTTTCATCCGAGACTAGTCGTCTTCGTACTTAATCTTAGGCAAAAGGGTCCGGTGAAAACTAGACCTGTCTGTTTGGAGGCCGAGAGTCACATTCTTAGCACGCTCGGAGTAGCTGGTATACACTTCAAAGATGCTGTAACGTTCGCAAAACATCCAGGACGTCTTGAGACCTACCATATCTCAGCAGCCTCATTCACAATAGTATGGAATTACGATCCAGCTACAGGGAGCACTGTGGCTATGCTGAGATATGGAGACTCGTAAGGAAGTCGTATTACCCAAGCAATTATTCAGGGTTTGATTGACCACGAGCGGCTTTGTGGATTTCCGATGCTGCTAGCGCTTCTTGCTCAGAGGTATATCGCCAGAGAGATGGAGGACTGGTTCGAGATTCATGTGGATGGAGTGGTGAAAGCTGCTGAGCTTACTGGATATCACCACAATTTGGCTGTGGAACAAAGGCAGGACAGGGAATATGATCCTGCTGTCGAAACCGCAAACTTAAGCGGTGTAGCTGCAAACATAGCGACTAACCATCATTGTTGGGAAGGTTTACTCGCTCTAGCCCGATTTACTCTCGACGAGCTTCAAGTGGTGGCTAGAGTGCACCCCAGACATGTAGGCGCAGGCAAATGGAAAAGCCATGTTCGCCATGTCCGGGGAGAAGTCGACTGCCTGGCTATGAAAGCGAACGCAATGTGCCAAGAGGCTAAATCATGGCAACAGAAAGCTAGTATTCAAATCCAAGGGCTGTTCAACATCATTGCTCAACGTGAGCAGGAGCTAGGTAGGAAGCTTGCATCGGACAGCTTACGTCTGACCCAAGCAAGTCTCGAGTTGGGAGAGGTCACACGACAAATCGCAGAAGACAGCAAACGAGATAGTACTTCGATGAAAGCAATCGCAGCAGTGACAATGTGCTTTCTTCCCGGTACCTTTGCAGCCTCATTGTTTGCCATGCCTGTCTTCAGATGGGATGAGCCTTCTGGTAACGATGTCATCAACCATCGTATCTGGGTTTACTGGGCTGTGACGATCCCACTTACAGCTCTGACCGTCTCCTTGTACTGGTTATGGGATCATATTATGAACAAGCCTAGGGGTACAGTTATGAACAAGCCCAATAGCGCAATCGCGAACGAGCGCAAAAGCATGAAAAGCGAATATCGAGGTCCACCAACCAAAAGGATTGTCGCCAAGTCATTTCAGAGGTCCAGCAGCCAGAGTTCGGTCTACAGTGAGAATGGGAGAAGATACCGCAGGGGACGAAACAAAGTCGACCGCGGTCTCCTATACCTGGATCCATTGTCTGGGCAGAAACCGGGCAGCAACTCTGGTGGCGAGAAGATGCAATCTACGAATGAAGCAGAAGCGCAAACAATTCAACCGACAAGTGAACCCTCCATCTTCGAAAGTCACCACCAGGGGGAGCAGATCATGCCAAGAAACCCAAGTCAGGCGAGCTAAGCAATGAACAACATCACCAGGACCAGCAGCATGCGTGTCCTGGTGTCGATGAGATTGCAGATCTATAAGCACAGGTGGATGCGGTGCTTGATAACTAGGAGCTGTTTAGGGAACTTCTAACATGATATAACTTTGCCACGAAGAATTATACCATCACAACACAACCGAGTTCGCAAGAAGTGTTCCGGGGATCAGATCGACGCATACTTGCGCAAGAGACGGCATGTAGTATCTGTGGCGTCACGCTTGCGAATTGAGCGCATGCCTCAAACTCTTACCAGATTCTCGAAATCGTCGAAAGACAAGCGTGGGAGCAAAGAAAGAATATGAAAATCAAATTCTAAGTGCGCTACGTACGAGCCGAAGGGCGTAAATTGCTTTTCCTCTTGTGTGGACGAAAGTTAATATATTGTTAGGGTCAGGTCTTTTGTGCTTCGAATACATTGAATTATCGACTGATATCTTATATGTATAGACCATATCATTTAAATGATCGTAAGGAGGCGAGCAACAGTCCGACCCCAATCTAAACCAAAGCCCACTCTAGTCCAACAACTCTCTGCCGTCACGAAGGCCAGAGGGCGCATGGTTTAGGGCAGACGCGTGACTCGAAATTGTACCTTTCGATCGGCCTCTGAAATCACCTTCTTAATAAGTCCAAGATTTTGGATACGCTAGATCCTGCCATCAGAAGCCAGAGCATCTGTTGCACCATCAATAACGGTTGACTCATCCAGCCGCAACAGCCGCAGCTATTTGCTTTAACAGATCCAAGTCGAATATCTGATATGCATTGGGAGCTTCATCAGTTGTGAAATAGACAGCTTCAATTCCATAATACGCCATTGTGTGGACGAGGCTTGCAATAGGGGCAGTCGTCTCCGGAGTGTTGGTCACCAGGATTGCGCTCTGATCTCTATAACCGCTGGGAATAGTCTTGATTGTAGTGGCGTTGTTGTACAGGGAGTATACGTTCTCAAATTCGATCATCGTATCGCAGTAGCTAAAGAGTTGGGTAGGGGCAAGTGCTCCGGGATTGAAAACCACCGGCGTCACGTCGGAGGGAACTTGTGCATAAGCGTACTTAGATGCGTTCTCCATATATGTGAATACAGCACTCGAAGCTGTGTTGTTAACGTCATCGAAGAAGATGCCATCGATGGAGACATTGTAGCCCTGTTCATTGCAATCCCACCAACTGGCATAAGTTGCAATATCCTGGACAACTGCAGAATACGCTCTGTTCGTAAACTGGGTGTCCACGTAGCCGAGTGTCTTGACATTGGCGAGACCGTTCATTATTGAAATTGCGTCAATGTAGTTGGTATCAGTGGGACAGCCAGTTGTGTTAGGTCCGCTGCCGGGGTTGATAACGACCTGCCATTGGACCTGGGGATAGGCTGTGATTGCAGCGGTAACGTTGCTCCATGCTGATGCAGATGTACCTGGATATAGGTAGAGTGGGACAAGGATGAACATGGACGTTGCTTGGAGAGCAAGAATGAGAGGAGTTAGGAGGAAGAGGTGATGCATCTTCGTTGAATTAACAATGATGATGTTTAGGTAAGAGATTGTAAGACTAGTTGGTCGACCGATATGGGCCCTTAACCGCAGTTTGAGCGCTGTGGACCCTTTATAGAAGTTAAATAGTCAAATTGACTTCGATATAGTGGACTAGAGCATTAATGATGGGCCCATCTGGCCAATGCGGCACAGCAGTGTGTCTTAAATTTGCAGCAGATCTGGCCAATTTTCAACGTCGATCTCAGCAAGTCCGCACACCAAAATGTCTCGCCCGAGTCATGCCGTCCAGGCATTGAAAGAGGATCAAGGATGCCTTCGCACTTCATTGACGCATTTTTTTAAGACCGGACAGAGCCGAAGCAAAAGAAGTATAAAAGGACAACAATGTGTGTAAGACTTTAGCGGCTCAATAAGCAGGGTCCGCATACATCAGACCTAGGCTCTTGACACGCTGGATTTCAGCAGGTCTTTGTCCATCTGAAGACATATCCCGCAGTAACATCGCATAGCATGAAAGTCAAGATTCACAAGCCATCAACTTTGGCATTCCAGACTTATTGAAGGGATGCAGGGCTAGCTACATTCAGAACATACCTTGTTCTACTCACTGCGATTCAGGCTCTTGTCATGGATTCTGGTGTAACAAGGGTTCCTTAGTATCCCATAGTGCATGTCCATTCGCTTTCTTTCTTGACTCCCGCCCCCCCTCTCTCTCTCTGAAGTCCGATCAGCGCTCTGCTGGCTGGATGTAAGCTTCTGCCATTGGTTGGTTGACCGAACCCTTAGCATCAGAGCTCCACCTCGCTATCGCCACCCTGACGCTATCAGGTAGCGGCAAAGCAGGAGGCATAAGCTCATCAAGACCCATTCCGTCACAAGACACAGGAAATGCTGAGCATGTGCTAAAGCAGTCTAAACAAAGGCGGGGTGGGGTGGGTGAAATTGGCTTCTCAGGATTTGCGGTAGTAGTGACGGTTTTGTGTATGAGCAGATACAGAGGGAGAAGCAAGAGGTTAAAGAACAAACGGGCAGTGACACCCTTAAATGATTGTTCTGTAGATCCTCATTTCCCCTGCGCCTGCGGCAGCCCCATTGGGCATTAAGCACTAGGTACATTGGTGCCGCGCCCGCGGGACAAAGATCGGCCCGGTAACGGCTTACGTCATCTGGTGCACGGCCTCATCTGATGCACGATTTTAGCTCCATCACCATCATTAGTTTTAATGATATTTAGAGCTCTACCAACATCTAATCTATCTGATTTTCTAGTGAGGTGATCTGTAGAATTAGGCGCATCTATTAAGCTGTTAAATAGTGGATTGATATCGCTGAGGCAGCCGAATCTGCCTGCTATAAGTATTTCGGGGTGGGGAGGGGTCCCTATCTTCTACCACCACCAAATCTATGCTACCCCTAGGATCGCTTTGTTTTTGAGCTTAGATTAGCTTTTAAATCTTCTTAGCTCTTATTATAAGCTCACTATATAGCTGTAAGCTGACCTGTTTTGCTTATAGAGCCTCATCTTTTTTTTACTATTTTTCAGCTTATTTACACAGTTTCTATTCCTTTATATTAGCCCTGATAGCTTTTTGCTCCTTAACTTTCTAAGCCTTTTCAGCCTTTTCAGCTTCCTTGCAAACTTTATCAAGCTCTTTTTAATAATGTTCAGCTATCGCGTTAATATCTTTTTAAGCTTGTTGATCGCGCGTATACTAAACCTTAGTTAGGGAATAGAACATTGCTCCACCATCATTTTTAGTAAGATAATCTAGTAATAATGGCTTACTACGCTTTTAACGCTTCTTTTTATTGATTAGGCTTTTTTTAAGGCCATTATTTTATTATTTTAGTAGTATATTCTCAACTAATAGCGCATGCATCATATTACTCAGTTTCTGCGCCTTTTTATCATAAATACTGGAAATAATATTATATAAAAGCTTTTTAATATATTTCCAATCTTCTATAATAATTATTAAATAGGTAGAAGAGCTAGAAGAAGGCTGATTATTATTAGTTTTAGTAAACTTAGTAATAATAAGCTGAGGATTGAAAGGGTGGAGGCTAGTAGCTTTAAAGCTAGAAAAGATATTTTCTAATATAAATATAGTTTACTAGGCATGCTAGAATAAGTAAAAAAAATCCTGTTTAGTAATAGATGAAAGGCCCTAGTATTAATTTATAAATGATGTTAGTTAATCTAAATATGCTTATAATAATGGCTGAAATACATAGATATCTAGGGGCTGTAGTGTATGCGTTAAATATAGTGGGTATATAGCTAGAAGGATCCTATAGCTATCGCAATAGTTAATGAACTTTATACTAATATAGGAGCCATGGCTATCAAGGATTAGAAGCCTCCAAGATCTTTACACCTTTAATTTTGTTTCGCGCTTAAAAATTTGCGTTAACTATTGAAATCCTAGCTTATTATTGGTCTAACCAGATAGCGATAAGGCAAAGAAATAGCTTTAAGTGTTTAGATTAAAATCCTAGAGCTATAAATCCTAAACCTAGCCTGTAGTTACTTGATAAATTAGTCCTAGTGATAGAGCTAAGCCATCCGCGTATATCATTACGATGGTAGTAATCCATTCGCAGTTTCCGTCCTAAATAATTTATTTAATTGATCCTTCTTTATAACGCCTGCGCGAAAAAACCTACTTTATCCTTGAAAGAATTCTAATCAAAAAGCCTTTTTCATCTATATTATAGATATGCTATAACTCCACCTTATACTACTCAATTTTCTTCCTTAATAGCTCAAAATATAATAAGTATTTGAATGCTGAATCTGCCCTAGAGCGATTATAGTTGAGGCCTATTATCCACTTTAAAACCAGCTTAGTTTGGTGACGGCGTAGAAAGTACAAAACCCATTCATTTCCTATCTCTTTATGACAGATTTCCTAAGCGAAATTTTAAATTATATATTTATTAGGAGGGAGGCCGCGCGCGTATAAGCGATCAATATATTTAATTAAGGATTTTCTTGTTGGTTGTTGAGGTTTCATTGGTTTTGGTACTGGGTATAACAGGATCCGGTAATACCGCGATATCGTCTTGAGAGGGTGGAACGGCTGCATTCAAATTGTTTAGCTATCTTTGCGATATTAATGTGATCATCAGGTGATAAGCTATCGATGAAGGCCAAGGCTGCTTCAATTGAGCTCATAATGGTGGAGGTGTATGCGGTGGAAGATGTGGTCGAAAATCGTAAAAACGTGCACCAGATGACGTAAGCCGTTAACGGCAACTAATCGCTTAGGCTGCCCTGGAGGTACTCCTCGGTTAACGGTTAACCCTGCTCATTCAACAATAGTAGGCCCTGGCCCCTGCGACGGACCTGTACATGCCTAGAAAAGGCCTCTGGATTAAAATTTTTGTCATGCAGCTTAGGAAGGAGCTTTATAATGGGGGAAGTGATAGTAACGCCATCTATATAGAGTTTAATGGAGAATCTTTGAGTCTGAGCCCCAAAGGTCCGACCTAGAGCTTTTGTCCTTCGACGTATTCAGCGCAGTGTTGTTATCCTTTCAATGGCTGACGTCCACCTTTGAGGCAATAGGCAAAGATCTGCCCCTTGATCCTACCCAGGTCAGCTTTCGAAGGGATAAGTATTACATTATAGAGTCTATGAACAGCGCAGTAATCAAATCACTAGATGAAATCAATCGAGTCTTGAAATTCAGTTTAAACCGAGCTTTAAACCGGAATCTTAATTAAGTATCTAAGCTCGACTAAATTGAAAGTAGATCGAGTTGAAGCCGACGTATTACGCGGTGCAAGTACGGAGGTAATTGATACATTGGGCACTTCTCCACTTCAATAGCTTTCACAATATGATTAGTAATAGAAACGCCAGGATTATCTTAGAAATAACACTGTGAGAACCCGGCACGGCCTTACCTAAAACGCAGGCTCTTCAACAATTCAATGATACAGCTGATCAGCATTATGAATACCGAAGCGGAAGATCAGAGGGACCTACCATCACCACCGAGGTTCCCCGCTAAGATATATGGGGGAAGTAGACCATTCCGGGGTATCAAAGACGCCAGTCGGGAGGTGAAAGACGTTGATAAAGCACTCGACGACCAAATAAGCACGGGCAAGTATATATGCCACGAGCATCGAAATCCATATGCACTGAAGAGCCGGAAAGAATTTTCCGCTGAAAACGCGGCCTTGAGTAGATTCTTGTGCTGCCAGGCAGGTAAGCTCAAAATGACAGGAAGTCAACCTATGATGACACATGAAGAGATGCGCCAGAGTAAATTTTCGGTGGCGGAGTCGAAGTGCGCGGACCATGCCAAAGCGTGAAGTCCACCGTAGCTGAATGTGGCCACGATGAAACCTAGGATGGTGGGAATCTCAAAGATTCTATGCCATTCGGTCCAATCTCTACACCGTCGAGCAAGCAGCTATTAGTGCCCCGCTTCGGAAAGCGTTCTTGCATTGCCGGGTTTCCTTGGTGTGTGCGGTCGGCAGCCACTCCAGGCCATTTTCCATCGGGTGATGTCTCGGGCGGTGAGGCTGACGTGTGGCAGCTTTGAATGTAACTCGTTGAAGGCTTTGCGAAGTTCAGGCGGCATGGATTCGGGTAAGTGCATACCGAAATTGGACATGTCAAAGAAGTCGCTATACTGAATGTCTCGTGGGTGTAGTATCTGGAGGCTTGTCCCCTGTAAAGTTTGACCAGGCTCCAATATGATCGAGGTGATTTCTTCAGTCCCTAGCAGGTCTGGTTCTTGTTTTGGAGCTCCTATATCATTGACAAGGTGCCATTCATCGTCCAAGCCTTTTGGGCTAATCAGATCCAACTCTACACTAGGGTATTCTAGAAGCGATAAGGATTTCGTCTAAAACTCCCATTTAGTATACGTGGTACACAGCGAGGGCACTGTCATAAGAATGTGCATCAATTGTGTTGTGTGGTGTAGATAAGCCTCAAGATCAATTTGTCCTTCAAAGATACGGGATTTTGTATAGTCGCTTCTAACGCTGACGTCTCTGAGTAGAAGACGGCTTAAGAGGAATGATAAACATTATGAAGACATACGGAAACAGCCGTACCGTTCGAATTCTATTTGACACATATTTGATAGTTTTGAGTGTATGTAATCTCTTCTCGTCTTCGACATGAGCTCTCAATTCGTGATTGATGAGTTCGGTAGCAGCTGATCGACGGCTCTGCATCACATAGAACGCGCTCCAGTCCCAAAGACGTTGGCTTTGAATTATTGTAGGAAAATCCACTTCGAAAGGCTTTTCCCACCAAAGAATATATATCAGGACTGCACAGAGAGCGTGACTAAATGTATTGAGCTCTAGTAGACTAATTGGAATGTGCTGTGCGACTGCATAAAGCCATTAGCAAATCTGCAAGGGGAAAATCAAGAGAAGGACTCCTAAACGTACGGCGATTTATACACTGTGCAATGAACCACAAGGCCTGTACACAGACTAGAGCTTTCGCGAGTCCATTCGCTTTGCTTTTTGACTTAATTTCTCCCGTCGACAGGTCTGGAAGGTCTTCGTGCGTAGATTCTTGCTCCAATAGATGACTTCCGCCACCAAAAGTGAGAAACCAAATTTCGCTATTGTCAGACGGCAGAAATCTCTTGGACTCAGGGAGATTACCGGGAATCTGTATTGCCAATCCACCCATTATAGCATGAAAGCCGTGCGCAATATTCCACCCGTGACGATCTCTTCGTAAAGTGTCTTTCTGAGCTTCAAGCGTTGGCTGCTATACAAAGTTTGGCACAATCGGCTCGTTGACGCAGTTCTTACTTTTTGAACTCACCCGAACAGGTCCTTGACTCGGCAGCATGGTAGCCCCTTTCAGCCTCACGACAGTCTTTGCGATCCTTTCAGTTGCTGTATCATGACAAGAGGGAGGGTTTGGCAGCCCGAATGTTTTATTGACCTCATGCATAATGAAGAGCGCATGTTGCCTTTGATACCTAAGAAGCGTTCGCTTATGTTATTGAGAGTTATCCTGGGTGAGTTCGGCTTTTAAACCAAGCTATCGTGCGCTATGCAAGGCACACATACCATGCAGTGTAAGCTACCATCTCGGGAGCAAGAAGTGCCAAAATTAACCATCCAACCTTCCTCAGTCTTGACTCCCAGTCGCTTCCAGGAGGAGGAACATTGAGATGCACGGCGGTCCAGACGCAAAGAAGCGTAATAATGATACATGTGCTCAGAATGTCAAGTGTGCCGCGGGTGTTACAACTAGTTTGCCAATGGACTATGTCAGTACCATTGCCAAATAAGAGCGAGCTCATTTTGTGCTCTGTTGTACACGGAACGATTCTCCGTTGCCACTGCCAATAAAATGCGCAGCTCGAGGGCCGTGGACGAAGTCAATTTGAAACCCGTCCTTCAGGCACTTCACGAAGCTGAACGTAGGGCGCCAAAGCTCAGCGGGCTCATCATATGGAGTGATGGTTTGTTATCTGGTGCCGAACCTGAGCACATTGCGGCCGCTAAGCCCTATGAGCGGGACCGGCCCGGCGATACAGGGTTGATGAAAAGGCCCCTAAGGTAATTTCTAGCTAGGTACTCCTATATGTATTCGCCGCTGTTCTTGGTCAAGCTTTACCTAAAGCTCTTGACCAAGGTAAGACACTCTTTCAAACATACTCGCATACTGACATTCCCGCTCGCAGCTTGCGAAGGCAAACGGTACTGTTGGCACTATCAGAGATTATGGAGCAACGATACTCCATCCTACGATCTTTCCTTTCCAGCCCAAGCCCCATGCCCCGAAACCTTCCTCTACCTCATTTGAATCACTGTGCGCCTTATTTCTTCGATGATTGCAGGACCCTACGATATCCTTACGCATCGAGAACGTTGATTCACCACCTATAAGAGAATGCCCTATCAAACAGGTGAGGCGTACAACCCTAAGAAATGAAGAATGCCAACAGCCACGAAAGGAGAATGAGAAGTCGTTGGTGAAGGAAATGCCAAATGGAGATCCGTATCTCAATAAAACATCACCACCTCCAAGCTTTGCGTTGAAAAAGCTTTCATCGGCTCAGGCTTCCATAACTTTATCCAAGAATCCTCTATACAACGCATCCTTAACCGCAGGATAAACCGCTCTTGCAAAGTTACTGTTCCGCGCCAATATATATTCTAAGCTAATCCCCTTATACTCGTCAAACAACTCCGGCGTATTCTCGTCGCCGTCGAAATTGTTTTTGATCGAGCTCGTCCAGCCATGCAACATGTACGAGAGCCCCCAATCGTGGCACCACGACTCCGGCGGCCAGAGATGGAAGTTGGATATGAATTCGGTCTGGTTCTTGAGGCTGCGGTTTTTGGTTTTAAACTCGCGGGCGTCGGGATGGACTTGGTAAATTGTCTCGAGATCGGACCTTTCCCATGAAAAGGGGAAAAATGTATCTTGCGGCACGATCATGACATGGTTCCCCACGCTGGCAAACTCGCGAGCCAGACTCGTCAGTAGGAACACCGAATGCGTTTCCCATCCGCCGTCGTAGATTGTGTTTTGGAGTGCGTTGTAGGCGCTGATCATTTTGTTTCCTGGTGTGGCCATGATCACGGCGTTGCATGTCTTTCCATTGACTTGGCGGCCGACGACATTTTCATACCCAATGTGACGTAACGTATGTATTTCGCGCAGGAGGTAAACATCGTCATCGAGGTATATTCCACCAAACTTCTGAAGCATGTCTGTGCGGACGAAGTCAGAGCGGTGAGGGAGGTTTTCTATCTTGACTCCCGTCGTGGTCTGGTTGGGAGCGAAGTGATAGTTATATCTGACGTTGGGGAGCTTGTTAATGGCGCGGCCGTAGGAGTTTGTGAGATTTGTGAGGTGTCCGGGGATGTTGATATGGATATAGATGGTCTCGGGTTGCATATAGTAGTGGGCGGAATAGACGGCGACGAATTGACGGAAAGTAAAGTTGAGAGTGTCATATTCCTTGGGTTTGTCGACTAGGCGAACGAAATGGATAATATTAGGGATTGATGGAGTTTTTCTCGAGCTGAATGGGTCCTGTCTGTTCGATTTGAGAGGCCAGCGTATGTTTGAAAAGTATCCCTGATCTAAATCTTGGAGGGCTATCATGAAGTTTGAGGGAAAGAATTGCTGATGTAGCATGACAAAGATAAATATAAGGAAAAGGACAATCAACCGAACTCCTAGCCTGCTGAATATTGGATGCTGCATGCTGAAACAATAGACCTAGATCATAATTGGTAGAGAGACTGTGTTAGGATCAACGCATAGATACAGATCAGATAATTGGAAACAGCACAATGAAAGGAATATGTGCAGGTGGGCTTAAGACATACGCCTGAAGCGCAGAAAAACTTTCCTAATAAAAAACTCCAAATCTAGGTTTAGTCAAAAGCCTCATCCAATTCTTCCTCACAGAGTGGATCGCCGCGGGATTCCTTGAATTGCACCACTGTATTGCGTGAAAGAGAAAGACGGACAGTGAGACGAAAGGATAGTTGACTACAGTGTACAGAAAAACCAAGCATGCGAAGATCATATTGTACAGAACTTGTAAATCAGACAGCGTCATTGGCACAACGCACTCGGCAAGAATCATGGATCGGTGGTTGAACAACAGGCTTTGTAGCGACAACGACATGAGAGCGTTATTGCGGAACGCTTCGGCGTCTTGGATGCATGGCGCCTACCTTACAGAATGACCGAAAACTTTAGCAATGTCGGAAAAGGCTGATGAGACTGGAAGCTCCAGCTGTTTACAATCATTGGAGCCTTCGGAACGTTCTGACGTTCTTTCATGTCTACTATGCTGTCATGCTCGGCTCCACCCGGCTTTTGTCCATTGCAGCTAGGTTTGGTCCATTCACGGTCTAGGTGGCTTGAATAGTCAATCATTATACATAACTCAGGTATGCACCGGACCTTATATGCATGCGCAAAAGATGTGGGTTAGCCATCCACAGAACAGCTGTTGCATAGCTACCTATTGACCTCGCGAATACACATTGGTGAATCTCGCTGTCACTGCTGGCAATAACAGAACTATCACCATTCTATACAGGAATCCAAATCAATTTTCAAAAGATACCTTGATGCAGTCCTATTCAATAATGGACGGCCACATTGCAAACAGTTGAAAGGAGTTGATTTGAAGTACTGTCTTGCCCAATCCGAACGCTGCTACTTGGTGCGGAGGTTAATCATTTAGATGACCTACCTGTGTACCTAGGGTACCATCATCTGAAGAATGTCTCGTCATACATGGAGTGTTGGGATGAGGCGCTTTGAGCTACCAGCTTCCACTGGGAGCTTTGACTTTCTGCGGATTCGATGCCTATTTAGATCCGTACAGCCCTACGGGGCTAATCACAGAGCACCGAGATGCCCTAACCCTAAGAGTTGGTCGCCTGATAGAGTCAAATCTTCCTTCGAGGGTTGAGCAGCTTGGAGGTGTGTGGTTGGTTGTTGAACCCTTCGAGTGGGGCTCGACTACCACCGATTCTTTGGGCCAAAAAAATCCCCTAGTACTGAGAATATCAAGGCTTCGCGAGGAAATTGCATTCGCTAGATTAAATGTTGTATCTGAACATCGCTTAGCTGCTGTGTTCACTACCAAGAATTTGGTAGGTCACTAGTCAATGCGGTTTGTGCCAAAAAGCGGTAACCAAGATGCCAAATGCAGAGACATAGCCAGCACTCTCAACTCTCCCATTTGATACAAAATTTTTGAGGACCAACCTTGTTGTCCAACTAGTGACTTTTATCTGTTATATCTCTTACAGGCTTCCAACAGGACCCCGCCAGCCTCCCTTTGTGAGCCAACATGGCCGTCTCCCGATTCGAATCCGAGCAGTACACATCAGAAACCTTCGTCGAAAGCGTCGGCGCCGTCCTCTTCCATTTGTCCAGTCGAGAGGTATGCGTCCTTCATCTTCTGGATCGCGACGAGTACGTGCTGGCCAAAGGACGACGCAACTGCGGCGAGAGCCGCAAAGACACCGCCTTACGCGAACTCCTGGAAGAGAGCGGGTTTTCATGTCGTTTGCTGGATCTGAACATGTCTACTCGCGCTCCTCCTGCGGTGGAGACAGAACAGCTCGGTGACGAGGCACATTTCTACACCGGTATCTGTGAGCCGTTCACTTTACAGCTCCGTCGCCTTGGAGAGGGCGATGTCAAGTTGATCTGGTGGTACATCGCTGCAGTGAATGAAGATCAGCCGCTGAACGAGGTCGCACAGGAGGGCCAGAAGTTTGCGGTGGAATTCTACAGCTACACTGATGTTCTGGAAAAATTGACTTTCCAGATGGATCGTGACATGGTTAGAAGAGCGATTGATATTGTCACCAATACATACGGCAAATGAAAATCAATACTTTAGCACACTTCAAGGTCTGCTCGGGGCGCGGGGATACGAGATCACAACACCGCGTTCGAAGATGTTGATGACCTTATGTTCACTGGCGTTTGAGTCACACTGTCTGCGTCCCAGAGCATCGAAGATGGAAGAGGTGAATTCCTCGTTGGACGAACCTCACCACCAATCCTGTAGGAGCCCCTGCCGATGCATTTCGCCGATCTTTTCGTCACTATCATGCAGTCCTCCAACTTTGGATAAGGTATGGTGACTGGGCAGGAGCCCGATCTGCGTCATTTTCCCAACATTATCGGCCCCGTTCAACGAGATGGTATAAGACATTGGATTGAAGAGCGAAGCCTTCGCTCAATAGCGCGATCTCCTTTTGGGAGGTGAAAGAACGATGAGGACGAGCCGGGAATGCCGTGCTGCAAGGGTAACCTTTTACCGATGATTGTGGTTTAGATCAATTACTTGCAAGTGAAAGCTAATGTTCAGCTGGTTTGCGGAGGTATAGTCATGCAGATTCAAGATGTCTTTTAATGTGAAGCTGATCATGGTGATGAAGGTAGCACGGTCTCCTAGACCGCCAGGATGATTAAGAGTAAGTTTGCCATCAAAGGAAAATCTGAATAGTGCTCAAAGTACGTACCTGTGTTATCGAGCAGAGGAATGCGCTGTGAATGGTTTCACGGGCGGGTGGCGGGGCTGGGAGCTCCGCCTTGTAGAATTACCGTCATGACAAGGCCCCCATTGCTCTCAATAAGGCCCGTTGTTGCGAGAAATGCGAAGTCGTACGCTAGTCACTCGCGCTCCAGACCCTTTTACCCCGCAAGAACGGTGTTGTCCTCCTTCGTACTGTCCGCAATTGGCTACCCCAGCTAATGTGGCTATTGATTTTCCTCCTTAAGGGATCCTCATTAATCGCAAGCAGTACGACTGTTCCAGTCCGACACTGGTCCCTGCCGTTTGCAAATTACTGTCTGGGCTAGAGCAATAAGGGCCGCTAAGCATCGGAGCAAGACGTGACGGCGGCACTTCATTGATAATTGCACGGTGATCTGTCGCAAATGGATGGACGATTCAGATGGATAAACACTGCATTGCCTGGCCTGATGAGCTCTATGGAAGGACGCGATTATCTACATAAAGCTCCGCAGGGTAGCGGCCATCGATTAGGGGTAGAAGGTGCTGGAATGGTGAAAAATATGGAAAATGAGATGGCTGATCTAAGATAAGCAAGCGAGCGAGTGACTATTTTGCAACATGATCCTAAGGCTTACAAAAGCCATGGTGACTCACTGATAAGCAGCAGGATGAAAGAGATGACATTGTTGCCATATGTCATCCAAGTGAAGCGTTATGGTCCCTGACCCGTCGTCCTCGCGCTAGGATCAATTCGACGCTGTCAAGTTTGCCGATTTTGACCGGCTCGAGATCAAACGCTCTGTCAAGATTCTAAGTCTTGACTACTTCTCCGAACCCAAAGTCTCTCTAACATCCTATCTTTCAAAGATAGGCGGGTGTTCGAAGCAATTAGACCGCCGGGGACACGATTTTATCGTGTACAACAAGCAAGTCGACTCGAAGATGGACTGAACATCCTTCATGACCAGTAGATCTATGCAACACCTACTACCGTCCATGTCCATGGGGTAGAAGCATCATTTACCGCCTTTAGCGTCATTGCGGACCTATTGATTTCCGGGGTGTGGCTACATGCACATGAACCATACGGACGCATGATACAGGCCCAGATTCTAGCATGTTACTCAGCACTCTCCGAACGACATGCGACTGCCCAGTCCTTCGCTAAATCCTTCCAGTTCTCAACCAAATACATCAGTTGGTTTACCAAAGACTTGTCAGAATTGTACTCCTTGTCTAGCACACCATGAGAGCAGTTACGCTGCCAATGCTCCTTTACAGGAAAACGCTTCATTTGTGGCGAAACATTTATGGCTTCTGATCACTCCTTCGTTGGCTCTTCTAAGCAAACTGTGTCGCTGCCCTCTCAGTCCGTAGAGCTTTACAAGCAGAAGGGGGCTTTGATCCGAGTCCAGCGGCCGAACTCGGTCTTTACGTCGAATTCAACGGCTTCCGTGATCTCTCAATTTGGGCGACGGTACGGATGAGAAGCAAATTAATCAACAAAGCAACAAAATTGCAGTGACTCCATGGGTTTTTCTAGTTTCAAGTCCTCGCTGTCATCTTCCATGAACATGGGTTCTGTGGCAATGACTCTTGATGTATCAGCATTGGTGGGTACACCAAAATGCGATCCTCCCATCCTGCCCGAGAAGCCAATCTCATGACTGGATGACATTAAACAGAAAAAGCCATTAGGTGGCTTTACGCCGTTTCCCGCCGTGCATGGGGGTTATCTCAGATAAGGTCAGGAGGTACGCGGAAGGGGAAGGCACAAATAATGCCGCCGCACAGTTGCAGATCTGACGAGGGATCTGGATATTAGCTAGAGCAAAATATTGATTCCCGCCAATTAAAGCACTGGTGAGATACAAGGTCTTACTGTGACCTTGAGCGACTGACATATCTACTAGGATTTGTGAGACAAAACCCGATATTTGTATGTGGAACACGGTCCGCAAATTTCGGCATGGGACATCAGGGTCCAATGTTACCTTGTGGCGTGTTGCAAGTAGTGCAGCGATGTCGTTGATTTCTTTACCAGAGCAGTCAAACCGCCCAAAATGTCCTTCCATGGCTAGGGATTAATTTGTATTCCGGTCCACGAATAAGCCTGGAACTGTCGGCGGCATCCTACATTAAAATTGGCTCATGGCGCGTAGGATACTTGCACCAGAGGCCCGAGGGATTCCTGGTATTTGACATGATTGCCGGGTTGAGCTATCTCCTGCCTTTAGGGCTAAGTACGAGCCTGACCATTGCCCCCTTTTTGGTGGCTGTGGCTGCGTTCTATCTTCTCGGGGCCTTAGCCGCCCTGTGCCACAACAACTTCTCGCTGCGAAAAACCGTAATGCGACAGCAAGACATTTTGTTGGGAACCCCATAAAGAAAAGGTTGTTTTTTGAGAAGCCTCCCTACACCATCCAAGTTGAGACAAAAAGCTATGCGGCTCTTCATTGTTGGGATAGTTCCTTGCGCACGAAGGGTTTTTTTTCAAGGTGCACGGAGACTCCGAGTATCGTATGCGGGGGGCCGGAAAAGCAATTAGAACTTCGATACCCGATTAAGGTATCCCTGGTCATTGGCCTGCATGTTTTGTGACAACATGACGCCGTTACATTAGGAGAATACACCTCGTCTCAAGGATGCATCTTCGGAAAGCCGAACTGGAACACTCTTTCGATCTTGGCCTAAGTCATCCTAATTTCCTTCCCGTTCTTTGCTTGGAATTGGCCTGACTGTGGGCTGACTGGTGAGATAGTTAATCGAAATTATGGAAATTTCCATAACAGTCATGTGTTTCGGACGGTGCCACATGCAGATGTGATACCAACATTTTCGATCCCTTGCTTCTTCTCAAATTTTTGTAACACCTGGACATGGAGCATGTCTCTCAAGCCTACTCTTGGTCGAAGTGAAACTTACTAACGAGTTTGCAGATTCATTCTTCTTGCAGAATTCGTGGCTAAGGTTGTCCACACTTCACGAAAAGCAGATCCATCAGTTCAGGCGGCGAGGTGCAGGCAATCTGGGCCGCATATCATCTTGTTCTGTGAGCAATTCGTTGGCTGATTGAAATCTATCAAGGTAACAGATACAACAGTCTAGCAGTGTTTCAAGAGTACCATGCACAAGTAGGACTCCGAGATCAAGCAGCCCTTCCTGTGGTAGTTGCTGACAATGAATTTGAACAGTAGCCAGGTGTGTCATTGCCCCACGGCGCTGACCCAACGCTTGGAACTCATCTCAATGGCCCTTTGAGGGCAACAGTATCCTCATCTGGCGAATACATGCATTGCCAGCATTATACAGCATTTTCAAATCGTGAACGATCATGAAAACTTACGATCCCATAACACACTCACTGTCAGACCCGCAGGGATTTTGCTATCACAGCGACACCTTGAATGCTGATCCAGGGGAGAATTATAGGCTTCCAGGCTATGAGATCATAGGTTCCTGCTCATGAAATCACAGGTGAAAGGCCTAGCTTTCCGATACTAAAGTGAAGTAGGAATACTTTGCGAGGAGTGAAGTAGGAATACTCTGCGAAGATCATACTTTGTCAGCATCGCTCTCCTTTTGACGTCATCACTGAATGAGATCAAGATGGGGCAGAGCACTTCAATTGGTACTTCTTTCTTTCTATAAAGTCAGCCCAGCTGGTCACAGCCCCTGATTGAATTTCATCCTTAGTCTCGACATTGGTAAAGAGCATTTTATGCCTATAACTGCCCATTTCCGAACAATGGCTACACCTGAGCTTACTCAAAACTATGAAGACTCCGTCTACGGTTCTACCATTGATTTCAAGGTGCCCACCGCGCTTGAACTTCCGGTCGAGGATTTGCCGCAGGAATTGAGAGATATACTCTCTCCTGATCTAAGTAATGGCGATACTGATTCACCGGCTCGACAATTAGTCCATGAAAATGGTACAGTTGGCATGTCAACCTCATCAATCCCCATAGTAGCTCCGTCGACCAAAACAAGCACGGATCTACTGGCAACCACGGAAGCAAGCCCAGATAGTCCTCCCGATGATAAGCTCCCCTCGACTACCGACAATATAGGTACAATTAATGGCGAGACTTACTCATCGACTCAACAACTAGGCCATGATGACAGTGCAGTTGGCACGATCACGCCGTCAACCCCCATGATAGTCCCGTCGACCGAAACAAGGACGAACCTCCCAGCGACTACGGAAGCAAGCCTAAATAATGCTCCTTATTATATCCTCCCCTCAACTACTGAGGGTAGCGTCCCTTCAACTGACGACACCAGCCTACCACCTACTCCTGATATCTGCTTCCCGAAAATCCAAGGTACCTTAGCTTACGGCATCGATTCCACCTTCTGTGAGAAACCCTCCGAAAAACTTGCCCTTCGAATCCTCGATGTCGTTCAGAGCTATGCGCACGGCACTGATGCCGGGACCGGGGTCGACTGGACTAGGAAGAATAATTTTTTGTCCTTGGTTGAGCAATCTATAGAGAAGAGCGAAGCGGTCAAGATGGTCTTGCCTGCTTTTCCATGCGTAAGTGTGCTCGATTGTTGCCCATTCCGAGCTTTTCTCGGCTTTTCAGAAAATTTTTATTGAGCAAGACGTTGCTTAATCTTGTTTTATGGACCACACACTCGTCCTGATACAAGAACGCTAACTTCGAAGGCTTCTAGAAATCTATCAACAAAGTGGACAAAGTCCTAGGGACTCTCCCGGATCTCGGGGAAGAGCTTGCATTGATGCACTTGAATGGCTTATGTGAGAGCATTGCCGAGATATACGAGCATGGCGCTGAGCTTGTTATCACATCTGATGGTCTGGTATACAATGGTAATAGGCCATGATCCTAACCTCGGAGACCAAAGACTGATTGAACACAGACATCCTTGGTATCAGCGACACGGACGTATGGGATTACTCTACAGCGATCCGAGACATCATTAAGATTAAAGAGCTACGCTACATCAGCACTCTTCGCGTTGTCGATCTCCTTGGTCACGTGAATACAGTAGAGCTGACAAGGGAGGAATACCTAACACATGCTGGATGTTATCGCCGCGAGCTTATAGCAAAATATGCTCCCAAAGATCTCGACGTTCGTGGAGCAATTCGCAGTGAAGTTGATACCTGCATGACTTACACAGGATACGTCAAGTTCTTGCTCAAAGATCTAAGGCACAGTTCTCTCGCAAAGGATGCACTGGGTCAAAAGCTATCGGGTGAGAAATACAAAGCAGCGGTCAAGAAGATTGCCTTGGCAATGATCGAGCGTGGGAAGGTAGGCTTGTCCATCCCTGGGCTAAACCAGTACTAACATGGCGCACTTTCAGACTTTTGCCGCCGCCATCGAGGCAAACTGTAGAGATCATTTGCGACTCTCAATCCATCGATCCTCCGGTCAGACCAAACTTTGTATCCCCCTCATCCCACAACCTGGAAAAGCCAACCTCATGACGCCCTGGCATTGCTCGGTGGCTGTCGGTCTCGATGGATCCTACAAGACGGTACACGCTAGTGATGTACGAGACACACACGATGTGGTCCTTCAGAACGGTCGCCCGCATCATCTCCGAGAGAAGTCGGATCTCTGGGAATTTGGCAACGTCAAGGTCGAATTTGAGCATCTCTACCCCTGCGGCTTGATACTTCGCCCCATTATCGGAGCTGACTCACCTTCTCCACCTTCATTTCGCGACATCGACGTCTCAAAAGTCCGAAAATTAGCAGAGCTCCAGTCACCGGTCATCTTGCGCGGCTTCGCTGAAACCACAGATCGCGAGCTCTATATCAAGAAAGCCGGAGAGATGGGGGAAATACTACCATGGATGTTTGGACAACTCATGGTAGTAAAGGATCAAAAGAAAGTTGATAGAGGCAGTAATAATGTAGCCAGTAACGAAGCAATGCCAATGCACTACGATGGCATTTTCAAATTCAGAACCACAGAGGATGATGACGGCAATGTCATGAAAGATGAGCAAGGAAATGAAGTCCAGATTCAGATACCCCCAAGGTGAGATATGTATTTTTTGTACTGTAGCAAGATGATAATGAGCCTATGCTAACTTTCCTACCTCGAAGATTCCAACTCTTCTCCGCCATCGCCACAGCCCCTAAAGGATCAGGCTACACGCTATTCGCCGAGTCTCGTCTTTTCTTCCAATACCTGCCGGCTCCTTACACGCTCTCACGCCTCCAATCTGTGAAGTGGCGCCTACTCAGCATCGGCTACTGGCGTGGTAAAATGCATAACATGTCCCTGGTAGTTCCTCATCCAGTCACAAGCGTTCCATGTTTACGCTGGCACGAAAGTTGGCCGGAAAGCAAAACCAAGTATTCCACCTGCGAAGTGAAGATCGAGAATGACGATCAGGAAATTGTAGACATGGTTGATCGGTTGATGTATGATCGACGGGTGTGCTTGAGGTTCGGCTGGGAACGAGGAGACATTCTGTTGGTGGACAATTCGAGCATGATGCATACGAGGACTGCGTTTACGGATGATTGCAAAAGGGAGTTGTGGAGAATTCATCTGGATGAGATGCAGATAAACCTGGGCAACGATGAATAAAATGACCACAGGATGATATTATATGGAATGGCGCAGAAAAGGGTTATGACCGGAACGTGTGTATTTTAGAAGTCACAGGGAATATTGCTAAAGCAACAAAGGACTCTTCACATTTGCCTCAAAATGTCCCAAGGCCGTAATAAAGACATGACCTTCCCCTAGATACAAGTCACCCTATGTTCCTCTCGTAGCTTCAAAAGTACCCTGGGGACCTGTACATCTCAAAGACTTTGAAAGCATGTTGGTGGATATAGTATTGGCGCATGTTCTTGAAGGGATCAAACAGCAGGAAACCTTACATTCCTGCCTTGCAACGCATCCTGATCTTCTAATTCCTCTAAATTTAACAGCGCCATATTTAGGTCGTGTTATTCTTGGAGGAATTAAGATAAGAGCCCACAGAAAATACTCTTGTGGAGGTGTAATAGCTCGGAACACTCCCCTCCAGGCATCTTCTTTTGGATTCAGCTCCTGAAAAAGCGGTACAGCGTACAGCTGGTGTCCTCAGGAGTTGAACACTTTTCGATCCAGCCCAGTCTTGGCAATAACATTGCTCACGATCTATATAGACCAAGAAACGCTCTTCCATTTCCTATCCAGACAGGAATGGACTTGGGATGGAGTTCTTTGAGCTTTGTTTCCGCTTTGAATCAGTTTCATGCTTTCCACAGTCTATCGAATGCAATGTATAACGTCCGATCTGATGCATCAACCTCTTGATAATGCCAAATTATGGTCGTGTTCTCTGTGAGATGTGGATGGTCGTAAGGCTGTTAGTGACACTAGGCTGTCGCAGCAAGCAAATGACGGACTTTTCGTGCCTACATGCGCTTTTCTCATACAAGGAGAAAACCCCTGCTGAACTCCATTCCAAATGCGAACGTAAAAGCTGTTTTGTAGACTTGTCATGCGCTACAAATATTGATCGCATCAACAATTTTACTCTGCACCAGATCCAAATAAGCGTGCAACCGATTTTCGCGATCTCCCTCCTGCTTTTCCCAGACTTCGTCAAATGTCCTTTGCAAGCAAGCCAGAACAACGTCCCGATACTTCCTACCCATAAATCTCTTCAATCCACCAACTGAGCCATCTTTCACCAGGGCGTCAATGTACTTTAAGTCATTGATGCCCTGTGAGTTGGAATTGGGGGGAGTGAGTGGCAGTCTAGACTTGCCAGTTGCTGCGTGAGAAGATACTGCTATAGAGCGCCAAAAGCCGATCTCATAGAGCACGATACCTAGACTGTATATATCGAATGATGGCTGAAAAGAATGTCGCTCGGTACTTCTATATAATGGATGACGATAGAGGTCATCTCCAGGGCACGCTAAAGGCATTTCTGTCAATTCCCCCGGTTGATTCGGTCTCGAGATGTCAAAACCCATCAAATAAGGTTTACTTATGTCAAATGTAGCCGTTGAGTTCGGCTTTGGCCAAAACAGTATATTCTTTGGTTGTATATTCTTATGCAACCAGCCAAGATTATGAATTTCAAACACTGTTGAGACCAGAGCTTTGGCGAGTTGAAATCTTTCGCCTAAATCGGGAACATCATCCCCCTTCCTTACATTATCTAGCAGATGATGGAGAGTGACCGGTCTTTGGCCCGGCTCGACGCCTGGTGGTAAACGAAAAGCATATCCAGTTGTGTTTGAACCTCTCTCCAGATAGCCAACGCAGTGAAGTACTGAAAGATTCAGCGGCCTGAGGCCAGTATTCAGGATCGTGGTAAGGTTTTCAGTCCGTCTTCGGAATGCGGCGCGATGCGCTCGCCTCCAGCTATCGTCTTCGCAATATTGCCAGTCGACAATCACACTTTCTCCTCTCAGAGTGGCCATTGCGCGAGTTCGATTAGCTCGATCTATTCGATCCGTTGAATATGGGCTCTCTTGCCATTCCAGCTCATTCGGGTTGAGTCGATACTCAGGTGGTGGGGATGAAGGCAAGTTATCCGCTTTGAGTCGATATTCAGGCGGTGGGGGTGAAGACAGGTTCTCCGATGCTTGTAATTGTGAGAGGCCCAATAGGCCAACGTATTCTTCTTGCTCGACGACGCTCCTTGCATGAGCCATTCGCTCGATATCTTGATGCTTCAGAAAAGCTGCAGCTGCCTCAAGGTTTTTGAGTTCCGCGATATTACTGGTGGACAAATGGGCTCTAAGCCGTCGACGTGATGACTCTCGCTCTAATAGTGGGGTTAACCCATCAAGGCTGTCATTCCAGTAACAGAGAGTTTGCAGAATCCGCTCTATGTGCTTCTTGCCCAGGGGACCGTAGTTTAAAGTAGTTCGAGATTTCATGAAACTATGCTCTGGTGGTGATTTTGTGGCTGTCGACATGGTCTCGGGCAACTCTGATGCTTCATGGCTGCGTTGACCCGGTTGGAGAGAAGCAAATTGTAAAGCATCTGAGAGGTCTTCTTGAAGTTTTATATCATCAGCGTGTGCTGCATACTCCTCCATCGTGCGTTGAATTTCGGAGAAAGTTTCCAGCATTTTGGTGAGAATATACTCGAACACGGCCCACAATCCGATTTCGTAGGCAGGCGCATCGCCCTGCCCAATTTTCGCCTTTGCTAGAACAAAGCGTCTCCATGGATCAGTTCTGTAACGCTCGATCACCAAACCCATGCGCAATTCTTGATAGTCTGGAAGGATATCCATAAGCTGAATGTATGCATCGTACGCAGCAGTTACCGCGGAGCAAGTTTGTCGAAGCGAGTCAGAGGTTGCTTCTGAAGTGCGAATAGCTCTTGTTGTGTCTCGGGTAGTGTAAACATGGCTTCTCTGACTTTGAGACCCTGAAAACTTTACCTGTGATGGTATCGACAAACGTGATGTACTAGGGCTTGTATACTTTACCGTAGCGCCATATTCCACTGATTCTCTATCGTATCGGTCACGGGATAAACCATGATTCCCACAATATCTGCACTTCTGTTGTTCGCTAGGCCGCTCTGGATTTTGAGGAGTGCACTACAAGACATGAGGGGTTAGCAGTTGCTCGGCCGAAAAGTATGATTTATACGTTGAGCTTCTCACCGTCTCCGCGAGTTGTTGACCTGCGTCACTGAACAACCATTCCCAACTTTCCTCTGGCGTTTGGCCATTATTGGTCGCAAGCGCCCCTATGACAGCAGGAGGCGACGTGGAGGTGGCAGCTGTTTTGGCAGCTTGAGCTATTGAAGACTCCGAGGGTTGGTATTTAAGCAAGTCTTGTGACTTGATGAACCCGATGAAGCTTACGGCTGGATTGTTTGGGATCAAGTCCCATATGTTAACAGGTAGAGAAAGTAATATCAAAGTTGAGTAACTTTCATAGATTCCTTCCACACGGGCATGCTTCGCGATTGCAGGTATATCTCGCAGCCATTCAACCCACGTATCTAGCTGCAAAGGCTGGTCTTCTTCCAAGGCGACCGCAATGAGTACCATGGGATAGCCCTGCTCAGAGTCGTTGCCTGGACTACAGAGAGACGATGGGATGGAGGTTGTGGCACTGTCGTTGGAACTGTCTTCCATTTCCACGTCCTGTGAAGAAGAGCCCGAAGAGGGCGAGTGAGCTAGCGAGGCAGATACCTCCGGTGATAGGAACGAAATGGACTCGACTGGACTGAGCACAATACTTCTGGGCTTTCCCTCATTCGTGAGAATAGTGTGTACCGGTGTTTTCCGGCGCTCATGGAATGTCGGTTCGCCAGCTTTTGCCTCAACAGCTTTTGGCTTCCAATACTTCATTCTTGACAGGACCTTCATGTGGAGAATCGCGGCAGAAAGTGGGGAGCGTTTGGAGCAGTATCGGAGCTCCTCGATGAGACCCCTAGTGAAAGAGTGCTCACAAACACCTGGAGCACTAGTTTCGAATCCGCAAGCAGCTATTACCTCAGTAACTCCGCTGCCTAGTTCCGCACTTGCAGTCGCTGCAGCGCAGCAGTCGAGTAAGATCAAAACATCTGATGTTGCCTGCTCAAGCATATTCTGGATTCCAATCCATTGCACTGTTGGTGAATCTTCCAAGTCAGTGCTATTCATCCATCAGCTTGGGCTTGGAGCGAGGCCACAACACGTTTTTCAAGAGTGCAACAGAGTCAAAAGTTTGACTGACCATGACCATCTGAGCTGACGATCATCGTTCAAGTGACCGTGGCCGCCATAATACACTAACAAGAGATTTTCTTTCCTTTCATAGTCATCCAAAAAGTCAGTCAGTCGCCTGATCAGCGAATTATGAGACCGTCTACTCGGAATTTTCCACTCTTCGATATGGTAATGGTAGGTCTTTGCAACTTTTCAGCAAGCTCACTCTGTGTCTGTTAAAGCCGGAACGACTTACCCGATCAAAGACAGAACCTAATTCATTGATTTCCTTCATAACTCCAAGCCGGTCATCCTCCCAGCTAAGTAGGAGCACATGGACCTCGTTGTAGCGAGACTTTCCCTTTGGGAAGGCGCCAGCCACGGCATTGGTAAGATCTTCGCCGAAAGTGCGAAGATCTTTTATGTGGTAGTCAACTTGAGAGATGTCATGGGTTCTTTCCAACAGGGGCCTCATCACTGAAGTTTGGCTTCTATGGCTGTCTTGCAGTCTACCCGCAACAAAAGTCGGGTACTTGCCGGTATACAATGCAGCAAACAAGATGATGTATCGAACGCAAAGAGAACGTTAAGAGAAAAGTAACAAGCAGTCAGCAAGGCTTTGTGAATGAGGAGCGAAGCTTATTGCTTATGTTTCCAAGCTGAGAGCCCGCGGTGGGGCAGTGCTCTGCGTGGCGCATGTTTGCCTACACTAATCCTCTATGTGTACTAGAAGTAGAAGTTGTTTTCGCCCGACCACACTACACGGCGGAGCAAATCAGATTCCTGGATGATGGAAGTACCTTAGAACTGCTCCGCCGCACTCGGCAAAGGGTCATTTGATGTAGAAGGGTTCACCTATCAACCATAAAACCTCATAGGGCTGATTCCTAGAGGCCCCTAAAGCTGATCCCCTAGGAGACAGAATTTGGGCGAAAGAAACATGGCTTCGGGGACTAAGTCTCTAACCAAAGGTACCTTAGTCATTTATTTTTAGGGGATCTCTAAGGGGCTATAGAGTTGATAGCTGAACCCCTTTAGGTATCCTCCAGCATGGCTTCCTACTCTCCTTGCGGCAATTTTATCAACTGTTACCACGATGACGGAAGGCTACATGGTCGATGCTGTTTGCATGATGAAGATGACGACGACGATGATGATGATGCGGGGATCTGGAGCGTGCGAAGCTCTTCCGGAGGTACCTTAATCACTTTGATGGAAAGCTTGGCGAAAATTGCCATGTAAGTCTAACGTAGAGCTGTGGGTATGTATTTCATTCCAGAGAATCCTCTTCGCTTCTGGTTACTCTATTGACGTTACTGTTGACACCAGACCTAGGTATCTTCCTTGCAATAGCAATGACTCGGCAAAAGATCCCAAGGACCGGGAGCCGCGGCCACCTCGAGGAGTCCATCTCTGCTTTCCTCAAACAATTTCCAGATCTGCATCTTGGTGGGCAAGAGGATTTCCACGATGAACGCCGTAAACACCTCGAGGTCTTCGGTATTTATTGAATCCCCAAAGACAAGGTACACCCTATCCACGAAGTCGAGTTCACTGCGATAAGGGGACCACATGGCACAATCCCAATTAGTGGCGAAGATAACCGTAAGTCTAATAAAGCAGGCGGCCTTATCTACTTCCATGGTGGTGGATACACCATCGGTTCAGTCGATGAGTTTGAAAATGGCCTGCGCATGCTCGCTGAACATAGCGGTGTTCAAGTCTACGCTGTCGAGTATAATTCGCACCAGAATTCCGCTACCCAACCCAACTCGATGAGTATGACGCAGTGATTGATGCTCTCCAGGGCGACTTCGGCAAAGCTCGTGGCGTCAGCACAGTGCTTGGTGGCGGCGATAGTGCTGGGGGAAATATAACCGCTACGATCACGCTCAGGCGCAAAGACAACGGTAAGAAACCGTTGGACGCGCAAATTCTCTTCTATCCAGAGGCACGAGTACCATTTGATACTCCAGCTGCGGTCGAGAACAATACTGATTACTATCTGGAGTGTAATGGCATCTTTTCATTTGCCGATCACTATCTTCCACGCGGCACGCCTCCAAGTCACCGATATATCAGCCCAGGTATGCAGACAACAGACAAGCTCTCTGGTTTGCCTCCAGCCGCTGTATATACCCGCGGTTTTGACCCGCTCCGAGACGTTGGTGTCGAGTACGCAAGCAAATTGCAAGCGGCCGGGAACAAAGTCAGATGGAGACATTATGACGGTAGGCGAAGCTTGTACGGCAAGGTAGTATGTTACAAGCTAAGTGGAGCCGTAGGTATGACCCATGGCTGGGTACAAATGACGGCTTGGTCCGAAGCCGCCCAAAGTGCTGTCAAGGACGCTGCTGAAGATATCAAGGCGTTAATTTACCGATCTTGATGGGGCAAATGATCCCGAGAGGCAACTTTTAAGAAGATCACGCAAGAATAAGGGAGGCCATTGTTGAAGATCCAGCGTAGGTCACTTCAACATAGCCCCCGGGTAATCTGTTTATTACAAATAATGCTTGATTGCCCCAAAATAGATGTATTTACATAAATGACATGGTATCATGCTATTCTTCGTCTCACGAAAGCTCTTAAGAAACGTGCAGATCAATTTCAACGGTAGGATATACCCTCCGAACTCATCCTGTAAATTTCGGATTACCATCTCAATCGATCTTGGTTTGACGGTCAGTGGCTTATCATTCGAATTTGAATCATGGATAGTGCTCCCTCAGTACTTCATGTGTGGCCAATGCTGCAAAACACATAGCTAGTCCACGATAGAGATTGAATCTCCTGTTCAAGCAAGCACATTACGGGAGGCTTTAACGGATCGTAGAAGGATTCATGGCTTTTCATATTGATGTGATATTGCAGGAATATGCTACGGCGAGCACTTCTTGTGTGCCTCCATTCAACAGTGGCGACGTATCGCAGCCTCCGTCGCTCTCTGCACTCTACTCACCAAACAATTTCCGCTTGACCTGCGTACTCGAATTGTCTCATTTGGCACCCTATCCAGCTAATTGAGCTTAAAGTAGCCAGGCTGGAGCGTTTGAAATATCTGCTCTGGATCGTACTTTCTGCTAATGTCGATCAAGCGCTGCTGGTTCGCTGCTCCGTAACCAGCAAAGACGTCTTGGTTCTGGGAAGCATAGTTTTGATATATGTATCTGTAATCCGCGTTCATGGACTTTGCCAAAGCTATAGAGGAGTTGACCACACGGTTGCTAGTAGCAATTATCCGGTCGTCGTCTAGAGGAGAAGACCACATAATGGCGATATTCAATACTATCAGGCTTCCTCAGCCACATTCACCCTAGGAAACATGAGTTATAGAGAGGCCAGCTTACAGATAAGAGGTACGTCTGACTCCACAATGCCTAAAGCATTTCCACCGTTCTTAGAAAAGTATGAGATGACATCCGTCGTAATAGGTTGCAATACTAGCGCTGGTATGATACCTTCCGCGTCTGTGATGCTATTGATCTCTGTTACGAAGAGCTCCAGGATCTGATTTTGCAGGTCAGGCGTGTTCTTGAAAGTTGCGGTTGTATAGAACTCCCGAAACCCGCTTGGATTTACAGTTTTGAATTCTTCGGTCAGGTTGGACAGGGTTGTGATTCGCAGTGTGGATGTAATGCTTTCAATATCCATGAATTCCTGAAAGACTGGTGGAGCAATGATAGGCTTAGCATACTCGATGTCGGTAACGGCGATGTATTGGCCTTCCGCATAAGCAAATGCTACTATCAGTGCAGCATCAGGGTCGGACGCAGCGTTAATCGCAAAGTTCTCCAGGGCACTAAGGATGGAAGCGTTCGCAGTGATGGGATAGGCTGACATTCCTCCCCACATGTGTCCTTGTGGGAATGTTTCCAGATCAAATCTCGTGACGACTCCAAAGTTGTTGCCGCCCCCGCGGAGAGCAAAATATAGGTCTGGGAAAGACTGCTGATTGACTTCGACGATACTAGCATTTGCAAGCACGATCTGTTGCCGGCATGAGCAATGACATCCGCTTGAGGTGTATTTCGAATGTACCTGGTAATTTTTAACGCCATCACATGCCCAACCATGGCGCCCTGAAAAGAATGAAATGCCACCTTAGAGCTTTAGACTAGTTACGAGATTTAATTATAGCATCATTACGTACCTCCGAGTGTCAGCCCACCAACGCCGATATCCGCGACACGGCCACCAACTACCGACAATTGTAATGGATCAAGATGCGTATACACGTCAATCCATCGATTGCCAGCTCCAACTCGGGTTAACTGATTGTCATTCGACACTTGTATTATATTCAAGCTGGCCAAGTCAATAGTGAGGCCACCGTCTATGTTAGATGCGCCCTTAAAAGCAGCATGGCCTCCACTCTTCACTGCGAACTGGCATTGGAAGAACTTCGTTACAAGCAACAAAGCCGAAACGTCTCTGGTCGCCTCTGGCTGTACACGGCAGGCTGGTAAGGTCTCTGCCTGCTGACCCGACCAGTAGCTACTATCCCCTTCCACGTACGATGCGCTTCCTGGTTGACTCGTTGCATTAGGCATGATCGTGCCTAGAAATTTGCACTTGGCCAATTACGTCAGCATATCTGCACATACGGAGGATTTCCGAATTATTCAATCATACTGACAGTCACTGCACACCCGTTACTCGAACCGTTGACTACATGATTGGGATAGAAAAGATCTGGAGCTGGAAATGACGGCACGCTCTCAAAACCAAGATCTTCCAAAGCGAGGATAAGTCCATTGAAGTTGTTAGACTCATAACTTGTGATATCCGAAACTGTTCTGGTGCCTAAACAAGCGAAAATTGACAGGCTCGACAGGATGGAGCGTGATGTGTGCATGACTGCTGATAAGTGGGTAGGCTGTATTAGGTAGCTTAATGTGCGAGGTAACAACAATGCTCGTACACTGCGCAAACTTGATCCCTTCCTTTAGAATCAATTTGCAGACTGTTCGTATTTGTAGTGGTGCATGAATGGAAGGTCAAGGCAGACTAAGATGTACCTCTGACTCAGCACTGTGCATACCCTAGAGCCCACCCTGCATAATGCAGCATCCTCAGTCCCAATTTCTCGCTCCCGTGATCGATCGTGTAATGTCTGAACGGCCGGATTGCACGCTGTGGGCCGAGCGGTTGTGTTCCAAATTACGCCTCTCCTAGTGGCATATCCTCGTATGAATCGGTCGTCACGAAACATGACACGTCCACGCGTCTCATTCCAATCGCTGTCTTTGATGTCTACGATAAGATTTAAGCAAACCCTTTGGATTGAACACACATCGCTTAGAGCATCAGTATACAAAAGAAAAGCCCTACCCGCAGATCATTGGCATCTGAGAAGTTCAAACAGAGGACCGGACAAGGTTGGGCGTCAAAAAAGCGAAGGAGTATCCGACTTAACTCGCTCCGAAGACCGGTTTGTCTCACTCTGTCCAGCAATGGACTCCTAACGGTAGGGATGTCACAACATGATGGAGAAGAAAGTAACTCAGTAGGTGACTAGAAACTCTTTGAGACATGTGAAGCAACAAGCCGAAGCATACACAGTCTGTATGCGTCGAGCACGACTTAGAACAAAAGAACGACGAGTATTACAAGTGAAGCCTGCAAGCTGGAATAAGCTGCCTAGAGAACAGCCACGGTCCCAACCGCCGGTATGGATGCGTCAGCTGGAGCAATGTGAGCTAACGCAACTTGTCGGAATCCACTCTTTCCTGGGCAAGTATTATAGGCGTAATTCGTGGGACGAGTTTCGGATCAACCTCGTTCCTTCGCCCAGATACTATGGTTTGAATGTGTCAAGCTCCAGCATCTACACCAACACGACCACCAACTCCCCCAAATACCACGGCGTAAGGGTACAAGGGGAACGGAACAGGCTTTCTTCTGCCACCGCGGACACTGCTTCGCCTACTCAGGCAGCTTTTAGAGTATGAAGAAGCCCAGGCCTCCTGGACGCGCACCAAGGTAAGGTTTCACATGACGCTTCACCTAATGGAAAGATGAATGGTTCAAACCGTTGACATGACGGTCATCAGACACAGTGCTGTCCAAGCCAGCAACTCGCGCAAGGTGGAGTGCGGCGAAGGCCATAATAGCGTAAATGACCGAATTCCCCAGCGCTCTTTCGCTTGGATCAACGGAGAAACGGCTTTCGGTGTCCTTGAAATCGATCTAGCCCCTAAGTCAGACTTGTCCAGACACTCGACACAAGATCCAGAAAGTGTCTTCTGTACCCATTTTGTACTTGTCGAGCTGCAACCAGAACGCCTCTTGTGCCGTCAGAACATACGGCGACCCAAGGGCTGTAGCGAGCTGAACAAAATCTCCCTAGAGATCATCGATGGACTGGTGCCAGATGCTCGAAGATAGAGATGTCTGCTCCCACACCCTGGTCAACTACAGGATGCTCAAGAACAGTAACAGCATCCGAATGTCTGTGAACAGAAGCCGGCGACAACAGCTGTGCAATTGGCATGACGGTGAATCCCCTGTATAGACCATCACCATGGTGGGTCTGACGGCATGAAAAGAACCGTGTGAGTGACGATGCTCCATTTAGGCAGACTTGTCGACGTAGCTGCCAAATTTGTAAGGCCGTAGCTCGTGACTTCTTCCCTCCATTATATCATTGGATTCCCAGCTCTTAGCATCGTCAGATATTGTAGCGTAGGACCTGCTGGTCAACTCTGTTCATCAATGAACAAGTCTATCACAAAATTTCAGTACAATGATATAATAGTAAAGAGGGGCTGTATTCGTACGCGATCATGTAACAGGTGTCCATGTGTCATGCACACTGAAAAAATTCCAGCCCTCCCTTGCATCCGCTCGCCTGACATTCTCATCTTACTGCTTGGATTGGTGGTTGTGACGGAATTGCAATGGAGATCTGAAGCCTCGCTCTTGCACTCTCTGCTCACTTGAGAACATCAACGACGTATAGGAGCTGTATCGTCCCATTTGAGATGTCTGAGTCTGCAGGGGTGGCGTTAACATAACGTTTGAGTCGAAATCAGGGGCAACCGGTGGGGGGAGTCTCACCACCCCATTCGAGGTCGGAGCTGTCGGGCATTATAGAGCCCATGCAAGCAGTACGGATTCAGAGAGAGCTGTAGCGTCTTCGGCGAACAAAGAGTGTTTTCTGATGCACAATAAACACAAACGACTTTGATTGCAGGGGTTGGTTTGCGGGGAAGAGTATGGAGGGCAGGCCTGACTGCTGGAACAACGGCACCGAGGGGGGTGCTGAAGCTACCGGAGCCTTGTTGTGACCCTCGGTACTTGGTCTGGGACCCCCTTCTGGAACGCCACTTTTTAAGACGCCTTTGAAAGCCCCAATTTTCAATCACCTATGGGAAAAAAGAGCGAGGAATGAAGGATCACAACTGAGGGCGAACAAAAGCTCCTGCACAGGCGACTTCGCGATCCTGATGCCTGTGGTCCATCAAGAGGTAATTCTAAATCGTCTAGACCGGGGCAGGTGTCGCACGAGCGGCGTCGTGAGAGCGTTGTTCAAAGCCACGCGGCCTTGAAATTCGCATGCCACAAGTAGATTATGCTTCTCTATCAGCCCCTGCTAGGCCATCCTTCTTGTTTCTTTGCCATATTTGAATGTTATGAGATCGTGGAACGAGAAGATATTTGTCGTCCACAAGATCCGGCCATTTTCGTTGTAGACCTATCGACACGACAGAAGAATATCCAGATCCGGCTCCCCATTATATGTTACATCAAGGGCCTAGCCAAGAATGTACATATTTGCACTGTTCTTCAGCTTTGATCTGCCGTCTTGCCAATGCTGTGTCAGCTCCACCTCTCGTCCTTCCTCTAGTCCTCGAGGTCAATTCGTTTCTTGAGCTCAAGAACCGCACCATTCGATCACTGCGCTCTCATGGTCATCTGCCAGGATGTAGTATTTGTCATGGTGTCGCATGATCTCAGGTACGGGGTAAGAACCGATTCCCGAGGACCCCACGATCAATTGGTTCTCGGACTTCGTGTGGTAGGCGTAGAATAATAGAGTGCGTTGCTTCGATCTTGACTCCAGCAATGCCCATCATCTGCCGTGTGACTTGACAGGGTACATCGCTTTGGCAGCAGCATCTTCCGGAGCTGTGGAAGCAGCACCTTGTCCTGGGCGATAGCGTAGCTCTCTGCTCTGCTGTTCTGCACTTGGTCATTGTGACTTGGAAGTCAGTCAGGGCTACAATGTAATAGAGCTGATTTACTGACAGTTGCGACCGGAAACTGGACGGGAAGTACAATGCGACCGCATCGAAAACCATCAGACCTGAACACATCACCGGCGCCGGAAAAACTATAAAGCGATCTCGCTTAGGCCTCCCCATAAGGTACATAGAAGTAGGTATGCAACCATTTTCGAAGATGCTAGGAATGTAGTGCAGATTTGTAACGACTACGCTTGTCTTGGCTAAGATTATTCAATTACACCTCGAATGTACCGGCATACCTCTAGGCCAAATAGGAAACAGGGCAGGTGTGAAAATAAGAATTCTATGTTGATGAAATGGTTGGCGTGTGAAAAGCAGCCATTTTCGGAGCATGTTCCCCGTTCCCGTCATCTGAATCGTTCGCCATGAGCAGACATCCCATCACTGCTTGCTTTGCCGTTGATTTATAGTTTCCCCCAACCACCCCACACTTTTACAGCAATGGTACAGTTTCGGAAGAATCGATCCGTCTGCCACTGACAGGTCTCCACGCCGTCCAATCGAGCGCCACCTTATCGATATGCATATGCACTGCTCCTAAACTCTCAAACAAGGCCAGGTAGTAGTCAGCACGCGGAAACTTCGTTGAAGATTGGGGCCAATCCGCGAAAGGGGACAAGGTCTTAGGCACACGTTCTGAACAGACGAAAATCTTCTTTCGATAAGCCATTCGTTACCAGAGGTCATGGGGGGCCGTGATGTGTCCAATACTGGAGGTCAGGATAATCGTTATCAAAGAAAGGCAAGGATGCGGCAGATCATGAGCCAGCCAGCTGTACTCTGTAGCACCCAGGATACCCTATCAACATAAGGTTGGAGTCCCAGGTGGTTATCTCTTCGCTTACCCATCAAATCATAGCAGTTTTGTCAATTGTGATCTCGTGCTCCTTGCATGAGGAATGCCATTTTGATTTTCATAAGGGGAGTACTTCAGTACATGAGGTAGACATTGGAAAAGCTTGGCAGTGGGCGGCAGCCTCCAGGGACGTTTCGGAATCCCAAAGGGGTGTCCGGGGCGGGGTCGGGGCGGACATTCGGCGGCTTGAACTCTGACAAAAAACGTCTGCTGTCAGCAAGACCCTCCAGAGGCATAATGTGCACTGGGCTTCGGGCACGGCGCATAAAAATAAAAGGTAGCTAATATTATCGGTCAAAGACTTCATCGAGATCGACCCTGGCTGCCTTTACGATACCATGCCCTCAGTTGCTGCCAGATCTGCTGCATTGCGACAGCGATCTCCTCAAAGGATTTTTATCTCCTAGCCAGATTCTTGTCGATCTCTGAGTAAAGCTGCAAGTTGGACAGACAGGGGTCGACAAGCGTTGAGCAAGATGGTGTGCATGGAACGAAAACGTTATGAGTAAAGGGAAAGACCGAATTCAGAAATGCACCGGCCTCGTAGTGGACGACAATTGGAAGGGTTCAACGGCTAGCCGATAAGACTACACCAGGTCCCTGCAAGGTGACAGCACTACTGTGCGCCGCAGGAACGGTCGCTGGAACTGGCTCCAGCGCATTGCCGACAGCAGGATTTTCAGAGCTAGAACGCGTATTCTCGGTCACATCCCCCCCTGAATACTGCTCTCTATTCGTCCTTTGCTATCAATAATCCTCGATAAGTGCCACAACAGCATTACCCTTTCGAGTCGCAAGTCCCACAATAGATTGTCCAAATCGCCTAAATTATCGACTGTGCGCGCCCCCTGGCAAGTGGCTAGCTGAAAAGACTTACTAACGTACTTTGGACCTTAGGTCTCCTTTAAAGGCCGATACCTGCAGAGCCACGTTCAAGGGAAAGTCGGTCGTGTGTCTATCATCTTATCACTAACATCACTCATTGTACGCTGTTCATAAGGTGATAATATTTCTCGACGCTCATTACACTCGACTGGACCATATCCTTTTGCTTCATGCAAGACTGGCGCCGGTCTTTTTTCTGCCGTTAACCCTGACGTATACTAAAATAGCTGCCAAGCACAGACTGCATCCCCGTATTTTTTGGAGCAAGCCTCAAATCTACCAGTGATGCACGATATGATTTGAATACTCCTGCACATGCGATATTAAAACTTTGATTCTCCACGCATAATAAGACCTAGAGTCAGCTGTCTGGCTCTAGACCACTCACTCGTAAGTCGCGTCACCGCTCACTTTCCCTCATCATGGGTATTATGCTCACCCCACCAGAAACTTCTCCAAAACCCCCATCCTTTATAATGTCGAAGCGCTATAGCAAAGCACTCACTACACTGTGCGCCGCAGCCTTCTTCTTCTTACTTTTTCGCACTGTGAACCGAGCATTTAACCATGAACCTTTGTTGCGGGTGGGGCCTTTACACGGGGCCTCGTTGTGGAAAAAGGTACTCGAGACCGGAGAGACTCGGTGGAAAACAATAGCAAGACGCATGTCCCCAGACCCAGCATTACCGCCCCCAATGGACAATACCGACGGCGAGAAGATATTCCATAGCGGCAAGTACTTGGCAATTTATCTAGGCCCGCCAGGACAACCCGTAGAAAATCGAAAGGGTGGAGGCGAGGCATTTCAAAAGTTCATCCAGCATTTACCACGTGATACAGCATCAGAGATCCCTCTCACGGAGACTTATTTCGATGTCGGCGTCCGGCGGGAACCATACGACAAGAATATGGAGGACTACCAGATGGCAGTCAGAAACACTGGTGAACCACACGGGATACTTATAATTCGGGCTTTACAGCGCGGTAGAGATCCAAGACTGACAGCATCGGACTGCATGTTCTATGCATGGCGCGAGTTTGCTACGAAGCTTATCGGGCCAGGTCATCCTTGGCGGCCGATCAATAACCTACGCTACGTGATTTTCGACAACATCAAAGTCCGTGAAACTGTTGAGGTGATTGAGATGGCGTACTCCAAGTTTAATTTCGGGCAAAAGGCAATTTCTGAACCGCAGATCAACGTCGGCGAATTTCGTCACTGGCTGTATAAGCCCCCAAGAGAAAGGGAGATGATGCTCGCACTGTTGGGCACCCCTAATGTAGCTAGCTTTGCGCGCATGCTTGGTGACCATTTCACCGAGATAGGTCATAAATGCATTATCGGCCTGGCATCGGAGCAAGTTGATGGGCAGTGGATGTTAGGGGTCCTGATTGGCAATGAGTTTGGGGGCGAGTGTCTTGATAGGGAAGTACCGGATGTTGTCCAAGGAGATAGGTACATTCAAGAGTACAAAGAGGAGCAGGCTCGTAAAGAGGAGGAGCAGGCCCAGAAAGACCAGGAGAAGGCGGAGGAAAAGAAGAGGAAGAAGGCTGAGAAGGGGCGGTCAAAGGATCAGAAGCCATTGGGTGACAAGGAATCCAAAGCGGACGATGACGAAAGCGCAACAGAGCCTGCTGAGGAGGACAAGGGACCTAAGCTAGAGGACTTTTACAAGGAAGAGAAGAAGGAAGATGACGAAAAAGAAGGCGCAAAGGAGGAGAAAGCTTCCAAAAAGAAAGCCGCTAAGGAGGAAGATGAATCCAAGGAGGGAGACTCTGCCACTGAAAAGGATGCTGCCACCGAGAAGGACGCTGCCACCGAGAAGGACGCTGCCAAAGAATCCCCCAGCAAAGATGACGTAAGCAAAGACTCATCCACAAACTCAGACGCCTCATCCGAAAAAGCCAGCTCAGAAGGCGACAAAAAGGACGCCATTGAAGATGATGAAGAAGCCGAAGACGAAGAAGAAAAAGACCCCAGCAAACTTCCCGAGGAAACAGAAGAGCAACGAAAAGCCAAATTGCAACGAGCGTTTAAAAAGCAAGTAGATAGAAGAGTGGATGGATCCGACAAGGGCGCTGCTGTCATTGCGGTGTAGATACAGTATGGCAGGATCTAGATAATCTTTGGGGATTGCATATATAACTCATACATGGGGTTGTTGTGGGAGGAATAGGTTGGAGGAAGGTCGTGCGGGAAACATGCCGCCGGCACCGCATCACATATCTGCTCTGTACATTGGCTTTCACATTGTTGCAATGTCCAATCAACGACACTGCAGTCGATGATACGAGGCCACTACTCCGGTCTGTGTGGAGTATAGCGAACGGCAGCTAGACACCACCCACCGATCAAGTCAGTTACAAAGAAGGATCGGCCCTCCTCCCATTCGCCACTCTGGACAACGCAAACGAGATTTACGACTCTTCTTCGTGCATTGTTGTACTCATACGTCACCATCATCATCATCATCATCATCATCTATACCATAGAAGCGTTCATAATTAGCGGGTATTGTTTATTACAATTGAATATCTATTTGTATTGTTACCGGTTTGAATGAGCCCTCTGTCCATATCTGATGAAAGATTCGGATGCATACTCTGTTATATATTTGACTTCAATCTATTGACTAAGGCAGAGGATCTGAACTACTGGTCTTATCCTGCGTGCTCGTCTTTTCACGAGCCTCTAGGCGAATGACCCGGCGTAGGATGCTTTCTAACATCTGAAGTTGTTCTAATTGCAGTGTATCCTGTTCCTTCCGATAGGTATCCTGTAACTTGGCATCCTCGGCTCTCTCGGCCCTATGAGGTAGAATAACGCCTGCTTAGTAGTTGTAACTTGATATACGGGGGTAAAAAGAACGGACCGAATAAGCTCCAACATCTCATACTGCTTCTCCCGATGCTCCTTTTCTAACCTATCACTCCCGATTTTCAGGACTCTGCGGCACGCACAACATATGTTAGGGATAGACTCGGAGAAGTACAGCTAAGATAGAAACGGACCTCTGGTGGAGATGACGGAGATCCGTCATTAATCGATCCTTCTCTACAACCTTTTGCTGCAACTCTTCCCGAATGAGTATATAGTACATTCGACTAGACTGTTCAAACCAACGCGCTGATCGTGACGAATGATTTTCGCGTTTGTCAACTTTCCACCGGAAGTGGTTCAGTAAGTCAACCTGCCTTTTAAGCTGCCTTAAGATAGTCTCGAGCTCGGCCTTCATCTCCCGAGTGATCTTATTCTCATCCTCGTCTTGGTCTGGGATATCCAAAACCGTTGACACCAATTCTCCGCCTGTTTCATAGAGCTCCCTGAGGGAACCCGACAGTGCTTCAATGAACTTTTTAATTTCCTCGGGGCTGCTCTTAGCAAGTCCATAATAGTACACCAAGCCAACAGTAATTGCGTAAAGGAATGTCAAGAACGTGATCACGCTTGTGGTAATGGCGAGTGGACTATCGCTGCAAGGAGGACATGAGGCTGAAGAAGTTGGACTCTCCATCACGATAGCTCGGACTTTGCGATGCCTTAGAAGCTTACGATGAACCTGACTGAATCTTGCGGGAGCAGTGGGACTCTAAATTCGCAAAGGTAATGCATTTTCGTGATGCGAAGAGTCAGCCCCACGGATGATTTACTAAGCCGCCTTGCAAATTTAGGTCAGTGGTGGTGGGGTTGGGCAAAAAATCATTCGGTGACATGCCCTTGTTCAGATGGATCGATACTTCTACAATAGCAACGAGTGCTCGAAATCCGTAATACAATAGGGAACAACTCGAAAGCAGGAACCTCCACAATGGGCTACAGATCTTGCAAGTTCGTAAAGTCTTTGACGTTCAAAAGGCGTCTCCACGATCGCCAGCCCAGCTGCATTGGTATTAGCATAACTCACAACAACCAAGCCAAATATAGTGGGTGTCGGCAGTATTCCCATTAGAGTTGCCATGTACGGGAAGACGATAGATATCGACTCATAGAAAAGAAAGCATGGTTCACAAAACTCTTCACCCACTGATTTCGTCCGTACATATTCAACCGCGAGACTGGAAACCGGAACATTGACTTCCTACATTTCTTTTACAAATCTCGCAGTCTAATCCGTATATCTGACAAACTCTCCGAAGCGTGCTGTGCAAATTGTCCGGTGTAGGGAAGAATAGTGAAATGGCAGGACGCACATGCGCAGAAAATAGCAGGATCGAAGGTCTTGGCGCTTCAATCCGAAAATTTCGTGGCCATGAGTAGAGAAATCGCACAACAAGGATACTGTCTCTTGGTGCTCTGACTCTTAAAAATGATGAACGTGCGCTGTGAACCCAGGTAGAGCGCATATCAAGAGCAATGCTTTGAATTTGCGAAACTTGTGGCTTGAGAAAGGGCCGCTGTTGCAGCAAAGCCCGAGCTTCATGGAAACTCCTGGAGAGCTCGGACATTCTTTCGCTTCTACACACGCAGAGTGGGATTGGCTGATCTCCTGTGCGGATCCGAGTGCACGGGCTGCACAGTCGTGCTTCTAGCGCATAGAGAACATTATAGATATCAGAAAGTGAACTCTGCACGAGTATCACGGAGTGATGTCTCATGGGCGCTCGATCTGGCCCATACGAGAGCGCGAAGCGCTTCTGCGGTTCCATACTATAGGTACCATAACGGACACTCGCGGAAGGAGAAATACATAAGTCTCAGATACAGAATACCTCATCAGCTCGTTTATCCTCTCGATATCTTACCATGATCTCAAGATGAATATTGTCAATACTTTTTACATCGGCATGCTGGCTTTCTTGACTAAATGTGCGCTGTCTGGGGTCGTAACACTACAATCTACCAAGAACTTAAGCACGGCTATCGACATCGGAGGTGGGCCTTATATCAACGAAAATTTTATACTTAACACCACAAATCCGAACGCCAGCAATCTTACGTACGTCAGCAAAACACCATCTAAGCAGCGAAGATCCTGCTTACATGCCTTAAATTAGCTATCCCTCCAAGCCAGTCTGGGTATATCCCCAGGGAAAAAATCTCGCTATTCAATTCTACACTTTCGGACCCGTGACCGGTGCACAGATTTTCCACGCATTTTCGGTACTCGCGATGGCTCTCGAGGCGGCTAGAACCCATTCCGAAGACGAGGTTCTGTCTGGTCCAGAGACCTACCTGCGGGGAACAATGGTGGTGAAGTTTTCGCCGGGAGGGCGCTTGACGTGGGGAAACGTCCTGGACACAGCTATCGCAGTGCAGATTTTCTTCTCAATGATTCCCTGCACTACTCACATTATGATTCACCATAATGATGAAGCCAAGAGTTTAATTGGGGAGAGTTGGTTGAGCGCGTCCACCTCAGCTGTGTCAAGCTCCTAATGTTGATATTCATAGTCATTTTGATCTGAATCTCCAAAAGAGTCTTTCGACATTGTTCGTATAGTACCGCTATGAAACACACCGAGCAATCATTCGGAGGTCTCTCAGAGTATATAACTGTGAAATTATGTTGTTCACCAATTGAAATTCTTCAACGCAATACTAGGTACAAAGATCGAGCTCAGGACTACTCGCACTGAACGCTTAGGGAACTTGGAAGAGTAATGCCTACCAGAACAGATGGCCTAATTTCGGGAGGCAGAGGAAATCAGTGCGAGAATCAATTACATACGAAAAACGGCCACCTAAACGACAGTGCTTATACTAAGCTTCGGGGCCCCGGTTTGGCTGTTCCAGAAGGGCCGCACGCTCTGGGAACATCTTTAACAGCTGGGTCGGCCAAAGTAGATTCTGTTGCTACAATGGGAATGCTTCATGTCACGCTATAAGGAGGACCACGGAAGGGAGTATGACTTGTGCAGAGATTGCATGGGTGATTGTACCGAAATTTGGGAAGTCGGGAAGATGGAAGGACGCAGTGAGCAGGAGACTCTATGCGTACAAGGACGACTCGCTAATTCGCTCTCGCTTGCAATCTCTTAGCGAGCTCTCGTCTGAAAGCCAAGAATAGATTCGGTAGCTAGTTTGAATGAGAGCTGAGGAGCAAGCACATAATTAAGACGTATTCATGGACGAACCGGTTGCGATAGCCAGGATCGGTATGAATCAAATTTGTTATCAAATCTTTGGCGTAAAGAGACCAGCTGAAAGAACGAAGCTAGGCAGCCTGGCGTGAACTTTGCATGATGGTATTGATTTTGGATTCTCGATCAATGTATCCTCTAGCAATTGGAACTCAGGTCACCCTAACTTGGGATTGTGGAGACATAGCTGGGACAACATTGATAAGATTGCTGGCTGTAGACCATATCAGTATGTGATAGCTGCAAAGCATAAGAATGTTGGACGCTAGAATAAAATAGCGTCCCAGCGGTTTAGTCATAATGTTTCGAGGCGGAGTCTCGGGGTATCATACCACCGGCAGTCTTGGCATGTTTACGCCAAGGCTCGAGACCTGAGGTCAGCGTCGATGTTGACCAAATGTTCACTCATTTGCCCCCTCTCTGCTCGCTTCATACAATTACGTGACAATTGAATACCCACAATGTCCTCTCGCAAGTCGCGACCGCCTTCTGACGATGATGATTCCTCTGGGCCCCGCATCCCACCAGTGCCTCAACGAGGTCGCCACTCAGACGAGGAATACTACAAATCACCTAAGAAGCAGAGAAGGCGATCGCGCTATGGCTCAGGGAGGGGTTACGAAATGGGGCGGGAGAAGCTGACAAAGGTTGATGTCCTATTCTGCGTTTTCCACGGGGTACCATCACACAGGTGGCGCACCGCTCCATACAGCTTTGATAGGAGGAAGATCAACGACGTGGAACTGTGGGAAGACATACGAAGCATCTATAGAGATGAATTACAAAAGTCTTGGAGAAGGATCTTCGGCTTGAAGAAGCTCAAGGCTATCATCCCAATTGAGGTACATAACCTTGCGACGCCCAATCCTATCGTCCCCCACTATGAGCATCGCTACAGAAATGGCTCAAGACAGTCATGCAGTCAGTCAAATACGAGCAGAGCTCATGGGTAATGGGAAGACATCAAGACTGATGCCAGATCGAGTACTAGTATACCCCCAACAGCGTCCCCATACCAAAGGAGTCCAAAGACAACCCCAACGTCAACTCTTTCATGCACGCTCTTCACCACCCAGATAGGCTTCGCCCAGCCCACGAATGGGTCGACTGGTTCGTTGAATTCAAAGCCCAAGACCGTGGCAAGACCGTAGGGCTTGAGTTTCAAGAGGCATTGTGGGCTGAGAAGCTAGCCATTATTGCTATCCTTATCACAATAGCCATCGTCATCGTCTCCATTATCTGGGCACTCAGGGGGGGTCAGCTACAAACAGTCTTTACAGTAATGGGCTTTGTACTAACCGGAGCTGCTGGTAAGTCGTCGCATCAAGATGCCATGAATGGCTATGGGGCAGCTGGACTAATCTGTATTTCAGCTGAAATTGCCCTTATCGCACTCTACTACCAGGTCACCCAATCGAACTGAGAAGAGGAATCTACAAGGTAGAGGACCTACGCTGTATTATCGCCTGTCAATGCTTACCTAGTAAGAGCAGGGGACGCCATGGCACTCGTGGATCATCTGGTCAGATTCCAAAAATATAAGGAGCCATTTGTGCGCCGAATGAAGTGAGCCCACTATTCGGAGAGACAATTTAACCGAATTTAGGGAGGGTCGACATCAAAGCTCCGTCCTACCACCATCGCGACCCTGATTGCTTGCCGTAAGATGAGTTCAGTACCGCAACGCCGGCAATGCAATGATAAGTTTCACTGCGGAATAGAGATATATACATGAACGATCTTTCACATTGGGAAACTGAGAGATTTGGATTTCTATGTGCCACTTGTGGCGTGCGCTTACGAACTGCATACTTGAGACGTTGGGAGGGTTGACCTCAAATATTACATACACTAGCATACGTCTATGACTCAGGTTGGACGCACTTGGTATCTGAAACAGCTCACCCAAATATCATGCTCGGATTATCGGATCGACCTAGAGGTATCTTAGGAAAAGTCAACTGTGACACTATTCATTGTCCAACGACAGGTGCTCTCATCGAACGCTCTATGGCATCTCTAAACTTATTCCTAGGGAGAATTACTTTTCCAGAGGAATCAAATTCATCATTATTATGTTCTAGGGATATTAGGAATACACGTAGGGAGCAATACTCACCAATTTGAGCCCCGAAGAGACATGAATGCCGACACCCGTACAGCGCCCAGTATCGGGTTTTTCACGGATACTATCACGAAGTATCCAACCATAATGTCTCCCCTTCCGTCACATTGGCAGTACCAGAGCTCCCAAACGCATCATCAGCACCATCAGGTGGCGGCCCCGGAGGCGCTATAGCTCCAATAACCCTCACAGAAAACCCATCCATCCCCAACGCCGGTATCCCAATCGGAGCCAATCCCCCAAGACCATGCGAGGTTTCCTGGCAATACTCAAGAATTTCCATCGCCAACGCGCGCACTTGCACCCAAGCAAATTTCTGAACGAAATACGGAATTCGGGATTCGACTCTTAATCCACAAGTAGTTGATTCGTTCCACCATATATAAGGCGGGGTGCCGGGCAGTCTTGGGGAGCGGTGTGTCCGGAAGTCTTGGATAGCACGGTATCTGGGAAGGGTGGTAACGAATTTCAAGAGGGAACGGCATTGGGCTACTGAAATGGGAACGCGGACTCCGTCCGGTTCGTAGCAGACGATGTTAGGCGGCGATGCAATTGTGATGTTGCTGGTTGTGTTACTGAGGGTTAATGAGATGCTCAATGCCGTACAGGTTCCGAGCCATATAAAAAACCATGATTGTATTAAGTAAATGATCTTCATTTCCAGCGCTCGTCCCTGCGTCGTGACTCCCAGCTACAACTGCAGAAGAACAGGTGGTAGGACTCAACGTCTAGTAAGTGACGCCTGTTATAAAAGAGGCGGCTGTACGGGCATCGCTAGCGACTCAGGCGTATTCGCGAACCACGGGGTTTACTATTAAGCAATATTGATGTCTCACTTTTATACGCAAGCCTTCGCTTAGTTGAAACGACGGGATCATAAGTTTGACATCTTCGCATTTGATATCAATGGCAAATGATAGGGCAGTACCTACGGGTCGCATTCCTTCCATGACACATGAAAGTATGGAGCATACATTGGACCCATCAAAAGAAGCACTTACCCACGAACAACTCCCCCCGCCCTCCCGAATTGCCAGAACTTTCTCCGCTTTCTCCTTGTTTGTACATCTCTTCGTCATAGTAATCGAGATGGTTGTTCTGTAAAGCTTCCTGTCTGAGGAAGAAGTTCTGTGTCTCACCCAACCGAGCCATCAGCCCTTCTGTTACTCATTCCTTTCTCCTTTAAACTCGTTGGAAACCTCTCTCAGTTCCCGTGCTCCCTTATCTTGTTGCAGTGGAGCCCCCTCAGACGGACAAACAGCACAACTGCAAGCAAACCACCAGGCTTCCGCTAGCATTTCCTTTCCAGCTATCCATTCTAGTCCCATTTCGACGAAGGGTATGACCATTCCGCTTTTTTGGGAGATGTCCTGAACTTGTGCACATGTTTATATATGTTGCTGTTAGTCCAGGTCTTAAAGGCTGTTGCAATAATGGGGCAAATGTGTTGGATTGGCACGATTGCATTTGAACACGCTTGCAAGTCTGCGCCTTTCCACCTTCATAATGTACAAATCCTTCTACAGCCTTTGGTAAAGCCAACGAATAAGGAGTTTACATACTGGGATGCGTATTGAAGGTGATGAACCCAGTTGGTGATCCTTGCTTCACATATCATGGTTCGTCATTGGACCCGGTACCTACAGCTACATGCTAGCGAAGACATGATGCAAGAACACACCTAGAATCTGTGTTTAGCATCTTAGAGACAGCATGAACATGATGCAAGATAGAATCTTTGTTTAGCATCTTAGAGACAGCATGAAACGGCTCTGCAGGAGGAGGATGCAGAGGAAAGAAGAACTCGTGGGAATGATGCGTTTCCATCACTGAGTTTTAAAGACGAGTGAAAGCCCGGCCACCCCTTCAACTTTCGTTTCTTAGCATCTGCCTGACAGCAGACAGCAATGAAGGTCACAGGGTAATAAGACTTAGCATTGCATTATTGGAATTCCATGTTGGGAAGGGTATCCGCGCTGGCCATAGCGGTGCCTGGGAGCTCCCCTAAAGTTGGCCTTAAAGGGCGCCGAAGGTGGTCAATAAGGGCCTCCGCCAAGGGCCAACTCCCCGGTGGTGGTCGCGGCCTCGGTCTCATTATTTCTCCGCTTGTGGCGGGGTACACTGTTACTCAGCACTAAACAGTCACTCTTACGGACAGATTACCAACTTCTCCTCTACAATTTTCGCGTCACAGTTGTCAAGATGAGTTCGTGGCGGGACCCATACCAGCAGAATCAATCCCAGCAATACCAGCAACCACACCAGCAACAATATCAGCAGCCCCAACAGCAGCATCCCCATGGCCAGCAACCCCATATCGACCAATTCTCCTGGAGTCAGAATCCCCAAAACAATCGGCGCAATGTTCGCAAGAAGTCTCTCTTAATCGGCATTAATTATGAGGGTCAGGCCCATGCACTGAAGGGTTGCCGACAGGATGTCCGCAATATGGTACGTTATGAAAGCGAAACCCTCACCCATCAGCATTCAACTAACTCTCCCGCAGTCCCAATTCCTCGTCAGTAAAGGCTATCCCACCGATGAGCGAAGCATGGTCATCCTAGCCGACGACCGCAAAGGCCCCTTCTACCCAACAGGCCACAACATGCTCGCAGCCATGGACTGGCTCGTCTCAGAACCACACACCCAGTGCTTCCTACACTATTCCGGCCACGGCGGCCAAGTCAAGGATCCAGACGGTGATCGAGACAGCGGCTTCGACGACACCATCGTCCCCGTCGATTATCTGCAAAACGGCCAAATAGACAGCGACACCCTCCATCGCCGGCTCGTCTCCAAACTCCCCTCCAGCAGCACCCTCTTCGTCGTCTTCGATTGCTGCCATTCCGGTTCCGCAATCGAGCTCCCCTACGTCTATCGCACCGACGCAGACGGCAATGTAAATCTCATGGATAACGTGAAGCAAGGAATCCACCTCATGGAAACGGCAAAACATCTTCTCCAAGGCGGATTCTCCTACGATAAAGTCAACGATGCGAAACAGCTATTCGCAGGGGCGCAATCCTTCTTTTCGAGTCTGAAGCATAGGAATGAGCCGCAGGAGGAGGGGCTGGGAGAGGAACATTTCATGGAGGATTGGGCACATGAAGGGAAGAGCGTGTTTATGTTTAGTGGATGTAGGGATGATCAAACAAGTGCGGATGCGACGATATCGGGAACTCCGAGTGGGGCGATGAGTTGGGCGTTGTTGGAGACGCTTTATTCGAGGCCGGATCTGACCTATATTGGGGTATGCGCTTGTTGTCTTGCTTGCACTTCATGTGGGGAATTTCATGCTAATCTTTGAGTGTAATCAGGTCCTACAAAATACGCGACAGTTGCTGTTGGGGAAATATAAGCAGATACCACAGCTTTCGGTGGGTATGGAGGTGGATTTGGACCAGCCTTTGCATATATGAGGCGATTTTGAACGGGTCCATGCTTGCAATTATGGGCGTTATACGGGGTGTCATACATACGCGGCCTTGACCGTCAATGAGGTACGATGAGACTTGCGTTGGGTATGGAAGATCTTCATCATGATATACCATCAGTACCACAGAAGCTACAAAAATTCTTAAACAAAAAAGAAAGAGCTATTCACGCGCGAACTTCACCTGAAATTCTTTCATGGCGTTGTTTGTGCTCGTTGCAGAACTCTTCGGTGCTGAAGTAGGTTGGAAAGTAAGATACCTTGCAGCGGTTTGATCACTTTCCACGGACACCAAAAGCATCTGCACTTCACAAGGATCACAAACCCCATATGAAGCGCTGCTACCACGCATCATAATGATTTTAGCTTTCAGTGAGAGACCTTGAAGAGTTATAAGTCTTGAAGACTGTGATGAAGATCTTCTTTTGTATTTTTCAGCTGCGGCTGTAGCGAAGCTTTTTCATGACATGCGGGCGAGCATTAACGTTGCATTGCAGAGTAAGCACGGAAGCAGGCACGGCTCGTAACCTTCTACTCAGCACCTTTCCCAGACCTTAACAACAGAGACTGGGGGATCCTGAGGTTGGAGTATGATGCTGTCAATGGTAAGAAGAGGGTAACTGTTCTAGGAGCGTTGCATCTTGCACGAGCATGTTTTCACGGCCTTCTTCCCTAATCATTATGCCCTTTGGCTGTTTTTGACTGGCTCAGATAAAGACCTATTCTCCCCTCGGGAGTCCAAAGCCTGTCAATTGCGAATGATTTTTTAATCATTGACCTGTCCTGAGGAAACATAAAATGTCTTGATAATGCGAACATTGTTCATTAATGCTAACCCTTTGTAGAAGGTCACACTGAGCTGATACCGGGTCGGGGTTCACCAATCCCTAGTTGACCTAGAATCGTCTTCTATGCGACAGGATCTCGCATCAGAATTCGTTCTTCCCACAAGTTCGGGGCCACTTTGAAAGGCCAGTGATGGCATCACGGAGGCCACCTCAGAGACAGATGAAGGTTGACCTATCCTCCGTCCCTCCATGAAGCAACACTCTTCTACGCAAAACAAGGATCGGTGACAGCTCCCATGCTCAGCCTCCATGATTTCCATCTCGTGCAGTTGACATCCTTGAGCCGATACGCTGAAAAACCATCCCTGGCTTGCAGCGAGGCACATTATGGGTACACTCCGAGCCTTTCGTAGAAAGCATCTTGCCTGCTGCATGATACAGGTGCTCGAAAATGGCTCTTCATGGACAGGATTGACTATATCAGACCGAGGCACAAGGCGAAGAGGTAGGAGGATACCATTTAGAGGCCAATGGGCCGGTTAGGCTAGAACACCCTTCACCCAATACGGCATGTCCATATGATGTTAGTGGTGGCACCGAGCGGAGCGTGCCGAGATATAACTATCACTTTAGTATTTCGCCCCCCACGATTCGCCCCCTCTTCTCCTTCCTGCCGACGCCCTACCCCTATTCATACTCTACCAATAGCTTGATTGCCTTTTGGATTGTTGTGTCCGAAGCAGCGGCTCTATTGTCATGCGCAATGACGACGAGTAGGTCATGGTACCTTGCATTCGTTCCTGTGGCGCTTGTCAAACGGTGGGGTTCGAAAACACGTTCCTTGTCATCAAACCATGGGGTATGAATGAGGGAATAAGGTCGGGAGTCAGCTTTGATTGCTTGACTGACATCCAAACATCTCCCCTATTGTCGACTCCAAGAAGATGAAAACGGCGTTATCTTGTTTCAAGTGCGTTTCGCCACAATTATCCAGGACTCCTACTGGTGCTGCCTTCCTGGGAGCATAGTTATTTCCAACATTGTATTGCACGCGACTTCAATTCGTTGACCGCCTGAGCGAGTGAGTTGTGGTTCCTGGTCCGTCGTTGCAGGATTGCCTCTATCCATGCATGGTTAGAGTCCGATTAGCACGATATACTAGGATCGCCAATAGGGTGATCATACAAGTTGCATGAGCTTTTGGCCATTCTATATTAAAACTGCCTCGGCGCATCTTGGTGGTATAATTGGACACTGCAGACACAACGAGTGGGGCTTGGCGCACACCTTCCCCGCTGGACAAATTGCCCGCAGGAGATCGACAGATAGTGCGGGGCCAAACAAAGATTCCTTCCTTATCATCCCTAATGCTGTGATAGCATTATACAGCCAATTTCAAAATACTCCCACTCAACAACCACTCACACAACGTTCCTTCACTCAGCCTCCTGTTATAATGGCTCTTCCTTATTGCTTGGATTGCCACCTCCTCCGTTCAACTGCACCCCGATACTCGCTTCCTACCGGTCCGCTTCCTACCGCCCTCCTCCACAGCTCCCCTTTACGTTCATTCGGCCACGCCTGCACCCATGGCCATCAATGAGAAGCGGGGATCGACCTCCCAGGAGCTCGACGAACGCCGCTTGCAGCTTGTGTTGAAGGAGGGGGGAAAGTTACTATGGACGTTCAGGATGCTATAAAGCAGGACTCAGATCCCCTCCAGAACACAGCATCACAGCATCATTCAAACATCCCAAGTCCAGTCGCTACCCAGTCAGACCTTACTCTCGCTACAGAGCGTTTTTGTACGTTTCCATATAATGCATCTCCTTGCCCAACTCGCGGCCGCTTCGGCCCTGGCATCCATCGTCAGCACCGCTCCAACCTTGCCAAAGCGTGCAAGTAACGTCACTGGAAATGCCAAATTCACCATCCCCCAAGGTGCACCCAAGCTCCCAGGCAAGAAGATAGCCGGTCCCATTGCGTTGGCGCGCGTTTATGGCAAGTACGCCAGAGTGGGTGCATCCGCTCCAGCGAGCGTCAACGCTGCTGCTGCGGCCGCTGCTGGCTCCGATGATGGCACTGTCGCTGCCGATCCTGAACAGTACGATCAGGCATATCTCGAGGCTGTCACTATTGGCGGTCAGACCTTGAACTTGGACTTTGATACTGGTTCTTCTGACCTGTGCGTACTTTTCCGTACCAGCATGCTTCAATTTCTTCCATAGCTAACGTTCATCTAGCTGGGTCTTCTCATCCGAACTTCCAGCAAACGAACAAGCCAACCATGACATCTACAATCCCGCCAATTCTCCCACGGCCCAAGAGCTCTCCGGCGAGACATGGTCCATTAGCTACGGCGATGGCAGCTCCGCCAGCGGTAACGTCTACACCGACACCGTTGACGTAGGCGGTACAACCGTCACAGGCCAAGCCGTCGAGCTCGCCAAAACAATATCCTCCGAATTCGCCTCAGATGAATCCGACGGCCTCCTCGGCCTCGCCTTCTCCTCCATCAACACCGTCACCCCCGACCAACAACAAACCTTCTTCTCCAACGCCGAATCCCTCCTCGACTCACCCGTCTTCACCGCCAACCTCTTGAAGGGAGAACCAGGCTCCTACAACTTCGGCTACATTGACGATTCAGAATACACCGGCGACATTACCTACACCGCCGTTGACAACAGCCAAGGATTCTGGGGCTTCACCTCCTCCGGCTACGCCATCGGCTCCAGCAGCGCCGTATCCTCCTCCATCCAAGCCATCGCCGACACCGGAACCTCCCTCCTCCTCCTCCCCGACGCCGTCGTCTCCGCATACTACGCCCAAGTCTCCGGCTCTTCCAACTCCCAATCCGATGGCGGCTACATCTTCCCCTGCTCTGCGACTCTGCCCTCCATCACTCTTACAATTGAAGGATATGGCGCGGTCGTGCCGGGTGATTATATGAACTATGCCCCCGTCAGTGATGGAAGCACTACATGTTTCGGAGGGATCCAGAGTGATTCTGGGGTTGGCTTCAGTATTTTTGGAGACGTGTTTTTGAAGAGCCAGTTTGTTGTCTTCAGTGATGCGAGTGGAGGCCCGCAGTTGGGGTTTGCGGCGAAGGATTTGCCTTAGGTGGAGTGATGGGGAGGAAGAGGAGGGAAGGAAAGGGTGATTGGGTGGAGGGAAGAGAAGGCATGAGATGGGATAGGGTATTGGGTTTTTGATTCTGTCGCTTAATGGGAAAAGGGTGACGAGCTTTTAAGAGGAGGGCATCTGTTGCATTGTATTTGAGTCATTCTCTTCCTTTTTCTTCCGCTATAATTATTTATCTAGGGCTGCATGTAGAACGTATTGTTAATGAGAAATGTTTTGCCAATGACTGAATTACAACACTAGCAACTCCATATAATCATCTATACAGTATATACGCTAATATACCATCTCGATTCCCTACAGATCACTTACACAGACAGAATACCATGACAAACACCTCTCCTAGCCCTTTCATCTCTCACCCTCTCACCCAAATATCCATTCAAAGACCAACAATATTCCCATTCATCATTACTTCTATCTCCCCATCACTCGAAAGAAAAGTGGAGAATATAAGTCATACCAAAATTACAGTAGGCAGGTATTTACGTAGCAAAAATCTCGGTTCGGAACTTATTCGCTGTCTGCTTTAAGCACTGGAGAGGAGAGTTTGGGCTGGGAGGGATAGGAGGGGGGGGGGGGGGGGGGGGGTTGTGGTGGTATGTTGTTTCGGTAGTGGGGATCACTAAGTATGTTGGTGTGTTTGTGATGGTCGGTTTGAAGTACGGGTGGGTTTGGGGTTAGGACTGGGCGGGGGGGGGGGCGTATGATATATGACAAGGGCTGACACGATAGAGTTTCGTTGTCTGGGGTTTCTATTGGCAAGCTCGGCCGTCTTGCCAACTCTTTCAAACTGCCCACTTTCGTCCGAGGCGTCCGTCTGCTTTGACAAGGCGTTAGTGGCGAATCTTTAAATCGTAGGTCTCTGGGTATCTAGCTTGCCAACTTAATTTAGGGGCATCTTCGTTAAGTATATTCACGTGGATCTCTCGCTCCCTTTGTGAAATAGAGAAAATGTAATACATAAGATAGTAGGTCATGCAGGAACCTCCTACATCTTAAAACGCCTCGGGCCCATTGACTTTGTACATCCACACGTCTCCAGATCCGACGCCAACGGCAATCGTGTCCCCTACCACAGCTGATCGTGAAGAACGATACTCTGAGGGTAGCCACACTAGCTTCCTTGAATCATATGTTATCCATGCTTCATCTGAGCTTAAAGCTAGACCTCGATATTGAGGCTCTGAGATACTTGGAAGCATATTCAAGTATGACAAAAACGTAATGTCAATAGTACCCTTTTCGGTTTGAAGATACGAGCCAGTGAGATCAAACGAGATACGAAAAAGCAGCTGGCCAACATATAGGGCCTTGAGGCACTGGCCGCTGCTTGTATCCCATATCCTGATCGTATTATCATATGACGCCGACGCGAGCCTAGTTGAATCATGGGAAAAGGCTAACGATCTAACATAATCACGGTGGCCTTTGAGTATCTGAAGGGATTTATTGCTTTTAATATCCCAGAGCATAATTAATTGGTCAAACAACCCCCATGCAAGCCGGGTTGAGTCGTGAGATAGGGCTGACGAGCAAGCTCTCGAGCCGACGCTATCAGTAGGGCACTCAAATGTCTGGAGGCACTTGCCGTTGCTCGCATCCCAGATTTTGACGGTCCCATTGCTTGACATTGATGTAAGCTGAGTTGAGTCATAGGAGAAGGCCATTGACAGAGGCAGATCGCATTCGATTGTATGAAGGCACTCAAAGCGGTACTCAAAGCTATCCATATCCCAAAGCTTGATTGTTTTATCCACGGACCATGACGCAAGCTGAGTAGAGTCCTGAGAGAAAGCCACTGATATAACAGGTCCACTATGGCCCTTGAGCGTCTGAAGGCACTTGCCGCTGCTTATATCCCAAAGCTTGACCGTGTGGTCTCCAGAGACCGACGCGAGCCACGTAGAATCCTGGGAAAAGACCAACGACAAGATACCAGCGCTATGACCCTTGAGTTTTTGGCACCAGTCGCCGTAGTTCAAGTGCCAGATCTTGATTGTGCCGTCCAACGACGCTGACGCGAGCTGGGTAGAAGGGTGGGAGAAAGCCACCGATTCAACTGAATAGCCATGGCCTCTAAAAGTTTGGAGGCACTGGCCGCTGCTTACAGCCCAGACCTTAATTGTCCTATCGGACGACGCCGATGCAAGCCTAGTCGAGTCGTGGGAAAAACCCACTGACCTAACCGTACCACTGTGGCCTTCAAATGTCTGAAGGCATTTGCCACTAGCCATATCCCATATTTTGACCGTCATATCCTCCGACGCCGATGCGAGCCGGGCTGAATCATGAGAGAAAACTATCGATTCAACCGAGTTGCTATGGCCCTTAAGCGTTTGAAAGCACTGGCAGCTGCTTTCTACCCAGACCTTAATCATTCTATCAAGCGACGCCGATGCAAGCCTAGTTGAGTCGTGGGAAAAAGCTACTGATGTAACCGTCTTACTGTGGCCCTCAAACGTCTGGAGGCACTTGCCGCTATTCGTATCCCATATTTTGACTGTCTTGTCAAACGACGCTGATGCGAGCCTCATTGAGTCGTGGGAAAAAGCTACAGACGTAATCGTATCACTGTGGCCCTCAAACGTCTGGAGGCACTTGCCGCTGTTCGTATCCCATATCCTGACCGTGTTGTTATATGACGCCGACGCAAGCTGGGAGGAGTTGTGGGAGAAGGACACACTCGTATGTCCTTCGAGCGTCTGGAGACACTCGCCGCTGCTCTGTCCCCATATCCTGACTGTCTCATCCGACGCCGAGGCGAGCAGGACTGAGTCATGGGAAACAGCCACCGACTGAACCCTAGAGTTATGGCCCTCAAGCGTCCGCAAGCAGGCGCCCCATTTATCGCCTATATTCGGCTTGATCGTTATCCACGTTGGCTCTTCCTTCTTAAAATGGCCTCGTATTAGGCTGCAAGCTGGACTGAAGACAAGTGCCGATACATAGGCCTGGAGAGGACTCGTCTCTATAACCCACTTGTGATACATTATAAATCGGCGCCCATCTCGAACAAGTTCAGTTAATGCAGATATGTCACCTCTTACCTTACTTATGTTAGCATTCATTATCTATATACAGCATGGCTGAACTTAAGGTTACCTGGATTATTGTCTCAAGTTTCGCTAATGATACTATTACCGTTGACATGCTCTTGCAAAGACTCAGAGCTTCTAGCCAGTACAGATATTTTTTCCTCAAAAATTCGTGAACAGCGCCGCCATCTTGTAGGTCGACTGAGTGATTTGCACAAGAGTTAGAGTTCCAGTCACAGAGGTGGTCGATCCAATGGATACACGAGTAGCGTGACGCTGCTAATGGGTCTGGATTCGGCTGTCGAACCTGCTCAGCAGGATACCCTAACGCACCTAAGCCGTACATATCTCGTCGGAGCGTCTTAAACATGACTTGGAGCGACCTTGAGAAGATTTCGTAGTGGACTTCTTCCTTTCCAGATGGAAATATATCATTGAACGACTTCGTGACTAGGAAATCCTTTGCAGACTGATGCACAAAATAGATCGTGCCTTGTCGAATGGTAAGGAACGAGCCGCAAAGGTCGATGATTTCTATTAACGACTCAAGAGTCTCAGCTATGTCCTCGTGCATTTTAAAAAGAGACGTCAGCTCTTCAAGTGTAATAGGGCGGTACACAATCGCGATCAAGCCTAGTACCCGCTTACAGATATCAGTATCGTCTATATCGTCCAAGTTGCATATCTGTTGCATCATCCGCTCATAAAAAGAGCTAAGTCCGGGTGGGAACATCTTTAGCTTGGCAAGAGTTTTCCGTCGTGGTGTGTTCTCAAGGTTTTGACAAGCCAAAGCTACCCAGAGAAAGGTATCATTTGCATGTAAGGACAGATGGTCTAACACAGTATCTCGCATTTTGCCGTCATAGTTCTTATTTTCCGCGAGCTGACGCACTCTATCCTGGATGAACACGCTAACCGCTGTGGATACAGATTCAGCATTTAGTTCGAGGCTTAGCATCACCTTAGGGCCTACCCTCTCTAAGCGTTCCTCGATGTCGGGCCGGTTGCGGCCAGAGACAATCCACTTCACACGAGGTGACATGCACGACTTCTGGACAATAAAGTCCAGCAGTTTCGGCAGGTCTGATACGCACTCGTCGAGGGCGTCAATGATTAAGTATGTGCTATTCAAGCTCGGGTCTTGTAGGATGTGTATGAACATCTCAGACAAGGTTACCCAGGCATTCGCATCCTCAAAAAGTGCTTTGCCTGCGTGGTCATGGTTCTTTTGTACATGCGAGACGAGCGATGGCTGCTGATTAATAAGCAGAAATAGCAGACCCCGTAGCACAGCTGTAGCGCTGTTAATTCGAGAGTCCGTAGCCTGACAAAAGAAGTAGGACAGGAGATCGGTCTTGGCCATCGACTTCTTGAACTCGTCGATGATGCCGCAGAGGAGCATTGTTTTGCCCTTGCCAGGACCACCCTTAATCCAAAGCAGTCGACTCTGTTCGTCGTTGCGCCATCTTTGGAAGTCGGAATTTTTAAGAATCCAGCGGTAAGAGTCCTCTAGCAAACCACTATTGGTATCTTCAATGCGCTTCTTGTCATGCCGGGGATCAGTCGAGCGTAAGTCTCCGAGGCATCTGTTTAGCTTATCGATCTCCTCATCAAGCCGTTTGAACGCACTCGCGGATCCTTCTCCATAGCGAAGGGGCATTTCGACGTCGAAAACACCAAGTAGTGAGTACGCTTTGTCTTCTTCAACCTTTGTCTGGCGGCATTGTATCCACGAGAATCGCAATTTATCGCTAAAATGGGATAAAGGTGCTCCATTAAGGGCTGCATCAGGAATTCCTGTGATTCCATGGATTTGTTGCCGTAGCGATCGTTTGTCGCCAAGTTTCTTCCGTTCTCGGGAGAAAAATTCGACCAAAATTGGGGCAAGGAGCTCTTGGAGGGTCCAGCCCCGTGTGAACCATCTGCTTTGCCGAAAAGCTGGCTCCCAAGTGTGCTCTGAGACTCCATCGCTTGCTTTCCGTTTTGCTATTGAAACATCCGATAGATAGACGTAGCACTTCGCTGAGTTCTGGTACCAGCGGAACATAAAGTTGATAGCCTTCTGAAGCTCAACTTGGTTCGATTTATCGATGCAGCAGGTGTCTACCCAAAAGTATTGCAAGCCGTCGCGTTCGGCCTGCTGTCCACAGAACTGGATCTTGTCATAGCCACGTTTGCTCTTTCCAGTGCCCTCCATCAAATCTTTGTAGGTGACCTCTTGGCCATCCTCCCAAGTATGCGAAAGGATCGCATAACGAGGGATTGCCTCGCCCTCCAAGAAATCTTTAGTAAGACTGAACCCGCCAGTGTCGCGGCATTGCAATAGACGCATTGATTCGCATAGAGCTAGACGGGGGCAAGCGGTAGGATCGGGTTTTGGTCGGGTTCAAATGCGGCAGGCTAATTGAAGAGATGAGATGACGGCTTGCTCTTCTACCCTGGGTGTTAGTCCAAGGTTGTTGAGATAGTGCTCTCGCGGAGAGTCCATTGCGGAATACCAACACTGCCATGAATCAGTAGCTTGGCATATGAAACCCCTCCAATTGGCAAGCCACGAATCCAACAAAGTACTACTCACATAGTATAGCTAAAGCTATCAAATCATGAGTTTCGCTTGGTATGTATGGAGAATGACACTAAAAGTCCTGATTTGTGCCAAGAGTATTGGCATATCACGACCTCAGCCCTACAAGAACCTCAGTACCTAGACAACTACCGCTCAGGCGTGAGCGATAGCAGGCTCCAAGCCCAACGGCGCTCCCTAGATAAGGGCTTTAGGGCCGGGTTCGGCTACAGGTAGCCACTAAAACAATAATCCTGGGGCCTCTGAGGACCCATAAGCTCCCGGCGCCCTCCAGGGGACCGCTGTCAAGTAGGGCTAAGGTTTGCCAATAATAGCTTAGCGCATCCGTATCTAACTCGACGGTGAGAACGTCGGCCTATCACGCGCGCCCCTAGAAGGACGTAACGTGAGTGGCCCTAAAGTGCCCGAAACAGGCCCCTCAGAAGCCCCTGAAGAGCCCCCCTAAGATATGCCCCTTAGCCGCATGCCAGGAAAGGGACAACCGCAAGAAAGCGAGTATCAACAATCCACCATTCAACCATGTCCCTTTCTGTTCGAGACCTTCCGAACACCGGATATTTTCTCTTTCTCCTTCCCCTGTGTTTTCTAGTCAGGCTAGGCGTTTAGCCTGACAAGTGTCCGTGTCGTCGAGGAATATGCATTCAAGAAGGCTGCTGCGATATTACGTTGAACAGAGATGAGTCGTCGTCATCCGGTGTAAAGGAGAAAACTCTGTCGCTTGACAATATTAAGTCATGCGCTCTCCAACTATTGGCAACTCGTCCAGCAAGTCATTGTCAGGCTGAGGCCAGCTCATATACACGAGGGTCAGCTAGCTACAGGGTGTATCGCAAAGGCAAATCAGAGCGTAAGGCTCGAATTCGTAGGCATCAATATGCAGGGTAACCATCTTTGAGTTGCCTTGTGGGCTGACAATCATCACTCAATTCGTCATTTCGGACTAGTGCTGCCTTTACGAGGCGTTATCTTGTACATCGTCTCGCTGGTGGTTGGTAGAGAATCGCACTGCAAACTTGTGACGGTCACCTCCGATGTGGCTGTGATCTGCGAGATGGAGGGCAGCGGCACGGCGTGCCCAATTGCTGCCTTTGAGCCGTGCGCACACGGCTGGTAGCCTGTTACTCTGCACGCCACTAGAACCCTTCTGAGTAAACGCCTGATAACCCTGCAGAAGCCCCGTGTTCAATGTAAGTCAAGGCAAATCCTCAGATGGGCCTTTTCGCTCCGTCCATAAACGGCAGAGCCTCGATCCCGCAAGGCTGGAGGATGCTGTTATGTACACACAAAGGTTTGAGTCATGGTTTTGCTTGCTTCTCGAACATTAATGCTCGTCTTTTCCTTTCAAGCAATGCGCGTGCAGATTTTGCTCCGAGTAAAATTGCTTTATGAGTATCATTGGCAAGAGTTGCAATGGAAATTAGTACCTCCTATCAACCAAAACTTCCGTTACCAAGGGGAGATCTAGCCACGACACCAAGGGCGTCAGTGTACCGCTCTAGTTTATCCCCCGACGATGGTTATGATTATAGAGATACTGAACCCTCGCCGGAGGGTACTGCTACTCAAGAGCAAGATAACGTCAACTCCTCCAAAAATTATTCGCAATCATTGACGGTCTCCAATACGACTTTGAATCATGAGAATCATCAAGGAGGAAAAAACCCTGACTATAGACGTCCTGCAGGTGGTTGGAGGGCAAAGGTTCCTGATGACGAAGATGCTCCGAATGGAGTAATTGACCGTGTTAACAGTCATGCACGATCGCCTCCAACAGTCAATAGGTACGTCCCAAGAGGCCCATTTCATCGCCACGTGGAACCAACTCAATCTCTTCCACTTGAACCGACTCGAAAAGGGCATTTGAGGTACGTTTTGCTGCAATGGAAAAAAGAGGAGCTCGATGGAGCAGAAAAATTAGTCCTAAATGCTCTTTCGCCCGGCGTGAAAGCAAAGTTTGATTCACCCAATCACGTAATATGGCAGTAGGTCCTTCAATGCACACCCAATCCTACTTTCGACTGACTTCCGTAGACATCGAGAGCTTGAAGATATGGAACTTGGTGGATTGGAGGTGAGCCTTCATCCTGAGACTGGCCAGAAGCCAAGTTAACCTCTTCAAGCAAATCGTCAATCAATGGAAATCCTGGGGATTAAAGGAAAGCGAAGCCGGACTTACTCGCCGACTACTCAAGAGAGTTCAAGACCAACATCAGCGGCCCTTCATTGGGGGTAGCTTCCTTACACCCGTTGCTCTTCGCTATATCGTTCTCGACGATTCGAAATACAGTGCTGATAGATGCTGCATCTTCCTAAGCTTCCCATATTTCGCCGTCTCCAAGCCGCAGGCTGAGAAACCATTCGTGAAAGGAGATCCAAAGCATCCGGTAAGAACATTGTTGCAGTCTCACTACCGCCTCAACAAAACTGTCGAAAGAGACAAGGACCAGTGTATCAGTCTGCTCCAAGGCAAGAATTTGAAGTCATGTATTGATGCCCCGGATATGGAGACTGCCCATCTCAATAGTAGGAAAGCTAAAGAACTGATCTATGTACCACAGCTCTGGGGTCTAATAATTGGTTTGAGTATGTTCTTGCCCTCAGACCCAGTTTTTGACCAATCTCATTTCACACAGATAAAATGGTAACCATGGGTTCAATTAACGACATAGCCCTTCAAGGATCATCATTCAGGCTCCAAGAAGGTGCGCCAGCCCGAGAAACCCGTCGATGTGCTTTTGTTCGTATCTCGTTTCTGAATCAAGGCTCCGCTGAAGAGCTTACATATCCCCGTGATCAATGTGCTTCTTGGTTTGTAGGTATACGTTTCAGCACTTGTTTTGTCTATCATTTGATACTAGACTGACCTGCGCAGGGTCTCATGAATAAACAGAAGCAGATTCGAGAAATACTGGAGAAGGGAAAGGAACATAGCAATCCCCACCAATATACACTTCATACTGGAAGCCATATGGTAAAAGCTACCTCGTGGGCTCATGTTCAACTTTCAGCAACGGAAGAAGTCTTGAATCTTTGGATGAAGACCCCCAGACCTACCGTTCCCAAGGTGTCAGTCAGAAATACGGAAGGTGACTTGGATCAAGACAGTAAATCGACAATTGAAAGCGGCCATGACATTTGCGATGATGAACGAACAGGGGCTGAAACATGTACCGCAATTGGTGGATTGAGATTTGTACCGGTAGTTTCGGCATTTTTGGCATGGGACATTCGAGACGAGTTTGGAGAAAAGGACGACAGCTCTGTTGAGACCAAAGTCAACCGTTTCCTCAGGGCAATTTATCGCGCTCTTCCAGCCACTTGCCAAGATGATGTAGCCGAGCAGTCAGCGAGTCCCACTAAGACGGAAGAGATCACGGAAACTGGGCGAAGTGCTCACCCTAAGATAGAAATAGTTGGTAAGACGCTGAGCGAAGTCCAAAAGCTCGTCGACACCAGGGACTCGATCATGTCAAGAGAAGAATCCCCCATGGAGAGAAGAATGCTCGAGGAATGTAAAAAGCTCTTTAGTCTCTTCATTCCAAGCGTCCATGATTCTGAGCCTATCAAGCTATTCTGGGGGGCGTTATATGAACTCATGGTACGTGTCTCCTGGAAATTCTTGGAATGATGGATTGACATATAATAGGATCATGGATGTCCCCATATTGATACGCTGCTTGATAAAATCATAATAATTAATGCTCAGGCAGAGAAAATACACCTTGGAGTACACTTTTGGCCAGACTCACTTGTCCCGCCAGGCCAAGAGACACCGAAGGACGCTATCACAGGAAATGCGATACTCCTGGCATCCATCGTGGATGCTTTGGGTGCTATCTTTAAGATGATGGTGGCCGCTGTTCGCGACGAGCGGCTACGACCTGAAAGCTCGCAGGAAAGGGCAACACTGAGCAACAAAGTCTCCGATTACGCAGACGAAGCATGCGAGTTGCTTGAGATCGCTAGAGACAAGCTGATAACAGAAGCAATCGGAGCTGCGCCTGGTGAGAATGTTGGCCCAGTCCTTACGCCAGAAGCAATGTTAATCATGCTTATGGAGAGGCTTGTTCGGGGAGTCTATGGTACTGGCAACGTAGAAGTAATAGCCATCTATGAGGAATGTTTGGAACATTTAGTAAGTAGTATATCACTTTTCGAGGCAAACGAAGAACTAACGACAGGAAAAAGGCCCTTAAGGTGAAAGTTCGTGCGAGTCGTCGCTTACTACAGACCATAAACGCCTTTGAGGAAGAGGTAGCGATTGTGAACGACATATTGATGCAACAAGTAAAGGTGCTGCAAGCCTTCCGCGGGTACTTGGAACCCTCGAGCTTCAAGAGGCCCAGCACCGCTCGTAAGCTGAGGTTTGAGTTTGAGAGAAAGGGCATCGAGAGAATCTTGACATCCATACGAGAGCAGTTGAGGAGCTGTACCGAGCTCCGGGAAAGAGCGAGGGTCCTCGCTGTCCAGAACGTCCATCTTGTGGAAACACTTCAAGATGATAACAGTAGGGCTATATTCGTCTTTACCTTCATCACAGTGTTGTTCCTTCCGCTAAGTTTCGTCACTGGGTTCTTCGGTATGAATCTCGCTGGTATAGCCGGCACAGCCAGTACAACAAGGCATTTTTATGAGATAGCGTTACCGATGACGGGCAGCATCATGATATTTTGCGCAACCATCGTGTTCTGGGGTGAAAAGATCAGATTTGCCTTTGCCGATTTACTTCGCTTTTGCCGCAATATGATTGCCGGGTCAAGTGAGCAGCTGAAGCCCGCTTGGAACGCGCTTCGTAATATTACCAGATAGCTGTATTCAATTACTTCAACTTACCATCACTTCGTACTCGTTAATAAGATACTGCCAGCAGCGTCACACCATCCTTTGAAAACATCAGCCATCAAGATACCCTCACACGGCAACACCCTACGTCCACTCGTCGATGGTTTCTTTTCTCTCTCATAATGATTGCCTTGTTGAGTCAGAAAGTCTCCTCGTTCCACCCAACTTGAATGTAGAATTACAGGTAGCGTCTCCAAATGCTAAGTCACAGTCATACAGCTTCCATGATGACGCATCGATGCCAGTAAAGAGGCATGAAAGGAAGAAATCCGGAACCCTGATGTGTCTTGCGACATTTGTCTACAGCACGGACAAATATAGTACAATGAACAGAAGCGCGATTGCTCGCTGGTAGGAAGGTCACTCAGCAGACCTGTCTTTTCAAGGTTTGTCCGATCAATGTGCTAGTTTAGTAGCAAGATCTCTCAGCTCCTGCAATCTACACCAGGTCAGCGTCCGCAACTCGTCATGAGACTTGCTAACGGCTCGAATCCCATACCTGAGAAGGACCTGCGATTGATATTCACGTAGAAATCCTGCAAGATATGACTGCCACTCGACAAAATGTTCGCCCTGGTACTTTTCAGGTCCTCGAAAGCGATCCTCTGGCTGCCGATATTGTAGACAAAAGGCAGTTACTTTACAATATTGAGAGCCCATGGTCTGCTCAATCAAGGCCAGTTTACTGATCCAATCTTCATCATGTCCATTGTTCTCGATGCGAGAGGATCTATTGGGTTCATCCAAGGCGATTTCCATCAGAAGAATACCGATGCGATATAATTGCGTTGTCTCTGCTAAAGCCCCCGGATCCTCAGAGAGCAAGTCGTGATGGTCGAGGGTCTGAACCTCCAGCATGAATTTGTAAGATTTGTGTCCAGGGCTCCTTATTCTTTTGATGTTCTTACTGCCAAGTGAAGAAAACCATGGGGTTCCTATGAGGAAGAAACCGCACTCAATGACTTTGTAAGCCAGCTCTACTTTCGCTCCCCACGAGAAGTACTCTACAATGGGCATGGACAGGTTCAGTCCTTTTTCTGGCGCTTTCAGAAGGCTAGCGAGGCGCTCGGGCTTTGTTTCCAGAAGTATTTTGTTTACAGTTGGTTGTAGGAATAAATACGATTGGGGATTCGAGCCATGGCGAGAGACCATCCACCCTGTACCAGTCCCCGATTGCGATTTAAAAAGCTGAACATCGGCTTTAGTCGATTCAACAACGTCGTCTCTGGTTAACTTTGACTCTTCAATCGCTGATTCATCAAGCCGTTGAATACTTTCTACCGTTATTTCTTTGATCTCTTGCGGAGATTCACGCGCCTCGGCTAGAAGGTGGTAGATTAGTCGGCGAGAAGGATGTCCCAGTCCGCTCGATGTATGGAATGTTAGCGATCTAGCATCCAGTAAATCCATATCCAGACAACAATGCACAGGCGAGTCGGAACACAGAATATGTAAATCCAAGGAGCCAGTCCTTGACTGCACAGCTAATGCAAGAAATTTCTCGCTTTCTGGAAGCTTTGTGTCATGCTCTAGAATATCATGGAGGGAATCGAACACAGTCTCAGAATAGATCCACAACCCGTCGATAGATCTACTTAATGCCGTAACCAGCTTCTGAAGTTCTCTAAGACTTTCGCTGGACTGTTGCTTTGGTCGCCGCGCCTTTAAAGCAGCCCTCCATCTTGACCTTGGTTTCGTCGCGGGAGATTCTCCAATATGGTCCAAGTACTTTCCAATGTTGTCGCTGTCTTTCAAAATTCTGTTTAGCATGCCTTGAATGGCTTTCCAGCCTTGGAAGCCCCAGAGCGCTTGGGCGGCGGCATTTGGATTCGAGTCTCCTCCAGACCAATTCTGTTGCCAAACTTGGTATTTATGAAGATTTATCTGCGTGGGACCCAGAACAAATTTTTCCAACTCGTCATGGCCGGCCCTCAGGCGAAGATCCTCTACAGCTCTGGTGATGTCGCCTAGCGACGTCCCGATGTCATTAGCGATAGGGAGTGAATCCATTCAATCCGATTGTCGACCGTGTAAAGGGCCTTGTCAGAAGAATGGAGAGGAGGAGGGGAAGAGGAACACATTTACGGGTGGTCAGGCGACTCTGTCATGAGGACCGGGGCTGTGCTCCGCCCTGCATGGGGGCAAACATCCTGTACACCGTAAAGCGGTTAGATTCACGCCTTACTGCGCACCCCTGCCCAAGCCGCAAGCTACTAAAACTAAGCTCATTTGCTCCGTACCTAGTGCGAAGCTGATTCAGAGGAATAAGGCCACTACCTGCTCTTCTTTCTTTTGCAAGGCCAGCTCTTGTCCATTCACATCAGACATCTTTCGCATGGACAGCTCATGGTCGCTTCTTGCTATCACTGATACCTGAATATGAAACTCCTTTAACATGGTGGAGTTGCGCTAGCCAATGTCTTTAGAGGAATCAGTCGACAAGTGTCTGGAGTCACTCCAGACCCTCCAGGAATATGCCAAGAAAAGAGAATGGGTCCAAAGGATCACCTCCACTCGCGACCTTCTCGATAAATTCGAACGATCTATTGGCGGTAGCCTTCTTCTTTTGCAGACATGGATCACACAGTTCGACAGTGGAAAGCAAATCAACAATGATGAGATCATAATTCCTGTCGAACAAGTGTTAGAGACTCTGAAACAGTGCATCGATGCCGCACGCAATGCCCCAAAGGCTCGAATGTCACATCGAAGGATTTACTTGGGGGGTTCTGTCAGGAAGGAGAGGTTAGCATTGGTGCTAGTGCCTGCAACTCCACGAGCTAACCCTTCCCTAGGCAGAGGCTCGAAGCTCGCCTAGACAGAGAATTGCAGAATATCTTTGATATAATCGGCGAGCTGAAAAAGCGGCTTAGAATACCGGTGGCTTCCTCAAAACAACCAGACCGCCAAATCAAGAAGCAAGATGTTCTTGAAGGTAGAAATCAAGCCTACATGACGTTCAGCGAATTTTTCAACAATCACGACCTTCAGGAGGAGCAGCGTTTCCGATCCTCGGCTCTCAAGTTGCTGTGGAGCCACATCCCCTACATTGAAGATCTTGAGGGCAAGGTTGGAAATATAGAAGATCCAGGCGATGGAATTATATATGGCAAAGAGGAAGTCGCGAAGACTACCTTGGTTCTCGAGGCACTACGTCGAGCTTGGCTGGACGCTGGGGATGCGGCACCTTGCCCCGCTCCCGAGAATCTGCGGGAAATGGCTAAGATTTGTCTAGTACTGGCAGGGATGAAGCAACCAGAGCTACTAGAGGACTTCATTGACAGCAATATCGTCGATAAAGATCTCGGAACCTTGCAAAAAGAGCGGGTCCGGACTATTCTCAAGAACCATCACTCCCTCTGCGCAGCGACGTTTGTCGCTGAGCAATATAGAGCTGTCCCACGCGAATGGAAGCAGGGAAATCATGTGGTGCTTGAAGATGAGGAGCCGTTACCTTTAATTTACGAACATACATATCAGGAAGGATCATCCGGCCTAGTGATCAGGGTCCGTGATCCTTTCTCTCATAAGACATATGCCTTGAAGAAGCAGATCATAGCGCCTGAGGAGAATCGAACAGCGGCAGCGCGAAATCACCTAGAACAGGAAATCAAGCGGCTCAAGGAACTCAGACATATACATGTTATCCAGCTAGTCAACTCATTTGAGCGTGGTGGGGCTTATGGCATTATACTAACGCCTGCAGCGACCTGCGACCTTGAAGGCTTGTTGGGAAGATACCATAAGAACAAATACAACACATATACAAACTGCAAAGACCGCGAGTGGATACGCCCAATTCTTCTAACCGCTTTTGGGTGCCTGAGTAAAGGACTGGCATACATTCACGGTTGTGATATCCGACATAAAGACGTTAAGCCTGGTAACATACTGTATGAGCGAGGAAATCCGAACGTAAACAATGGACCTAGGTTCCTTTGGGCCGATTTTGGCCTCGCCTATGACTTCAGTTCGTCTAAGGATAGTCGGACCCAAAGCAGCGAATTGAACTCTCCGCGGTATGCTGCGCCTGAGGTCGTAGCCACGAATGACATGGCAAACAACAAGCGCCGTCATGTAGACAATTGGGCTAGTGTTATCAGCAATCTTGATAGAATCAAGGAGAACAGCGAGGAGAAGTCAATAGATGCGGTGCTCAGTTCGGAAACCGTAGAGGATACGCTCAACCATGGAAGAAAAACCGACATTTTCTCCTTGGGTTGCGTGTTCCTTGAGCTATTGGGAGGTCTGGTTGATGAAAAACTGCCCTTGGATGTGCCTGGTTCTCAACATCCGAACGAAGTTCCCATATTCGCCAGATATATACCCGAGTTGACAACATGGGCTCGACACCAACAGCAGAAATCTGACAGTGGACGTGAGCTTGCTCCATTGTTCAACATCACAACTGACATGATATTGGAGAAGCCCAAACGTCGACCAGCAGTGGATGAGGTGGTTCAGAGAGTTGCTGCCGTTGGCAGTCAAAACTTCTGCAAAGCTTGCTGGGAAGAGCTCCCACCCCAAGACGAATTGGAGCCTTTGCCGGCTCCGAAGAAATTGAGCTGGGCGCCTACATGGTCTATCAACAGAAGGTCTACTGAACGTGTATTCAAACGCGTAAACTCCGCAGGAACTCAACTTAAGCGGATGTTTTCTGGGTGACCTTGTTACACCCAAGGTCGACTGAATATTCTTGTTTGGCCCTCTTATGCGAGCTCAAGGCCGAAAAGCTTGGAGACAATAGGAACCGCTTGTGCTTTTCGAGGTCAAATAACCAATTTTCCAGTCTTTGTGATATCTGGGTTATTGTTCGAGTGCTTCCTTGATATTCTTAGTGTCTATGATTCCTCGTCTTCTGTGTTGTAAGTTGATCTGAAACCTCCAAGTGCTCCAAGGAATATACGATGGATCTAACGAGTGTGCAGACTGTGTAAGCCTGCCGAAACCGATTGCTGATAACACTCATGAAGCAGGATTTAATCATCGAACTTATATAAAAATGTCCGATATATATACTCGATATGGTCGAGGTCACGAGGACTCTACCTTCGAGCATTTTTGCTTATCTACATGATGATGTTGTACGCAAATGTAACGCTAGTGCGTCCTCTTACGGCGCTTACAAAAACAAACGAAAGGTACAAGGCAACCGCAATCCGTGTTTGCCAAGAAGACTCAGCCCACAATACAACTAGCATTGCTAGCCAGGCTATGATTCTAACTAGACAATGTGCAATAAAGGCGCACTGTGGCTGCCTATATAGGCAAGCATCCGATTGACAGCCCTTAGGTCGTCTTTGACCATCCATACGGCCGCTACTACCATTGATCATCGGACATCGTTACATGATTGGACTTAGATAAAAAAAATAGCAAAATGAGCCCCATACTCTTCCATAATGCTATATGCCAGGGGACAAGCGGCACCAGCCTTGGATGCACTAACGGTTCTTTTGGGAGTAACAAAATATATTTCTTTGGTCTGAATACTTTGGGTCCAGCTGCATTCGGATATCGTTTCGAGCTGAGCAGGGTTGTAAATGCTCTAGTTGAAACACAACATTTCGACGATTCATAAACAACTTAGTCAACTTGTGAATCACTTGAATCAGTCCTATGGACTGGCCTTTTGATGATTAAAGACCGAACACTATATCCATACGTACGACGACGCGTGGTGATGGTTAGGATCGGCAACGGCGTGGTCGACTATGTAAGGAATACCATCTCGCATTTTCCACCCATTTTCCGGGTCATTCTTATGTATATACGTTGCAACATTAGGTTGCTATCATCGGCGCTTATTTAAGACTGATTTGGTTGGTTTGAAAAGTTATTAGCGTTACTGTCGCTGCCATCAAAGCTGCTATCTATACTATTTATACTATTAACACTGCCATCAATACTACTAAAAAGGGCAACAAATTGTTTGGGATGAACCTCGAATCTCGGTTTATTGCATCAATCACTGTAGTCATGGAGTATTGTGGACCCCACAAAAGCATTCCGACCACCCCTTGACACCTTAGTGAACTATAAAAGCATTCCACCAACCCTTGAATTATAAAGGCATTACGTCCAGTCAACACGGCTTAGTAGTCAGGCCACCGCATTAAGACTTGGAGTCAAACACGAACACAACACCATCACAATCCTAAAGATTCAAACCCAACAACCACCAGCAAACATGCACGCTTCCATCATCCTCACCACTGTCGCCCTCATAGCCACTGCTTTCGCCGGCCCACTACTAGAAACTCGCTCTTGCCCAATCGGGCCATACAAGGAAGGATCGTCCTGTGGTGCAAACTGTCTGGGCGCTCTTAAATGCTCTCTCAACTACTACGACGTGGTATGTACAAGTTCCCTTCTCCACCAATTGTCCCGCGCTCTTCTCTCCGCTTCTTTTCTCTCTTTTACCCTTAGCTGCTGTGTACACTTACTCGTCCCTCCTTGGCTGCCATCTACGCTCTTTCGCTTCTGCGCTTCATTGCCCAAGTCGACAAACAAGGTGCAATGAAATGACATCGCATGCGGGGTTTATTCGCGACTTATGCTGATACTCAACAGATCCAATGCTTAGATTACACATGGGTATCATATGATCACTGCGCCGCTCCGATCTGCACTTATGGGTCTTGCTAGGCTCTTGCGTGCAAAGGCTCTGTTGAAGGTTGGGGAATGAGGCGTCTGAGAGGGCTACGATTCAACATCAAGTTCTCCTTTTCGATAGGATTATAGGGAACCCAAATATCATGACTTCCTCAAAAATCTCATCGGCGGTAGTATGATAGTCATCCATAATGATTTGCATGTTCTGCGTGTGACAAGTTACGAGTAGTACCTTAAAGGACTATAGAAGTAAAGTCAAGCATCATTAGACAAGTCAGATCAAAAAGAAATTGCCCCGAGCCAGAGAGGACACCTAGTGGCCAGGACGCGGCTACATCAGCAACGAGCGCTGATAATAGCATCCTGAGATCAAAATTGCAAATAAAAGAAGTTTTGATCAACGAAAAGCGTCTCTACGAAGCTGATACAGTAAGAATAAAAGTGGAATATCAAAGGGCCAATATGGTGGGTAAATGGCCGCTTTTAAACACTTACAACAGTAAAGGGCTGCAAATTGATGCGATACCAGTACATGTAGCACCAGACGGATGGTTTAGCTTAAGACAGTCTAGACCAACAGAGTAACAAATATTCAGGAACTGTATAGAATTAAGAAGAGGTCTGTTGAAGCTCACAGAAATTCGGGCATAGTATTCCACAGAACGCACCAGTCTAGTCCGTGCAAGCTTTATCGACCCTTCCCTGATTGATCATTGGCCATCGAAGTCTTAGATATTTATATCGCAGTTGAGCAGCCATATCCCAGTTCTCTAAATCAAGCGTTTATGCTTTCGAGGTCGACTCTTTCCTATGAATATATCAGAACCAAAGATCCTTGGCTATGTAGTATGGTCAAAGTACAGCGCCACTACTGGAGAAAGCAGCTACTTGTAAGAACAGATGCTGAGACTACACTCGATTGCTTGTACAGAGACTGACACGATCAGTATAGGTTTGCGTTAAGAGTCTCAAGAATACGGCTTAAGCCTAAACAACAGGCCCATAGGGGCTACTTGTGGGGGTTATCTCGACCCTTAAGCGGCAAGGATATTCCCTAATTGGCTTCGCTTAGAGCCCCCGCTAGAATGCTCAAGTCTGGCCCTAAGAGAGCCCTGAAAGCACCGGCCCGCTCCAGGGGCCTTATCTGAAATTAGGTTTGGGTGTTCTACGCGCAAACCAATACCAATCGCGGCGGTACTCTCCAGGAATTTAGAACTTCAATGCGCACACTCCAGAGGCAGTTCTAGCCCAGGAGCCTTCCCTTCAATTAGTCTCACCTACCACCTCGCTTCTCTATCGCCAGGTTTATGCATCATGCGGTGAAATACCTCTGAGAAGCATGATATGCTAACGATATTGCCACGGGCCAGGGTCTGCTAAATGGCGCTTCATGAGTAGCACAAGACGCGAGAGCACCAGATGTGACCTGCTGTCTTACAGCAACGCAATCTATATCTCTATGCCTCTGAAGCTCATGTCTACGTCTACGCTGTTCTATATCAAGCTAATCTCTCTTCAACATTAACAAATGACAGTCCAGCCCAATCATCAACTCCTCCCCGCCTATAATCTCCCTAAACTCCTGAATCGCCTTGACCAGAACATCCTCCTCCGTCCCCACCAACTCCGGATGTGCCTCCTTCCACCTCGTCACCATGCTCGCCGTCCCAAGAGTCTTCTGCAGCTGCGCTAGAGTAATAGTATAATCTCCAAGAAAGAAATGCTTGCCATCAGAAACCTTCCCATCCTCATCCCAGTCATACCTGGTGAACCCCGCTTCCGAAAATCCTTCGATCGGTGGATCAATCGTCCAGGGAAGAGGGAGAGTTCTATAAGCTTCCCGACACATTATGTTCCCCGGGAGCTCGTATGGGCCGAGAACATCGAGCTCGAAACGCAACATGGCTTCTTGCAGACGAGCAGCATTTGGTATAGAGGGATCTGTCCGAGGAAGTCAACATACGCTGTGTGGCTAAGGTCTTCTCAAATCAGTGGAAGGAGGATCGTCGTACGGGCATAAAACCTCGCTGAAGTCCAAAAAGCTATTGTACCGCCTTTATTCAGCACTTGGGCCGCAGAAGCATAAAAGCGCGGCAGGTCGAACCAGTGGGCCTACAAGCAGGAGCCATTAGCACCACACCATGTCTGATACAACAAACACACACGCACCGACGTGCTAGCAGTCAACAGATCCACCTTCCTCCCATCCTCCCTCCACGGCCCCTCCAACTCCTCCGCCGTGCCCTCAATAAAAACAATAGATTTCCCCGCCGACGTCTCCGGCTCCCCCTTCTCTACAGCCTCCTCACTAATCCCCCTCGCCACATTAATCATCTGGCTGCCCGGATCAATACCATACGCATTCGCAAAATGCCTAGCTAGCGGGCGCGTTGAATTCCCCGGGCCACAGCCGACATCAAGGAGAGTACCGAGAGTCCCGCCTGTTGCCTGGTGGTGGGCGAGGATGATTTTGAAGAGGTTGTCGTGCCAGGAGTGACGGTTCGAGGCATAGGCTTTGGCTTGTTCCTGGGCGTATTGGCGGAATGTCTTTTCTTCTTTGAACAAAGTTTCTTCTGACTTTGTTGCCATTTTGTCCAAATGGAAGAAAGATATCTATGTACCTGGCTGGGAGATGCATGGGTACGCTGCCCCGCCGCGAGGCTTGCTGCTAGCGCTGACTATGAATCACGTGACGATTTAATGCAGCTATGCCTGGGGTCTTTTCGTACTCGTTATTGATCCTTGCTATATCATATTAGTCAATTGCATTGCAGTGTTATCGAGAGCTACGCTATCACTTGATTCCCGGGTTCGGACTTGGCTTGCTACGTGGCGGCGGTTTTTGCTCGCGGGTAACGAAAATTTGAACAACAACCTCAGCGAAAAATGCCATTGATTGTATATGATTTTGCCAAGTTTAGAAATACATCTCCTTAGATCTTATCCTAGGAATCTTGCTAGCTCATGCTCCATGCCAATCTTTTACAACCCAAATTGACGAAGTGTGGGAGTAATATTGATTCCCGCAAGCTTGATTGATAGTCTCCTTCTTACGTGTAATGCCTTTCAGATTCCAGTTACAGAGTTCGTCAAGTCATCTCAATACTGCCGTTAAGAAGCCTAAAGAACTGCTAGTGATATATCTAAAGAGTATCTCTCGTTGAAGAAGCGGATGTAGCGTAAAAGCCTTGCACCAACATACAAACGAACAGCTGCGACTCTACTACCATACGTCCAGATACCTCCAGAAATAGGATTGACTCCGAAACCGGCGAGGCTGGAAGAAAACATTGCTGAATGAGGCGTGGAACATAGAGTTGGGAGCTAATGCAGGTGCATGGTGAGCGGCGGGTGAAACAGTTTTAGACGTTGTGCGCTTTGGCCATTTGAGATATACGCCGTGGGCGATCCGTCACCCGAATGTCTGTCCTGGGTCGTTAGTTGCAGGTCTCTTCAAGCGTAAAGGATGATCGGTGCATCTCGATCTTCTCTTTTATTTCCGCACACGCTGGACCTGCGAGATGTCCACTTCATTGTCGCGATGCAGAAGTGAAATTCCATGGTAGCTTTACAGACGCAGCTACAGTGGTGTTCAGGCCCAACGTCGCATTGATCGCAGTCATGGATATGGTTCCGTTCAGCAGTCCCGCTAGAGTGGGCCTGATAGTAACTGGCAAGTTCTGATTCACATTTGACACAAAGTCAAAGTAAGATCCAGATTCCCACATGACAATGCTTCCCGCGAAATATAGGCCATCATCTTTACACATGTTAGCTAATATCTGTGAGAGTCCTCAACCGGGCAAAACAGGCAGCATACAACTCTTGACGTAAATAATGCCACCAACACCACCCACAAGACATCTGTTTAGTAACTCTATACCCGCGAGGCGCACATTCTTCCAGCTCGAAAGACCTGGGTTTGCGCGACCGGGACGACTTGCAACCTGGTCGCCATAGAGTCCTATGTTGCAGGTCCCTATACCAAAGATATCGGCGTATCAGTCAATGTTGGCTTTCTCCACGCCGATAATCCAAACTGACCTGCGCTCCAGTACGCGGGCAACTGTACAACCTCTGTTTGATAGCTATTACTGACCCCAGGCCAATTGAATCCATTGGCTCGCAATTGTTCTTCATCAAAGTAGCGGGGCTGGTTGTCGGTGCTGGAGGCAAAAGCTGCCAGCACCATACCACACTGGGCCACTGGCGGCGAGCCATAGAAGACTTTTCCGCAATGTATTGAATCTCCGATGAGCGCTGCACAGGCCTTAGTCAAGAGAAAGGCCAGAAGCCAGTGGAAAAGAAGAGAAAACGACATGAACGAAATAGCAGTAGTCTCTTCATGTAATTGTAATATATGTGATTGTTGGCGAGTCTCTGCCAGGGGGTCAAAGCTCTATCGGATATGCAACTTTGTCTATGCGCTCGGCATTGGCGTCGCAAAAGTGACCATATTTCTTGTTGGAATCCCTCGTCTTTCTGTTCGAATCGCCCTTATCTTGATCTGCGTTGATACCGAGTATTCGGGAAGGCATATCTCGCGCTAAGGGTGGAACAGCGCTTGTAAACGAGTCATCGTAGCATTTGAGCGTTAATGAAATATAGCTAGTGCCTAGGCGATTTGCGGTTTCTTTTCAATTACGTAGGGCTTCTATCAGGATGTTGCCCCGCTCTCAATTATCGAGGAGTTCGTGGCGGCCGAATCGACGACAATAGCATTCGGATTATAGGGATTGAGGCCTTGTTTGTAGCTTGACATGTACCTATTGACGGATCCCTCAAACGGCGAGCCTCTTGCGTAGACATACACCACTTTAGCATCTGGTTTCTCCACTGAAAGCAGCATTAGCCCCGGATTGTAACATTGCAGCTTTTAGCATGGAGTTGCGGGCATACTGTTAGCAAACACCATTCCGCCTGAACCTTCACCTCTGCCTTCAATAAGGCAAACTTGGACTGTATCGATAAAAGCATTCTGAACGGTTCGCCAATTATCAACGCTCACTGCCTCTGGGACAAGGCCACTGGGTGTAGCAATGCTCAACAGCGCAAGGCAGCACGTGCCTATCATTGATTCAGCGGTTTCAGGAATGTGTTCATTCTCATTAAAATAGGAAATCTAGGTCGAGTACGGACCTTTCTTCCATAATTTGGGCAATTGCACCATTACAGTCTCGAAGGGGTTATATAAAGGGGTAAACTCTGGTCGAAGGAACTTGGGCTCGACAAAAGAGCGGAGTACATCGACATCGATACCTGGAGATGTAACGCCGCCTGGGAGCTCTTGGGCAAGGTGGAAGCAGTCCTGAGCAAGTGGGGTACCGTAAGTGACGGCATTGCAAGAGGACTTCGCAAGGACTAAGATAGAATAAAAGAATATGCAAATGAATGCTGCAAAAACGTTTCTTCTTTTCATTGTAGTGTCCATGAGGAGTGCTGGAGAATTTGTGGCATAATGAACAAAAACAATTTTGCTTGGGCAGTCGGGGTCACCATCATATCTATCAGACCTTAGGTCGAAACCTTCATCAATAAGGATGAGGTTGACGGCAAAGGATGATGGAAGATAGTCTGCCTTGATTGGGGAGAGCTAGGAACATTCTACTTCCCGGAGACAGCACGCAGGGGCCAAAATACGATAAGCACCCAATACAATGCGGCTAAGCGACAGCCGCCTTGCAGAAAGTCGCGCCTGGTGTCAATCAGGTGAAACAATACGCAATGCCATTGTACATGCTCCTTTGGCGAAGATACCAATCATTTCTCCTGTCACTGTACTGAAGTTTGCCTGCTATGCGAGTGGTGCAGTCAAAGTGTTCAAAGCGGGGATGACTCACCCGTCTGCCAAACATGACTGGCGATGTGCAGTGAGACATATACGGTAGCTGCAGTCAAGTGGCTGTAATATTAAATTTTCTTTGATGAAAGGCGAATCGGTGTGCTGAGCGAGTGTCGAAAGCGTTGCACTTGTGCGGGAACGCAGACCTGACTGTCAATGCGTGACATTGTCCGACTAGCGATATTTATGTGAAGGGGAATATTGAAACCTGCTTGCCTTTCACACAAACTTCTCCTCATCGTTGATCTGCAGGAATCGATTGCCAATGCCTGATTGAGGCTGTGTGTATAAGAGAGAGTAGAGGGTAGAGGGTCGAGCAGATCCACTCAATGCTATTGACGCTTGCACCAGCTTGCTTTTTGATGAGGTACCAGCGCGATGGGTAGTGGATTATTGAAGGTCAACCCAAGCCACTTTGAAGAGGGATGAAGTCATCTTAGCTGGTTGTGCCATTGCTGGCGTTAGAAGATGAGGGTCAATGCTACTCGGTGGGTCCTTCCTTTTGCCCTTTTCCTCCTCACGGAGCCCGGAGGTTATGAGCGGCCGTTATAAAGGCCCGAGTTTTAGGGCTGTAATCTAATCACGGACTTTACCATTGTCCGCGATACCGATCAATCAACATGAATGCGACCAGCGTCATGAGGTAGACAAGGCACCAATATTATGCCGCCTCCTTACGCTCTCTGCTAAAATCAAGTCATGGATCGTTTCCTGTTCATATATGATCATGGCCCCCCCAACATATCTTCAAGTCGACCAGTCAATCCCATTCCAACCCCCAACTGAGACCTTCCGTTGTCCTACTAAGAATCAACTGTCACTTCCTATATTATACGCCTACAATTAGCCAGTATGGGTAAACATATCTCAGATGTCAAGCCTGGGAAGTCTGTCGACTCTGCTACTCCCGCGAACCCAGAGACAATGCCAGAGCAACTTCCGATAGGGTCTGATGCAGAAATAGCCTCGAAGCAATCGAAAGATTCCATTGAGAAGGTTCCTGAAAAGGAGCCATTCAATCCAGACGCAGAGCCAGAGTATCCAAGCACACGCAGAGTCATCCCAATTGTCGCTGCACTCTACATGTCCTTCTTCCTCGTCGCCTTGGTCAGTCGCTCCCCCATCCTTTTTATCGCCCAGCATGGCTAACAAAGACTCAGGACCGCACGATAATTGCCACAGCCATCCCTACAATAACAGACGACTTCCATTCTCTCGGCGACATAGGTTGGTACGGCTCCGCCTACATGCTCGCAGCCTGCTCTTTGCAACTTCTCATGGGCCGCGTCTATACCTTCTACAACCCCAAAAATGTGTATTTATCGGCTATCGTTGTCTTCGAAATCGGCTCTGCAATCTGTGGTGCCGCACCTAATTCTAATGTCTTCATCGTGGGGAGAGCCATTGCTGGCGCTGGCTCCGCTGGTCTCTTCTCTGGCGCTATAGTCATCATAATGAACCTCGTGCCTCTACACAAAAGACCTCTATTGCAAGGCATGATTGGGGCTATATTTGGTGTCGCATCTGTTGCTGGGCCTCTTTTGGGCGGAGTTTTCACAACGAAAGTTTCATGGAGGTGGTGCTTCTATATCAATCTTCCCATTGGCGGGGTGTCGATGGTTATCTTGTTCTTTATCCTTCAGATTCCCGGCGCCAGAAGTGCGAATACTCCTTGGCGAGAGCAGGTCAGCCAACTCGACCCAGTCGGCACCGTCTTCTTCATCTCAAGCATTGTCTGTCTCTTGTTGGCACTCCAATGGGGCGGTTCCACATATCCTTGGAAAGACGGACGCATCATTGCTCTCTTAGTGCTCTTTGCCGTCCTCATCTCTGTGTTCATTGCCATCCAACGTTGGAAGCAGGAGAGCGCTACTGTTCCACCCCGGATTTTCCTCAAACGCAGCATTGCTGCTGGGATGTGGTCACAGTTTTGCTTAGGCTCCTCGATGATGACGATGGTATACTATATTCCCACTTGGTTCCAGGCGATCAAAGGTGTCAGTGCCATCAGATCAGGGATCGATACTCTGCCCTTGATCATGAGTCTTGTTGTTGCTAGCATTATGGCTGGAGCTTTGGTTCAACGATTAGGCTACTACGTACCTTTCATGATTGCTAATGGAATTATCATGTCTACTGGAGCCGGTCTGATTACAACTTTTACGCCTTCCACGAATCATTCAAGGTGGATTGGATATCAGATCATCTTTGGATTTGGCCTAGGCCTTGGCATGCAACAAGCGAATCTTGCAGCTCAAGCTGTCCTCTCCCGAAGAGACGCTTCAACAGGCATCGCCTTGATCATGTTCTGCCAACAGCTGGGCGGTGCATTGTTTGTCTCCATAGGACAGAACGTCTTCTCAAACGAGCTTATCAAGGGCCTAAGACCTATATCTGGCATTAACCCGTCTACCGTTGTTAAGACTGGTGCAACGGAGATACAGAATGTCGTTGATGTTAGATTTATCAACCAAGTCCGTTCCGCATACAATGGAGCCTTGACGAAAACTTTTACTGCTTCTCTGGTCATGGCGGCTCTGTCTATCATTGGAGCTTTATGCATGGAATGGAAGAATATCAAGAAAGTGCAACGGGGTCCACCTAGCCGAAGTTCTGCTGGGTCTGATGGACATGGACCTGATGAAGCAGAAAAGGGTCAAGCCAAAGAGATCAGTTCTGAGAATGACGACGAGAAGAGTCAAGAGAAACACTTGGAGGCTGACCAGGGCAAAGCCAATGCTCGGGCCAACGTATAACAAGAGTGCGAGGGTATATAGGCTTCAGCAGACGCCACGGGAATACTAGGTAATGTAAATGTATCAACGACATTGGATAGGATCACCCATTCTGCTCATTTAAGATATCACTCATGTATATATACCTGCCTTAAAAGTTACATTATAATTGCTCGTCCATGAACCATCAATGGTTCAAACTAGGTTATCAAAAGCATTGTATTATCCTCGAAATGCTCCGCGACCTTGTTCACAGACACCTAAAGAAAGCTGATCAATAGCGCAGCCTAAGCCATCGATTTCACTTCAAAGTCTACACCTACCACCAAACCATTGTCTTCTTATTGCACATATCGCGAAAGGCCGTTGTTGCTCCAGGACAAAGATGGAACAATGAGCAGTCAACGAACCTTCTTCAGGACCCAACGGAGCAATTGTCACTCCCACAAAACACACAAACGGAGGCAAAGGAGCAACGCGAACAATGAACATGCTTTAACAATGCAGGCGTCCGCTCTCAAGAATGTTCTTCTTGCCACATACCCTACCAGCACTCTCATCTCCACGTTAAACACACTATCCAAAATACACGCTACCCTTTTCACAATCTGCCATCAATCATCATTTCCCAAGCCAAACACAACCACCAATCCCCACAAAGAAATGGGCTGCACCTCTTCCAAACCCCAAATCTCCAAATCCCAAATCTCCCGCCCGGGCAACTTCCACCAAAATGCCCGTCCCCTGCACTACCAAGCTGTTAACACCCACAGCATCCCCTACTCCCAAAAAACCCTCAACTATTACGCCCAAAAACCTCTCCCCAAACCCCCCAAGAAACCCCTCCCCAAAACCCCACCAGCGCCCCCCCTCCCAGCCAAACACCCCCGCCATGCAGCCCGAGCATTGCATTATAATTCACCGCCTCCCCCTATCCCAGCTAAACACCCCCAGCATGCGGCTAGAGCGATGAATTATAGTCGTAGAGAGGTAAGACCGGAGCAGGGAAAGTACAAAAGTGGAATTTATATTGATGTGAAGTGGGATAAGAAGGAGAATAGGTGGATGATGCAGAGGACGGATGGGAAGTGGGTGGCGCAGAGGAATTGGATTACTGGGTAGTAGGTTGGGGGGAGGGTTGCTGGGATGCTGGGATGATGTTATGGATTATGAGATTATGATGTTATGAATTAGGAGTTTTGGGAGGTTAATGTATGAGTAGAGTATGCGGGAGTAAATCTTATGATTTGATTGTATAATAGCACATTTTACATAATGTCATGAATGCTTCGATACCTATATTGTTTTGGTTTAGAGAAAGTACGCGTACTTAGCCGTTCACTCGATTCATCCATCACCGCTGCTCCGTTCGAGTGGCCTATTGGAGGTATTCCTTTATCCATTCTTGCATCTCAGCTTCGGTGTATGGCCACAGGACAATGCGAATAGATGGCGTGGCAAGGTGAGAGACTAACAACTAGAGCAATGGGCTCTGAAATATGACTTCAGGTTCTGAAGTAGTGGATCGATGGGCATTTAGTATATACGCAAAATTAAAGATCTTTTCTTACCCAAAACAAAGTTACTACACTTTATAAACATAAACAATGGATATGCTAAGAGAGAAGATAAGCAATCAGTGAACAAATGAATCTATTTCTCAATAAGTCTTTCCACAAGCAAATGTACATACTAATACAAGTATGGAAAACTAAATTTGAGGAGATGATTCTTCCAGATAGTACTGTTAATGGACACGTGACAGGTTGAGGAATCGAGCGTAGAGCAAGAACTATTAAAGAGTAGACAGATTCGGCTCTTGTAGCAAAGGCGATACTTCAGTCTCTCATAGTTCTCCATCCTAGTCAGTACTCTGGGACTCCCGTTCCGTCTCTTTGCCCAATCATACAATGTAGAGTCAGAGCTAATATGTTCCCAGCGTCAGTCTCGTGCCATTAACAGCCAATGCAGACATTTCCCTCACCCAGTTGTTGGCGACTTGAGGAAGTGAACAAGAAGAGATTACAAGTTGAGATGCTCTAACCAGATTTCTCTAATTGGTTCAACGTCAAAGTACACGAGTTTGCTCTGGCATCACAAGCATACCTACCCCTCTTGCAAGAACCTCGGCTCGTTGTTGGAGGCCAAACAACAAGATCTGAGTAACATAGCAAATACTTATTATTACCCGATAAAGCCTTCTCAATATTCTTCTCGGTATATTAATAGACAGGGTCTGGATTTCAAAAGGTAGTAATATGAGCCATTTTGTTACATTTTGGCGGCCTGGAGTAGATACCCCGCATTGGACCGTCACAAGGCCCCACCAAGAATCACAATAATGAAAAATTCTCCACGATGGCTTATGTTATCTTCTTCAAATTTGAATAGAGGTTTTGATAGAATCAAGAACTAGATGATGTAAGAGTTTTGTGAGATTGTAATAAGTGGTTGTTTTGTTATAAGGACTTCATGTTTCGGAAAATGCGCGCGCTTGATTTCTCAAACGGGCCGAGATCGTTGCAATACCTAGGATCGGCAAGCAGATAATTTTCTCCCACCATTACAACTGCCACGATAATGCACGTTGCTTACTTTATGATCCTACAACCTGTGGTCGCTGCTCGCAGCGGTGTGGGCACTGCCCAGCTCCGTGGTGCTCGCTATGACTGGCTGAGGTATTAATAGAGGCTTTTGCTATATAGATAAGCAAATGGCTCTCACTGAGCCTGGCATCGTTCAAGCTATTGACTTTGTCTACCGCCATTCAATCTCATACACCAATCCACGAAGAAGCATGCAAGGAGAACAGATTACATCGGCAGAGAACGCTGATGGACCTTCTCGCAAATATGTCTTACGCCAGACATCCCCCGACACTCAGACGCTTGGACCTACCCTGCCCACCTCCGAGCCCCCCTCTCCGACCTACACCATCACCTCCCACCCCACGGGGGGTTTCATGAACCGTCATCCTCACATGGTGATCACAAAGCACGAAGGAGGATTAAACACATGTCTTGCAGAAGTTCGGTTCGAGATGTACGGCTACGGCACCAAGATCGAATACAAAGACGCAGGCATCGTTCAAGCCCTCGACTTATCAGACAATCATGAACAACGATACCACTTGTCTCTCGGCGGTAAATCCCATTGGTGGCAGCCCTTGGGTCCGAGTAAAGCTGTGATGGAGTTGACAAAAGACGATGGCAAGCGAGTGGCGCTTTTCGTCCGAGCCGAAGAGGGGGCTCCAAGACGGGCGTCAGCACCAGCTACGGCGAAACACTTTGAGGCTGAAAATGTGGGCGAGATACATGTCACGGATGAATTCGCTGGTGGGCTGGTCGAGCTGGACCAGATCCTCTGCACTGCTGTTGCTGTCGTGGAGAGGGTAAAGAGAAGGGCTACAAATCCTGGGCTTGCGAGCTGGGAGTCGGTGTCAAGTAAGATCCACTATCCTGGGCGGCGTATCAGTTTCTCGGAACAGCCTGCGGCTTCTTGAGCGTGTTATGCTTCGTGAAATGTCTCTACTTGGTTTCGATCCTCTTCTGAGGCATCTCTTGTCGCTTTTGACATGTCCAGGTGGGGAATGTAGCTGATAATGCTTTTGCTTTTCGAACTTATATTACTGCTGCTTTTCATCACAGTTATATGATCTTATCTGTAAAAGTCATTAGCCCTTTCCTACTCACACCTACTCTCCTTTCTTTAGCAACTGTGTGGAAGTTCATCTTTCTGAAGCCCGTTAGCTTGTGGTGTTGCTCGCTTGATGAAAGGAAGAACAAATTCCGAGGCTCTCATGCCCTTGTGTTAGGCAAAGGATCAGAAGTACGTAGGTTTGACCTGATGTCGTATGAATGAGGCATAAGGCCTTTGAAGGGCTTCAGATAAGAAAGTAATTAGCTTCTTCATAGGCTCAGTCTCGTGAATCTATTTCATCAAGGAATAGATTGCAAAGCTTTCAATCTTAACTTTGAACTGAGAACCCTATCAACCAGTGTAAACCGTGCTCGATAATCTCGAGGCCCATGGCATAAGCAACCTCGTAAGGGGCAGCTGGGGCTTTCACTATTGAAGCCTTCCTCTTTTACGTAGGCAATGCTGAGCAATTCTTGAAGAGAATGCTCATTAGTAGCCGCAGTTGCAACCGTCCTGACCAGTGCTGCATTCTAGCCTTGAGGTTGTCCGGTTTTTGAAGGAGTGTCCAAAACATGCAGCATGGACTACTTATCGCCGATGGCCATAGTCCCTAGTGCAGCTTCACTGGGTCTAGACTAATACGCCTAGGCTTGCTCGAGGCTGAGACCCACCAATTCACCCCGCCAGATCCACATCTACACGACTGTTGCCTCCGTCAACACTCACAGGCAATGCGCACCGTTCTATCGTCCTCAGCGATTCAACGCTTTCGACTCGTCGTGTTCAACAGCTAGGCTAATCTCGGATTCCTCGCAGATGTCAACCCTTCGCCATAAGCCGCAAGTCTATCCACCATTCATCGATCCGTCACCTTCCTCGCTGCTACCGATTCGTGTATCCTGGCCCTCGTCATAGATTTCTATCATGAGTGGTGCAGAGGCCCTCGCGGTGGTCGCTATCATCGCCAACATCCTACAACTTGTCGATTTCAGCAGTAAAGCCATCAGCCGGGTTAAAGAATACGGAGAAGATGCACAGGACACCCCAAAGACATTCCGAGATATACAAACTGGATTGCCATTAGTCGTACACACGTTGAGTGAGATACAGACTCGTGTATCGGATGGGCAAGTGCCAGAAAAAAGCTGTAAAGCTCTGAAAGGGGTGTTGGGGGATTGCAAGGCGAAGTTGGCGGAGTTGAAGATCATCTTCGAGAAGGTCCTACCGCAAGACGGCGCTTCAAAAGGAAAACGTGTATGGATGGGTTTAGTGAGCTTGAGGCAGGACAAGAAAGTGGAAGAAATATCACAAGCCTTGTGGAGATCCCTGCAGTCATTGACATTGTTTCACGTTGTTGCCGCACCAACAACTCGAGAGATTCAAGCATTGGTTGAGAACACCTCAAAGATGGATCTTACTCCAAGCTCTTCATCTGCGATACAAACCTATTTCGTGGTCCCCACATTGTCCTCTAATAAATTTATTGGCAGAGAGGAGACAATGGCAGATTTGGCGAGCAAATTATGTCTTCCCGGAACGCATTGCAGAGTTGCAGTGGTCGGCTTGGGTGGCGTAGGGTGAGTAAAGGCTAGAAAAAATTGGTGCTGACATGGAACCTGCACTAACCGGCGTACGCTCCCTCTAGCAAGACCAGAATTGCTCTACAGTTGGCACACAAATACCGAAAATCTGCAAATATGTCAGTCTTCTGGGTCTATGCCTACAATGCGGAGCGGTTGAGGAAGGCTTTTGACGACATTGCCAAGCGAGTGAAAATACCAGGCCACCAAGACCCAGGCGCGGACAAACTCCGACTCGTTAAGGAATGGTTCGAATCTGATGCCTCGGGCCGATGGCTACTAGTTGTCGATAATGTCGATGACACTGAGCTTTTGTACCCCTCTAAGCCTCACTGTATTCGCTATGCGGACTATCTGCCAAGGTCTGAAACCGGATCTATTCTCTTGACGACCCGAAACGGCAAAGTTGGGCATGAATTCGCCGCAGCGCATAACGTGCTTACCCTTGCCGGTATGAATACGGAGGAATCAGTGTCTCTCCTGTCAACACGTCTTAGTAACTACCAGTCAGAAGAGTCGTTCAAGGAGCTCACGGAGGAATTAGGTCAGATCCCATTGGCACTTGTACAGGCGGCTTCCTTTATCACCCAGAATAGGATGACAGTCGGAAGATATCTGCAACTCTACCGCCAAAGCGATTCGAGCAAGATCCAATTGTTGAGTGACGGCTTCGAGGATGAAGAGCGGGATGCATTGTCTAAGAATCCCATCGCAACAACATGGTCGGTCTCTTTTCAATATATTAGGAAGCACGATCCACAAGCGGCGGATCTCCTCTCATTCATTAGCATACTTGCTAATGATGGCGTGCCTGAGTTTCTACTGCCTCACGGCACCGACCCAGTCAAGTTTGAGAAAGCCATTGGTACTCTACAGGCCTTTTCGTTTATTTCCACGAGACACGTTGAACTCCAAGACTCTCGGCACCGATTGTTTGACTTCCATCGCTTGGTACGAGTGGCTATGCGCAACTGGTTGACCATGAATGGTAGGTTTGACACTTGTACGGCCCATGCCATTGAAGTGCTTGCCATCGTAGTTGACCGCCCGGACCTTGAAAAGTACGACTTTAGATCCCAGTTCGTGCCACACGCAACCGAGCTTCTAGCAGTTGAACCGCTCCGAGGAGATTCCGGACCCGAGGATGTTCCCGCCATATTTCTCAAGCACAAGGGGAAGAAAGGATTCAGCTTGCTTCATCGAAAGCGCAAAGAAGAGTGCACGCATGAAGGTTCAATCTGCCCACGATGTACGGAATCTGTATTAGAATATGTGGTTCGAGCGCTGTTCAATGTTGGAGATTATACCTCTTCCATGTCGTTTAACCAAAGACACCTCGCGATCTGCACATATTTACATGGCGATTCTCACTGGAAATCATTAGGGAGCCTTTGGGATCTCGTGGAAGTAAACCGGGAACTTTCCGAGTTTGAGACTGCGGAGATGCTGTGCCGAAAGCTTATCGAGAACTCAAAACCCAAATCTGTACCCGTGGGTGAATATACCTTGAATGGAATGAAAGAGTTGGCCCGGATATTAAGTGGTCGCGAGAAGTATGCGGAAGCTGAAGATGTCGAAGAACAATTGATGGAAATTTGTCATCGTGACATGGATCAAACGTGTAGCTCCATTAATCTCAAACGATCAACAGCACTCGCTGATACTCTCTACGGGAGGCGCGAATATGATGAAGCGGCGAAATATCTAAGGCGAGCTGTAAAGGGTTACAAAGCTACCATAGGTTTGCAAGATTTTAAACATATCGAAGCACTGAATAAACTTGCATTGATCTACTTCTACCTATCACGTTACGATGAAGCAGCGGACAATGAGCGTCTCGCGTTCGAATCCTCTAAGACTTGCTACGGTCTCGGTGATCGTTTTACGATTGCTCGCATGCTAGAACTTTCGCGAATCCTGCGTTGGCAATCGAAGATCACGGAAGCGGATGATCTTGCTGAGTCCGCGCTGAGCATTTCGGCCAAAACTCTTGGGGATACTAGTCCGACTTATCTAGAGCATTTGAAGTGGCATCAGAACTTCTTGCGGGGATATGAACTCAATGACAAACATTTCTGGGACTCGAGCTTGGGAAGGACCGGTAGTGAATGATCGATTACGACGAGAGCTCAGATCTGGACGGGCTCGCTCATCGACTTGGGATTTATTGCCTTGTGGTTTCGAGATTGATTCAGCCTCAGTCTTGCTGTTCGTCAAAAGAGGGTACGCACAGTTCATGTAGCCGCCTCAAGGCCTGGAAAGAGGGATATTTCGCCAAGCAATTCCTGTACGTGGATTGGGTAGGTATTCGAGATACAACCGACGGCTTGCCTGAGAGACTCGGCCGAGATTGTTAAAGGAGACAGGGTCTTTTGGCGCTGAAGGAGGACGAGGTAGTAGGATGAATTAAATAGAGACTCGGACATAGAGGTGTGGGGGATGGGCTAGCTGGATCGTAGTCACTATTCAGTCTGTCGGAGTGCAGATAGACAGAAACACCATCTCCTTTGGTGTAAAGAAGCATTCTCCTATTTATATATATTTTACACATATGAAATGGAGTACGGTACGGTGTAACTAAAACCAAATGCCAAGCAACCAAAGCTCCTAAAGTAGGTACCTTAGTGACAGCTTTAAGCTACCGTCCTCAACCCCACCAATCGGACAAGGGGATGATGGGCCCCTCCAGAGCCCCAAGATCCGATAATGCACTAACGAATTGATACATTTACCTTACCTTAAATCCTCTCACATCCTCAAACCCATCATTGTTGTATCAACTTGTATATAGAAACACATAGAAAAGAGAGAAATCTCGTAGTTCAAACCCGACTTGCAGAAAATGTCCCACCAACAATCAGGAAAGTCTTTCCGCTCCTTCCTTGGCATTGAGCCTTCGAAGCCTACGACGAAGGATAGTGTTTTTGTGATTATTGATGCTGTAAGTTCATTCTTATACCGTACTTTTTATTATTTTCCATAAGCAAAAGAATAAAATATCCCATGCACCCTCCTCTCCATCTCAATTCTCTACCTGTACTCCTCCAAACACAAAACCCCAAAACCCAAAAACGCAACCCCAAACAAAAGATTTCCACTCCATAATCTACACCCAACCCCCCTTCCCCCATCCCACCTAACTTCCCCCTCACAGCAAAACGAATACGCCCACGGCCTCCTAACCATCTCCTCCCTCCCCTCCTCCCGCACCGTAATCCATTCCGTCCTTTCAAAATACCGCAAAGCCAACGGCGACATCATTCACATCCGCCACGTGACGCCCGAAGGTGCACCGTTGTTTACACCAGGGACGGAATTGGCGGAGGAGTTTGGGGAGTTGGTTGAGGGGATGGGAAAACAAGAGAAGGTGAGGAGATTAAGTTTTTTGGGTTTGGGGGTTTTGAGGGGGGTAGCTAATTTTTGGGGGGGAAATTGTAGGTTATTGAGAAACAGCATCCGAGTGCGTTTACGGGGACGGATTTGCAGAAGGCGATGGAGGGGTTTGGGAAGAAGAGGATTGTGCTGGCTGGTGAGTAGGTTTCTTATTAAATGACTTTTTTTTTGCAACGGAGGTAGAAAGAGAGTGTAAGTTTGCTGATGTGGTTTGTAGGATATATGGTACACGAGTTCCATTACTCCCAATTATTATAATGGTGGGAAGTTTTGTGGAGGTATGTTGATGTATGATTTATAGGCACATGTTTGTATCTCGGGCACTTCCCGTGCGGGCGCGGAGTTGGGGTATGATGTCTCGGTTTTGAGTGATGGGATTGGGGATAGGGATATACCTGGTGCGACGGCTAAGCAGTTGGTTGATGTAAGTACTGTTGATGCTTGTTGTGTACTTTTTGTTTGTCGACTTTCATTGCTGGGGAATGGCAATGTGATGGTTGAAGAAAAGGCTTGGGGTTCTGCTATGCTTTTCTGTGGTAGATTATGGAAGCTGACTGACTGTGTAAAGACGGTGTTGGCGGAGCTTGGAGATGTGAGCGCCACGATTATTAGTAGTAAGGACTTGTAGCCAGAGAGAGTAGTGAGATGAGGGAGTGGTGTGGAGCGTTATGACGACACAGGCCGGGGGAGTGTAAGATGCTATCTGAGTAAGCAGACACAATGACAGAGTATGTGAGGATCGTCACAACGCTCGTATAGCCTGAATTCTTTGGCATCTTCATCTCTATATGATGATGAGACATACGCTCCTTACGCCAGATAGCCCGAGAGAGCATTTAGCATATCCTTGAGCTATTTTTTCCCTTCCCAATGCAAGCCTTTCTATTTCCCTATGCAGCCCTGTAACATTGCCCATGCATTCATTATGTATTCGTAAGCAGCCACGTACCATGTCCCATCCCCGTGCCTTCACTTGACAGTAACAATCCAACCATCACCCTCTACTTCCCCCTTCCCATTGACACCGCCCCAGATCAGCAACCCGGCCCCATCAATTTCTTTGCCAATGGGGCAGCTAGCAAACCAACCCCTTGGACCCGGATGGCTCTTCCCCTCCGTCTCGCCCTCCACGACTGTCTCAATCTTGACTTCTGCCCATGTACCTTCGCCAGTCGATATACCCATAGCTGAGCGAGTGGTATCCTTAATGCTGGCTGCCGAGGGTGAAGCAGGAAGGACTTGGTAGGACCAGGTGTCTGAGAAGAAGGTGGGGCTATTGGCTTGTTCTGGGGATGTCGGTGACTTGGCGTCGTCAGCTTCGGAGGCGGTGGCGTTGGATTTAGGAGGTGAGAATCTCTCGCCGAGGAAGTAGAGGAGGTATTCACGCCCGTTGCCGGTTGTGATGGGGATCAGACCTGCGCCTTGACGGGGCAGAGGGCCGGGTGTCAGTGGATTGGCGGGAAAGTGTGTGGTTGTCCATTTGGGCTCGGCTGATTTGAGGCTAGTCTTGGTTTTGTCTTGGGCATTGTAGTACGCATCTTTCGTGAGAAGCAGGTAGTGAATGTCGCCGCCAAGATCTGACACGTGGCTGCTGCTGCTGACGATATACAGACCGTTTTGGGTAAGGGCGAAGGATGGGGCAGGGGTCGATTTGCCTGACGTAATAGGATGTTGAGGCAGTCGGGACCAGGTGCGAGTAGCGATATTGAACATCCATACATCACTATCCATTGCTTCCGGGCTTCTTTGTCCACCCAAAATTATCAGAGAGCCGTGGGACTCTTGAGACGAAGTAGAAGGGCCCCTGCCGACCAAGCTAGGCAGGTTTCCAATAGCCGACTTGATCTGCTCGCCGTAGCCAGCCTCGCTCGGCTGATTGGCGTTTGGGAGAGGATGCTCTGTAGCAGCAGCTTCATGCATATATCTACCATCGGGTACCTCCCCATCATCAACCGGATCAACATAGCTCCACCCTAGTGTCTTCGTATCAAACACCCACACCCTTCCCTTCTCCTCTAATGCCTTCTGCTCCTCTCCCATACCCCCAAACATATAGATCCTTCCTCCCACCGCAACAGCCGAATGGCCAGCCCTCCGTCCCGGCACTGTCCCATCCTCGCCTCCTCCCAACGAAGGCACAACCTTGTAATCCGGCTTTCCTTCATTCGCTGCCTTCTTCAAAGGCAAGCTGACGATATGGACCTCATCTCCGGCCAGCTTCCCTGGCTCTTCCTCGCCACCGAAAATGTATGCTTGGCCATTGACGACGGTGATGGAGTGGTTCGTTCGACGGAGGAAGGCATCGCTAGAGATGCGGGTAAATGTTGCAGTGAGAGGTTGGGTAGACTGGGCGAGACCGTATGCGGCAAGGGCACCACCTTCGACAGTCGTGGAGACGACTTGCTCGGCGACGAGGAGGCCGGAAGCTGTTGCTGGATCCATTCTAGAAGAGGGGTTCGTGCGTAAGGCTTGATTGAAAGATGACACTGAATTACTATGCCTACACAGCCTGGTCGTATACGGTCTTAGCGCGGTGTATATAGTGAAATTGCTCAACGTGCTAACAACAGGAATTTTCCGTCTGTTCGCTCTCCTCTTTCACATGTTTGGGCGCCTATCAGAAACAGAAATACATGACTGAATGGATGATATGTGTCTAACATGCAAGCGTTTGTAAAGTTTCATTCCTTGCGGCAGCTCAATCTGCGCCCGGGTCTTCCAAATGCCAAATTTTGTGCTTCCCTCCGAGTCTGGCCTCTTGAATTTTGCAATTGACTAGCAAAGAGATGGCTTCCGTTCCTTGTGATCTGGTTTACTCCCTGGTGCCATTCGAAGACCAATTTGTACAACGTGCAAACCGTTATTAGCTGACTTAACATTCAGACTTTCGAGGCGAGCATCTCGTGTGCCAGAAGGCCACTGAAGGTAGGAGTTGTCACCGAACGCATCGTGCTCGTTGAACACCTCCGATCCCTGTGATCTCTTTTCACTGAACGTGCTCCACATTTTCGAGAAATTCACATTGAAGTCTGTGAAGAGCGGTCGGTATGTTACAACGCAAGCGCATATTATGGCCATTGCGGGCTCGACCTCACTCCAGGAGTACTCTGGCGCAAGAGTCACTAGGCAAGCGTCAATTTCAACTTCTCGGTACTTGTATGAATAGTGCTTCACCTGTGAGATCTTCCTTTTGAATGTCTCCGGTTGTTACGATACGCATAATGCCTGCAATGCAGGTGCTTGTCCCATGTCAACGACGGAACAGGCTTTATTCGGGGACTTAGACTTACAAACCACCTAGAAGAAAGACCGCAGACACGGCGATCTTCTTCTGCACGGAGAGTTGCAATTTCCACACTTGGTGTATAGGCAAAGACAATACAACAACATCAAGTCCGACATTGCACGCGGTAATAGCCCAGATGAATGTTTGAAGGTTGATACAGTGATAGGTGAAAACAAGCTCGATGTCGAATGCTGCAGAGAACGGGCGACAGCCGAAGACATAGATGAAAATAGCTAAAAGACACCACACGATGCAAATACTCCCTACAACCAAAATCTTCAGTCTGAAAGCGCTGGTAGTGAATATCCGACGGTACAACATAAGGATGGATAATTTGACCATTGTTATGGTGAACGAGTATGTAACAATGCTGCACATCCATACCTGTCGAGACTCTTAGCAGACACGACCAGTGGAGAACTTTTGATCACCTTCAGAAGCATCACTATATTCTCAGGTTCCAAGGTGGTTATTGGCATTCCAAAATGGGCAAGGTTGACCGCTACCAAGATCAGTGGTTGCGGTTCGACAGTTTAGCAAGACAAACCTAGATATGATATGGCAGTCATGCCATAGAAAGGGAAGAGGCTGAGAGTGATCATGAGATCATCTCCAGCAAAACTTGCTTTACTCTTCCACCGCGCCAGGATACGTAAAAGGACTGCTACCGTTGCCAGAACCGCTAGCGCTAAGCCAATTCTTTCAATTCTCTTCCCGAGACTGTTGCTAGCCGCCGAATAATGACTGTCCATGACAATTATGGATTACGAACCTGGATTAAGATGACAAACACCTGGGTTATGTGGTCCGTCTACCAGATACTTGCCAGATTTTATGAGGAGCGGCGGTAGTGCAAGACAGGCTTATTAGCCTTTAACTTATCTTTAACAAGATTATCTTTACTATTACTCTTATCGGGGCCGAATTATTAGGAGGAAATTACTGTACGTTAGCGATGGCTTACGGAACTGGATGGCGTAGCACCCATGGGCAATCAGCACGTACAGAATGCCCCTGCAGAATGCGCCACCCGTGCCACAACCTCATCCGGCCCCCATCATTCTTCAACTCTACCCACCATTTGGATGCTTATCCACGTTCATACCTCATTAGGAAAGACTTGGGAGCCATAGAATCATTCATTGACAGGATAGCGCAAATTTATGAGCGGTTGACGTGCATCAAACACAGCAATTCATGACTGCCTGATGTAGTACAGTTCTTATGGCAAAGCTCGATCGGGGCCGTTGATGCAGCACTTTGCTTCTTACATCTTAGTATCTCCGCCCCACGCAATTCTGGGTAGTCTGTCACTTTACTTCGCCAGGTTCGGGTCGAAGATAGAACGCCTCGCCAGCGGGAGAAGGACTGTCAGTGCCGCTGCTTAGTCCAAACGTGAAAGGACTAAGCTGACTACTTGCTCAGCTAGTTTTGCAGGATTAATCTGCAAGGTTATTAATTGTCCTAGCTCAGTGGTCGAGGCCTGCATGTGCGCCGTAAACATGCATAAATCTCAACCGCAACTCCTCTCAACCCGCTCTTCGCCCAAGGTAACCTCACTGTTCCTTGCAATGCTGCATAATCCCACCACATTCGCGCTTCAAAGGTTGTCTAAAAGTGTTTTCGCGATGATACAGCCGTTCGCAGATAAGACAGACACATAACAGGGTCGCACACTGTCCTAGCTTGCTCATCTCTAAGGACAATTACATTGAAGTATTCGGTGGGCGGCTCATTCCGACTATTCTAAGAGGGCAATAAGTACTTATTTGATTCGCCACATAGCTAGTAGGTGGACTTGACCCTGCGGTTACAACGTGCTGCTTCCCGTTTACAACGAGAGAGCCTTCAGCTCCTCAAACGGCCGCATACCAAAGAGCAACTTCCCACCCTTCGAACTTCTGTTCACAACCTCTTGTGCATATGCTCGCATTAGACCTTCATACTTGGCAACAGTTTCGACCAAGCTCCCCTGCTCAGATAAAACTTGTGACAGAGTTGCAGCATCCCGAATAGCTGTCGTAGCTCCCGCTCCAGCTGTGGGTGACATGACGTGCGCCGCATCACCGATGAGCGTGACGTGCTTTGAAGAGTCCCATGTCGGAATATCCGGTTGCACGGAGACGATTCTTATCATGGAAGTCTTTGCAACGTCCTGAAGCTCGAATAAGATATGAAACGCAGAGTGCCAATTCGCTGAGCTCTTTCTGCTCAAAGCTGCTGCTTCGTCAGGTGGGAGTCTTAGCAGCTTCTCATCATCGGCCTCGAATCGATCCCCCCTAGCAAGCAGAACCCAGTAGATGTAGTCCTCCGGTAAATCGCTCCTAAACTCGTTGTCCTTAAACCTCACAGGTTCTACTATCAGACTCATCGCCATCTCCCCTGACTTATCAATGATCATACTCAGGCCCTCCGATGGCCTCGTGTCGAACTTCTCCAGAAGCTGGGGCGTTATCACCGTTCTCCCGAATATGAATCTTCCCCCAGTATCGACAACCTCAAGCTCAGGTACAAGTTGCTTTCTGACCCTTGATCTAGCGCCATCAGCACCGACAAGCAAACAACCTTCCACCTCGCTACCATCAGCAAATCGTACTTTCACTCCTCCGGTTGTCGTCTCAAACTCAAGAAGTTCTTTCCCAAACTCGACATACTCCTCCAAACCCCGTATAAGCACGCTCCGTAAAACAGTACGATCAGCATTCAATGCCACCTTGTTAGTCTCTATCTCAATATCTGGCGCTTTCGGAGCAGGCTGCGACCCCATCGACTCCACCTTCCGTGCACCCCGTGGCCCAACGCTCACTCCCTTACACCTCTCCCCAGTAACCGCATCCAGCAACCATATTGGTCCCATTCCCTTTGCAATCTGCGCACAAGACTTCTCTAACCTCTCAAAAAGCTCCTCGCTCAGACAAGATTTTAGCGCATTGTGACCTGTACTATCTAAGCGGACACGGTAACCTTGTGCTCGCTGGTTGAACACTGCATCGCGCTCGAAGATGCGGAAAGGGGTGGTGGGATGATTTTCTAACAGAGCTTGAGCGAAGCAAAGCCCTGAGATGCCGGCGCCGAGGATGAGAATGGGTTTGACGCTGGCGTCAGCGTTGGCATTGGCGTTGGCGTAGGGGTAGTCCATGGTGAAAGTTGGATAAGGCTTTTGGAGAAATCAAAAGCCACCAAAATCTGGAGCAAGCTTATATAACAGATGATGTTTTGTTACCCTCGATATTCGGTGTTTCGGTCTTCGGTATTTCGCCTTCGGGATAGTGCATGAGTATTGGTTGGCTACCGAAGAGAAAAGAAACAAAGGATCGAATCCTTCTCATTGGTCCTCTTATATACTGACTTTCGAGGACGTTACTTTCGTCAAATATGAATACTAAACGAAATTACAAACCCTCGGCGTCTGCATTATGACAAGTCCTCTCAAAGTTGTTTAGGGAGCAGTGGAAGCGGTAAGATCAAGGACAAGAACATCTGACATCCGTGGATAATAATCAAATTGCAAAACACTCACCGCTCCATCATGACGACCAGATCCCCTTAAAACTGCCAAACGGATAGCAAAATCGGTAAAATCTAAGATCAATGACAAAAAAAGTTTAGCAAAAGCCCACAAAACACTACACAAATTGCACACGAAAATCAATCCATTTGCTCCTTCAGAGATTAATCGATTGACGCGAGTCCTAACCACATAGAAATACATATACATGAACAGCCATGGCTCATGATCAAGTATTCAACACACGCTTTATCCACTCTCTCCCAAACAAAGTCCAGAGGTCTAAACCACGAACAGCTGTCATGATATAGGAAAGACGTGGATCCGATAATAACCACCGCATAGCCCGAGAAATCACTATCTATCTTCGGTCGCTCCTCTATCCATAATATTCCGCAGGCAATCAGTGCAGTAACAGTTGTAGAAGCTTGCTAGAATGAGTATATGTTTGTTGGGGGAGACCAGCCGGTAAGCGAGAATGGGGAAGATTGAAATGGACTGGCTATGTTATAATAAGAGCAGAGACGAACGAATTCTTTCACTAACCTGGCAGAGGCTTAGCTAAGGAAAAGGAAAACAGCTTCATTCATCTCCGTTCCGTCAACAATGCCCAGCTAGGAATATTGGACTCTCAACAGAGTATACCACAGCCGCATGTATGAGAAGGAAGTAGGAATCACAGGTCTCTGAGGGCAGTCGGGAGGAGCGTGATCTTTTTCTGGTTATTGGAACAGACACTGTTATGTAGATGATATGACATGAGTTTCGTGATTAGGAATAGGTATTGATAGTAATAAAGAGTTGGTAGATATCTAATACCTATAGTTAGTCGTTAAACCTGTCTGGCGTGTAGAGACGGGATGAATGAGGCAGACTTTACCGTTCTAGATTTTAAATCGAAATTGATGGCATAATGAGTTCGATAGAAGGTTGAGTCTGCATTATTGGGGATATATACAAAAACACTCTCTTCATTGGAAATAGGGATCGGGTATCTACTACTACTTCTTCCAGTTGTTATTAAAGGGTATCCCATGCCCAAAGGTCACGACGCCAACATTGTTTCTATGATAAAAAATGAGTCCAAAATAGCGATATGCAAAGTTTGACCGCACAAGATTCCTCGATCAAAACATTAGTAGAAGCGGTATCTCATTTCTCTCCATGTGCAGCGTGAGGAGTTTCTCATTCGCCCCCATTCCCCTTGTTTGTCTTCCCACTCTTATCACCTTTCCTATTCCCCTTCCCATCCGCCTTATCAGGCTTTCCATCGGACTTCCCATTCTCACCCTGTTTCCCATCATTCTTCCTCTCTTGTCTAGCTCTTTCCATGGCCTCCTCCCTCGCCTTCGCCCGCGCCCGTGCCTCTCTCAACTCCTTCATTGCTTGGTCTCCTTTGCGAATCGACTCTCTTATTGCCTTGATTTCTTCCGCCTCCTTCATGATTCGTGCCTCCTCTTCCCTTGCTTTCCCCTCCTCCTTCATTGCTTCGTCCGTTTTCCGAATCTGCTCTCTTGTTGCCTCCCTCGCCTCTGACTCCCTCATCCTCTTATCCTCCTCCTGCCTCGTTCTCTCCCCCTCTCTTAGCGCTTCGTCAATCTTCCGTATCTGGTCTCTCATCGCCTCCTCCTTTGCTTCCGCATCTTGCTCCTCTTTTGCATCTTCATAGTCCGAGGATTTACCATCGTCGGTTTGTTCTGAGTCGATATTGGAGTTTGAGGGGCTTTCGATTTCATTGGTCTGTGGGGGTTTCTTGGGAAATTCGGTTTCCCAATCATCGTAATCACCCGGACCTGGTCCTTTCCCATTGTTCTGTGACCAATACGATTTCCTCATATAGTCGGTAGGGGGCGGCTGTGGTGAGGGTCTTACATACCTATATTTCTTATCCCACCAATCGTTAATCGTTTGATCGGACACCTTCAAGAGATCATGATCCATTTGCATGTCCATAGCTGTCTTCTGCGCGAGAGTAAGGCCGTCTTCTAAGGCTTCGATTGACGTGGCTTTAGCCTTGCCTTTCCCTTTCCCTGAATCGCTGCTCGATGGTTCATCTTGCAATGCACCGCTCATCTCGTACGGAGGACCTTGGATAGTCCGCCCATTGTCATACACGGGGTCAGGGTAACTTCCACTGCTATCGTCCGCGGATGGGTCTGAGCTGTATTTCGAGCCAGGACTCCCACCTTCAAACTTGGAGGATGGAAAATTCCCCCGAACGTAGCGGCCGTTCTCAGAACTGATCGAATCAAATTGTTGCCTTATATCGGTTCCCTTGCCAAGCCTTTTCCCATTCAGAGTGAGTTTTCCATCCATATCCAACCAGAGTTTATCGACATCCTTACCGCCCAGGGGCGAGTTCCCCGGCCCTACCGCAGCGCATCTGTTGTTATCGTAATAGCGTATACGAGGATCGCTGACCTTGAGGCGATCGCCATTCTTGAGCTTGTTCTGCCCGAGGTAGGCAATCTTGCCATCTAAGGTGAGTCGCGCATATCCTTCGGGAACCTTTAGAGTTTTCCATGGTATGTTTCCCTGAACCCCCAAGTTTTCCCGAGCACGGGGTAATCTTTCTACCGAGTCCAAGGACTCTTCATGAGTTAGTCGTTCTGGTTCTCCCTCATTTGCCGTAGGTCTAGGCCAATTTTCAGGAGGCTCTAGGCAGCCTTGTGATTCTTTATGGCTATTGTAGTTACATGCGGCAGGATCTCTCTCGAAGGGTTCCTCTAGCCGGCGGACGTCATCCGGAAAGGTAGGACCCTGGGTCCTTTTTAGTAGCTGCCATAGCAATCTTCGCGAATGTTGACTTACTTGATACGTCTGCAGCGTCTTCTGCAGCATCAGTTTTTGTCCTGCATTAGGCCAGGGCGCGGTTCCTTTATTTGGTTTGCTGTATTCTTCCCAATCCTTGTAGATAGCCTTGAGCCATGATGACAATTCTTGCGTCCACTTGGCTTTTGTGATTGTTTCACACATGTTTTGCAAATCTTCTATGGGATTTTGTGGCTTGTTCTTCTCTGCTTTCCTTCGTTTTTCTTTCATAAACCAGTCGAATCCACCCCACACGAGTGGGATAGCGAAGGCGGTGGGGACGATTCCGGCTAAAACCCCTAACGTGATCGCCGCAACTTTTACACTAGGCCCGTGGTTGAACATTTGTTGATCCAATGGTGGGACCTTTCCATTGTTTCCATTGGGGATGTCAACACTATGATCGTAGCCCTCGGCGCCTGCTTGGGAAGTTGTTGAAGGTGGTGGGCCATTATTATAGCCGTCAGCGCCTGCTTGAGGGATTCTTGAGGGTGATGGCCATTGCTGGGGGACCTTTCTCGCTCTTTCTGTTGGTATAAGAACGTAGGATTCATTATCAAAAACTGTAAGCTTGCAACCCGGAGGCAGTGGGAACGGAAGGGCGTTAGTCGATGAAGATAGACCGGATGTAACGGTTGAATTAGCCGTCGATGGTTTCGGCGTAATAGCTGCTGAGATAGACTGGTTTGAACTCGTAGAGCTACTAGCCAGAGGTAAGGTGAAATGCGTCTTCGATGGAAAGGAAGAAGACCCAGAGAGTGTAGGAGAAGTGCCAGTGTGGAGTGGTGTCATGGGCGGGTGTGACCTTGACGAAGGTGATGATGGTAGTGTAACCGATGAAACGTGAGGAGGAATGGAGCCGGGTTCCATGAGTGAGGCATCTGCTTTGGCAATGTCATTGGCTCGTGTAGTGTTTTTGCCCTGGGAGGATAGACGAGACACCTTGCTGACTGAATAATGGGCCGAGCTGGCTCCTCGACTGGCCTGGGAAGAGCTGCTCGACAGTCTGATAGACGATGTCATGCCCGTAGAGTGACGTGTCTTTGCGACCTCTTGATCGCTAAAATTGAGATTTCTGCTCGGAGAGGGAGATATGAATTCTGTACTGTGTCGACTGTGTGTCACATTGGCAGACACGGGCAAGATAGTGATATTGTGAGGACGATGACTTGCGGAAAGGAACCCGTGGAATTGAGAAGAAGACGGCTGCCCTTGTGTTGCGCCGATCGAAAACATGGTCACCAGACGAGAACCCGAAGCCAAAGTACTGCCCCATGTGCTCAGCGAAGAGTTTGCGATAAAGCTCGTGTGCCATTTTGGGAGACGGAGAATCGTAGGACTGGAGTAAGGTGGACCGCGAGGATCATGTTGTGGAAGGGCTGCAACCGCAGAGACTGGACAGATGAAGTAAAGGAGCAGGTTCAAGATGAGTACAGCTCCTCGTAATTGCGCCCAAGAGTTTGCTATAGCTGGTTGTAACTTCCAAGCCGAGCGCCCAGCACCGATTAGAGCCATCACTGCTCTGTTGCTGTATGAGCTGTTGGAGGTGCACAGATCGGATCGGGAAGATGTATGGTGGAGGTTATGCGAGACAGAAGTTGAAGAAAAGAGCGTATGACTGTATAAGAGAAAAGGCAGCCTGAGTCAGTGCAAGACTTTATGAACGCCATCGTTAAGCTTTGCAGCCCCTGCGTCCGTCCCAACGAGAGATACAGGCTGAAGGAACCAAGGTCCATAGCAGTGGGGTACATGAGCGACAATCATGTCTAACAGGCAGTCAATTCTCAGTAGCCAACGCGCGCACGTAGCAATATTGAGGGACGAACTCTGTTGAGGAAAGATTCGTATGGGCACAGCCAAGACCCTTGGTGGCTTTTCCATTTGTGGGGAAAGCGCGGTTAAGAAGGTTTCGAGGCTATTATGGAAAGAGCGCGTTTGATCCTCTTTCCATGTAGCCAGAGACGACTCCGAAGCTCCCCACATTCTGTTAGAATGCGAGCTTACAATATATAACAGCTTTATCCCTTCACAGAGGACCAACAACCATGAGACGGTACTTTTCGAGGAAGCGGATTCAATACGCACAAATAGTGGATTCTTGCATGAGATACATTGATCCAGAAAAGCTAATGACTTGAAAGACGAGGCAGCTTACCATAACTGTTCCAAGCAACATGATAGCCTTGCGGCCTAGTCTGAATACTAGTGGCGCTTGTTGGGGCGCCAAGCCGCTCCGTAGACGTCTAGTCAAGGCTGAAGATGCCCAACGCCAAGCGTAAGAAATATCGGGACTTGGTCTTTTATAGGGAAAGAAATGTAGGCGAAGCTGATGATGGCAGGCGGAGCTGTTAATATGGACGGAGCTGCTGACCCGAATTGAAGGAATTATTCCAACTCACAAGTATAACTTGCTCATTGCCATCGACATCCTTGACCAACGCTAAGTTCTTCGTCCACTGCGTCGCAAATCAATTGACAATTCAACCGGGCATGTTCAGCTTTATCCAATATGGAAAGGCCAACGCCGGTGGTCAGAACAGAAATTCATACTGCCAGTGAAGCTAATGTGGCGAAGCTGAGGCGAATGCAATGGGGCCAAGTTCATGGAGCTGGGTGTCGGAGTATAAGGCGCTTGGTACAGGATAGCTATTTAATAGTTGATTGGCTTTCGTTTTGACCTACCTGGCTTAGAGGCGACTAGAGGAAGAAGAGCTTGATGACTGTGAGGACTTTCAAGAGGCCGCTGTTCTTTATAGCCCATAAACCGGAGCCTACTCTTTGGTAATTATTTTGCATTAGCTCATAAAGCAATCTCCCCAGAGGCCAATGTTCTGTAGCATCAAATGTATCAGACTTGTCAATAACGCCAAGATGGCCAAGATGCATCGCAGGATGCGGGACTAAATCTATCTATGGAGGTGCTTTCCCAGCATGAACAGTCCAAGATTGAGTTGCCAGTTGCCCAGCAGCACTAATATCGCAGGTTTGGAGAGACATGCTCACAACAAATAATTGAGGGCAATTACGGCCCTCAGTTATACTGCAACAAGCATCTGTGGATTCGAGATAGACTGCATTATTATTGTCGTTGTCGTGCCTGAGGGTAGTTTTTCACTAGTCGCACAAACATGGCATATATTTCTTCCTTGTTCGATTGGCTCAAGTGATGGCCCCACATCTATCCAATTATACACCCGGCCTTTGAAGTCAGTGAACCTATGCTTTCTTCTTTCCATCATGTCTTTTCTGCCCTACTCAACAATCGAGCCAACCGTGCTCCTCCAAAAACTGTAGGACCTCCTTGTTGCAACCCCAATTGCGTTCACCAAGCGCCTCTACCTTCAGCCCTTCTAGACTAGAGGCTCTGGAAAGAGCGACGTAGTCTTGAGCTTTCTGAAATGTCCTGCTTAGATCGATAATCACCCGTGATAGAGTCATCCCTTGGGATTTATGGATAGTCATAGCCCAAGCGGCGACTAGCGGAACCTGGGTCCTAGAAAGCAGGCTGTAAGGTTCGCTATCACCAAGCTCACTCATCATGCAATGCGCGTAGATCGTTCGTTTCTCCCCATTCTGAAATTGAACGATAGACCATTCGCAGACTACTGCCCGCTTCACAAATTCTCTGATAAGCCCCTTTTTACGAGCTTTGTATTCCCCATACTGCTTGGGAAGGCTGTCATCATTACAGGTTTCAAAGCCAACGATAACTCCTTGGCTGCCGTTAATGAGCCCTGCGTCAAAATCGAGGTTTATAAGGAGGATGACCAACATGGCCTTTTTCATTTCCAGGATTGGCTCAAACCTGTGTTCCTCAAGCGCCAACAATGTGTGACGGTACAGACCGCGTTCGAACTTCTTTTCAAGGTCTACATGTCCACGATTCCAAAACAAGTTATCCAAGCAATCGAGCTTTAGAGATCGGCCTTCGAGGCAAGCCATTTCTGCGTCGTTAACTCGGCCTACTTCATCTCGGGTTGGAAATAGTTTTACTGCCCCAGTGGTTTCGCACTTATGGTTGAGCAGTAAACTCTTCTCGCTTTGATCGAGCGACCTGCCAAGTCTACATTTCTCAAGGAGAGTCTTGAAAATCGGCTCCTTTTGGCGATGCACCTTTCTCAATCTGAAATGCACAAAGTCACACTCTTTCCAAGCCTCGCTGCAAAACGCCCACTTTTCACTGTCATCAACATCACCATGTTCTTCACATTCGTACAACTTCCCTCCGGAGTGACATATTAATTCGGTGCCGCACTCCATGCAGAATTGAAATGGCCTAACAGGAGGAAGCTGACAGAAGTCACCCGTCACAATGATCTGAACGCCCCCAAACGGCTTCTTCTTGCCCCGTGCGCTTTTCATCACACGATTTAGGCGTTCGAGAATGTGATTTTCTACCATGCTGACCTCATCAATTATGAGAACATCGGTATTATTAATCCTCTCCCAGTTTCGACGCTTGTGAGCGTTTTGCTCTAATTTTTTCATAGGTTTCTTCAGAACGTCTGGCGTCCATCCCGCATAACTGTAAAGTGTCACGCCGCCAACTTCCAGTGCGGCCTTGCCAGTTGGGGCAATGATGTATACAGTAGATCCTCGCGCTTTAAGCCGTGCCACAAAATCTCTCAAAACGGTTGATTTACCACAGCCCGCAGAACCTGTGTAGAAGACATTACGACCCTTCATGATAAGGTCAACCAATTCAAGTTGTTCGTCGCACAACTGCGGTTCGGTGCGAGGGGCTAAATCCCACTCAATTTGTATATCAATACTTTCGGGGAAATCTCCATAATCAGTACTATTCTCAGAGTCTTTATCCGAGGCCGTTTGCTCGTCGCTGGGGCCGTGCTCTTGGAATAGACAAGCCCGCCCATGAGCATTCCCCGCGTCTTCGGACAGTGTATCAATAACAGGGTAATGAATGTCGAACTCAGCCTGGTCGATACTATGCTCTTCAACTGGCACGACTTTCCAGTCATCGTCCGCAAGTGCAGTAATATTGGCATTGTAGGCGTGGATGCCGGCTATTTTGGCATCTGGAACTTGGCTCATGACGTCGTCTAGGTCGCCTCCTGATAAGTCACCGCTGTTGGATTTTTTCTGATCAAGGTTAGTGTGGATGGGGATCCAGTGTGGCGGATTCGTGAAATGGCCTATTTCTCCCCGCGGCGTTTCTCGGCTCATAAGAGGAGTCTGCCTCTTTGGAAAACTACAGGTCGTAGGATGGTCATGTAAAATCATCCGAGATGCTGACCCTTCTGACAGCACGCTGTTGTGGTCCGTGCACCTTGCCTTGCTACGGGCATTTCTTTCTGTTTGCCAGGATGGGGGCCTTTCTTTCTTTTTCGCATTCTGTTTCATTGGAGGCGTCCGAAGCCGAGCGCCAGGTAATTGATTGCTTTCGGCATAGCGTATATAGTCTTCTTCAGCCCTGACACGTCCACCATCCTCCTCGGTATAGCCCTTGTATATGTTGTTCGAGAAGCCATTCACTTGCTGATCAGCTTGTACCCTGTGAGGTTTGTGAGCAATTGGAAGAGGTATATTGGGCGATTCAGGCATCTACCAAGTTTTGTAAACCCCAGGCTGGTGACCCTTAAAGACTACATACGCAACCTTGGGTTGCTTGCCCATATTTGCGCGATAGTGATTGGCTGTCGGGCCTTTGCAAAGAATGTGTATTCACGCATGATGTAGATATTGATACTCACCAAAACATATGTGTTACGGGAACACGTGGCCCGCCAGTTCAACTCATCATTACGACAAAGCCAGGAAATGTGAAACTTGTAGCAGAACTGGCGAATAATGCTCGTTAGGATTAGACGGAATTTGTTCCGCCCCGTGAATCGCGCTAGCACCGACCTCTGAGGCGCCCGGAGCTTTGATTTGACATTATATCACACATCTCACAGAGGAATATGCATGTCGGCCATGGAGCTACCTTTACATGTCAAAAGATCGTCATTATTGGAATAGCTGCGACCTATCCTCTTCAATAGCGCCAATGAGGACGTTAATGCACGCAGTAATCAGCATCAGTTGCGGCTTCGTAATAGAGCCTTGAGCACTGGAGCTAATTGCTGCCTCCCGAATCGTGCACAGCAAAGACTCGATGGTCCACTTGCTGCCATTCTCACGCCTTGGTTACAATACCAGCCATATTGAGGGCTGAAGCGCTGGTCTTTGCCGGCCTGATGGCCAGCATTCTTGCGTTCTTTGACTATGGTGAAAATTCAGTCGCAGACCGAGGACGTAACAAAGACCTTTCGAGCCTCAAGACCGAATTCCCAATCCTGTAGAAGACGCTCGACAACTTCAAGCAACAAGTTAAAGCTGGCATCATCGATGTGGACACACTGGTAGTGCCTATGCCCGTGGTAGTGGCTGTCATGAGCAGGTCAAAGAGCTGGAGACGATACTGGCAGGAACGCCGCCTACAAACGGAGGCAGACCTTTGCAAGTCCGAATAAAGGCGTTCACCAGCATACATCAAAACATGAAAGTTTGGGCTTTTGGGGACACCCGTCGCGGCTACATGAAAACCTTGAAAACAATCAAGTCACGCGGTTGGGTGACCTTGACATACACAACAAGAAGTCGTTCGCGGCGTCCTGAAACCAGGGCGAATTCCTTGATCCTTTTCGACAAGGCCTACGGCTACATAAAGCGTACTGGCATCATCTCTGAGCTCGACAAGGGGTTATAGACTCGACGACGTGTTGGTCTCTCAGGCAATGGTGGCGTGGGGTGGGGTCTCATCTGTGCTGCCAGATGTTAGTCGTGGCTAAGTTCTCGTCCATTTGTCCCAGATCGCCACCGAATACTGTTGCAGGTTTCTTGAACGCAACCTCTCAATAGACATAGTTCAGGTACACGTGGCATCTCTACAGCAGTTCCATGAAGAATACAGGAGTATTGTATGAAGGCTGAGCATGCCGGCCTGGGACGAGCTGGATCTGATTACGTCTCAGACTTTCTGTGACTAGCTTGGTAACCCTGACCATGGCTCATGGCTGATGGTCTTGGCTTCGGCTGACGATTTGAATTTTCTTTAAGACGTCATCGAAAACCGTCATTGATGGTGTCGATATCCATTTGACTGGCTTCGTCCCGCGGGAATCTCTAGGGACAGTACTTGTTTTAACAAGAGATAGAGGAGTAGCAAAGAGAATGGCAGACAGAGGGAGCCCTATCATGGCATTCCCTGTACGAGGGGTGAAGAATTACTACGATCAAAGTTCCTGGAAGAGTTTGAGGCCCAAAAAGCAATTGCGCGTGAGTCCGTTGTTGCATTCAGAAATTTATCACTTGCAATCTGGCAGTCATGTGCCTTCGATACGGAATAACAACATGGACGTCGGTGGATATCTGGAGGCGTTCAAGTCAGCCGTGTCAGAAGTACAGAATCGTCTATCCAAAGACCTTGGAGACCACAGGCGGAGTGCAGGCGATGAGCGAAGAGAAAGCTCTATCATGAGTACGTACAGGCTGTCGTATGATCAAGTTACCTTACAATGAGCCACGCGCCGCCCATATCCTATCGTTCATGGCTGTCCTGGATCCTTATTCGGTCCTGAAGAGCCTACTTGTCAATGATGAGAAGCAAGCCATTGCCCGCGATTTGGCTTTAGGCACCCCACAAGAATTCTCACTTATGACTGTAAAAGAAAAACAGGTTCTCGGCTTGTATAGACGGGTCCAGATCTTCATGCGAAGATGACTCAGACTGCATGGCAGCTTGAGAACATTGCAAAAGACTGCATTGCGGATTTCATCTGAGCGCTCCTCAACTGGTAATGATGAAATTGGCAGCATTGTGAACTACTTTACTTTCTTTTCATGCACAACGCTATTAGCATCTACAAGGCGTAATCTAATTGCCAGGGCTTCGATGGTCCAAAATCTATCCATAGCTTACATGGGGCATACATGAACACCAGGCTCACAGTCTTCGCACTGACTAACAACGCATCTATCACAATCTTTTGTTTCATCGTAGAGCTTTTCTTCGTCGACCGCAGCTCCGCATTTCGAACACCAATGCATGGCGAAATCATCACTTCGGAGAAAGGCTGCGAGCTCAGCCCGATGCGGTATGCTACGTCGTCCGAAGACCTTTGTGCGGAGCTGATCCTCGGATGTCATTACCTCGTCCATGGTAGGCAGCAAACGGACATAGGTGCCAGAATTCGCCACCATAATAGGGGAGGCAGTAACATAGTCTTTCTGCCGTATGTATATGAGTCCATGCAGGCCTTTTATCAGTTGAGGCCTGATACCCTCGCTCCTGAGTATATCGCGCAGCAATCTTCCTATGATTGGCGCTCTGTTTGCCCAATCTTCCCTGCCAGCAAGTACAAGAGTGCCCCAAGAAACGAGAAGATCTTGGGCAGTGGCTACTGCCGTGAAACGATCTTGCCAATGAAGAGCGGCAAGGAGACGATCATTGATTTCTAACTTTTTCATGTTGAATCCTCGCCATTCAATCGCAATACCATTCGTTCTTACTGCCTTGCCGAAAAGTACTAGATCCGGGAATCCTGATTTTTCATATTGGGGTAACTGATAAGCAAAAGGCGCCCCGCACCTCATAGCTGTCAATGCTTCGTCGACGATGAGCACCAAAGAGTGCTTTCTGCATGCGTTAACAAGATGCTTCCATGCCACGTCGCTGATCACACTCCCATCGGCAGCACAAACGATCTCCACAATCAATGCTATGCAACCCTCAGCCTTGGCCTTCCTCACCTGGCTACTGATCCTTTTTGGGGCTTGCGTCTTGACGATAAATGGCTTGGGTCCATTCGCCAAGGGTCGCGCATATGGTAGCACAGATTGGTAAGCCATCGGCCCAAACACAGCTCCATAACCCCCCTGCGCAAGAGCGATGCGTGGGTTTTCCATGTTGGCATGTTCCAGTAAATCGACATCGACACCCACAGACCCATTCGCGACATCCGTCAAATGCAACAGCAAACTCATTAAGAGACTCGGGTTTGCAGCATCACTTACATGCCCATGCACGCTGATAACGTCTGCGGTAAAGTAGCGTTGAAACGCCTCTTGGTAGCTTTCACGGATATCGAAGGTGAGGTATTGTATCAATGATGGCGTTCGGTTCAGCATCCTCCAGTATCCAGCAATTTCCCTGTCTACGGTCTTATCTATAGGATTTTTACGGCTGAGGAAGGAGCCGAAGGATTGGTGGAAATCGAGGTCGGGAAAGTCTTCTGGATGGCTTGTGCGGTCATGTCGCTGTTCATCTCTCGCTTGGGGATTTCGGCGTCGGGATATACTACATCGCCTTCTTCGATGACGCTTCTGAACTTTGCCCCTATCTCTAGGTCCAGATTTTCCGGATGTTAGGCTATTGCCATGCTTTGCTGATGTTCTTCGCGCTGTTCGCAATTGCTCCCTCTCACGGCGGGACATCCAGCCCCAAAATCGAGCGATATAATCCAGCTTGTGGATGGTTTTTCGGGCGTGATGAATTCCTGTAGCAATGTAGGGAGGGTATATTCTGTTTCCAGGCTGATAACACAGATTCTGACATGAATTGGAACGAACAGGTGAGATGGGGATTTTGTCATAAATTGCTTGAAGCATCGCTTGATTGCACAGTATGAACAAAGGGAACAAATTGCCCTTTGAGGTTGAAAGCTTGGAGCCTTGTTTGGGTGGCAAACCCCTTTTCGCATACAAAGAAGGAATTCTTTCAACACAGCGGTAATTTCCTTTTCTCTTTGATTTCGCGAAAACACACATTAATCCCATTTACCTAGCTTGACAACTGCTGTATATTGCGAAAGGCAACAACCAGTCGGTATTGGCAATCCATTTTGCGTGATTGTGCATGCTTTGATGAACAGACGCAATCCTATCTCTTTCTTGGGCACTAAAGCTGAGCGAATGTCCAAGTACTACTGAAGGAACCACAAATTGACAATTTTTTCATAACTATCAATACCCCTCCAAACATCCCCAAACCTCTAGCTATCTGCACAACGACAAGTAGGCCAAAAACAAACCTGCCATTTCCCCAACACACAGAATCTTAGTCTAGGAGCTTTTGATGGCAGACATGCATGCTCTCAGTATCGATGCTCGTAACATACACTATATTCACGATCAACGGAGCCAGCGTTCGTGGCTAGACTTGTCATCATACGCCCTTGGACTACCCGTAGCAATCACAGCAGCAAACAACACTCTTGACATCAAAGCATCCGATGCCACAAGAAGCTGACCTTTACGTTTGTTCCCATCCAGTCAACAATTCAAGTGCACGACCCGCCCCCCCCTTTTCCTGCACATCTGTATTTCTCCAGCGAAGTCAGTCCCGCAGAGAAAAATTCTATACGAGCCCAGCAAACGAATCATACAATAGCCATTCAATTGCATGACCTTAGCCATGAGCTAGCTAGCTGGGTGGCCGGTCAGTAGTTTATCTTGGTGGTAATTGTGGGTATTAGGAGCTTCAACAGCGGGTTTTTGTTTTGGGTATAGGGAATCAAGAGAAGCTGGCAATGTGATCGATTTGGTCTAGATTATCTAGTGTTGCTCATGGCTCGAATGCACCCTTCTGCTCTTCGCTTAAATTTCTCATATTGTCTTGGCTTCTCTTACGGCCTGAATGCATCCGCGAGCGAAGGAAGCACGGAACCCTGTGCCGCGGATCCAGATGTGTCCGTGATGCGTTTTGGAGAATTCGCGGGAAGGTTGATTGGGAGTACCTAGAAGTGCTGCCGGATTGGTGCCATGCGAGAGGTCTGTGCTAGATTACAATGACTGTATAATTAGTAGCGCTTATAAAGGGGTGGCAACGAGCCATGTCCTGCTAAATATTCATTGTGAAAAGTAATGCTATGTACAATGTTAGACAAACAACAGTCATACAGAATGATTCAATCAAACGCAAAAGGCATCTGAAACCTAGCCATATACAATACCCATCTATCCTGCTAAGTAGTAGCCATCGCCTTCTTAATCTCCTGAATGGCCTTCCCCGGATTCAATCCCTTTGGACAAGTCCTCGAGCAATTAAGAATAGTATGGCACCGATACAAACTCATGTTGTTATCCAACATGGCTTTCCTCTCCGCCTTTCTCTCGTCACGACTATCAGCTAGCCAGCGGTATGACTGGAGTAGAACGGCGGGGCCGAGGTATTCTTCGCTGTTCCACCAGTACGAGGGACAGGAGGTTGAGCAGCAGGCGCAAAGGATACATTCATAGAGACCATCCAGTTTTTTGCGGTCCGCGGGAGACTGGCGATGTTCCTTGCCCTAGGAATTGGGTTAGTAACCGGGTGAGGGGGAGTGGTGGGGGAGAGGGAGATGACGTACATCTGGGCTTTTGGTGTCGCGTTGGAGGAAAGGCTTGATAGATTTGTATTGTTTGTAGAACTGAGTAAGATCGGGGACGAGATCTTTGACAACGTAGGTGTGGGGTAATGGATAAATACGTGACTCGTGGGATGTATTGGTTGGGATGCGGCCTATACGTATCTCAGTCAGTGATAGTGCTGATAGGTCCATAGGCTATTCTGGTCATACATAGACACGCCAAGGTATTGACACCATCAATATTCATGGCGCAGCTGCCACAGATGCCCTCCCGACAACTCCTTCGAAAGGTCAATGTAGGGTCCACTTCATTCTTAATCCTGATCAACGCGTCCAACACCATTGGTCCGGTCTTGTTCAGGTCTAGAGTATAAGACTGCATTTTAGGCTTCTCGGTAGGCGTATCTGGAGACCATCTGTAGATGTGGAAAGTCTTTGTTCTCGCATCTTGTGTCTTGTGTGGTTCTTCAACTGTGGATGTCTTGTTCGGCGGGACTGGTGGTTGTGTTGATGACATTGATTCGCCCAATTTGGCCAAGGGGTCAACAGTGGCATAAGTTCTGGTAGTAATGTGTGGGCGGAGGGCAGAAGAGCGTGAACAGGCGAGGAGGCGGGATGCGGGAGTGCGGAGAGCTGCCATTGTGGCTGGTGATAGAGAAGAGGCAAAGCCGATGATCCGTGTATATTTACAATCTCTTCGGGGTAATCAGCAAGTGGAAACAGTGGTGTTTGACTCCTGTGTGATGTTTGGTGGTGGAATATAATTAGGATGGAGGAGGAAATGATGTTGATGAGGTAAATGCACTATCAAAGGAACCGAGGCGGAACTGATCCCGCTAAAGCGTTTCCAGTTAAGCGGGTAATGAAATTACAAGCGTCATGATTGGCCAGGGGTGGAATGTTTGCCTCTCTGCTGTTACAAGTCAGGTAGGATGTAACATGCAATACAGTATGTTATAAGTAGAATGTGACACAGTACATATTTAGCACCTGCAATACTGAGGTGAAACTATATGCCTATATATCATCAACTGACCACCGTCTCCATAGCATCAATCCTATTCTTTCATATCCTTTTGACAGTCATTGACCCGAAGACCATGGTCCGGCTTTTCCAGTGCCATTTCAAATCTGTCAAACTCTCTCATTTCACATTGATCTACTATCAGTCCAAGCATTCATTCTGAATTGCCGTTCCAATTTCCAAACATTATCCGCAACTAAGTCATGCGGATCGGAGGTGCTAAGGAAGCTCTCAGCGAGATCGAGCTTGGACAAATGAGAACAACAGCCAGCCATCATGAAGAAGATCAGACTCCTCTAGTCAAAAAAAGCTATAGACGCAGTACTCGATACGGTTCCGATTCGAAATTACCCGGTCTCATCTGCGGGGCATGCATCCTCTTGGCGGTCATGATTGCAATCGTTGTACCACTCTCTTACTTCTCTTATCGTCATAAGCATAAGCCTTCGATGTCTGTATCTTCCTAGCGCATGACCATACCCGCACGGACTGTCGCTAAACACAATCATAGGAAACCCTACAAAGGTTACATGACAGAGTACATGGATATCGTTAAATCTGATGGTAAACTTGTGTCTACTGTTGGTGCTTGTGGCCACAGTCCGGGCGATTTTGATGTTAAGATCAGTTCCGATATATTTACTGCTCCACCTCCTGGGACTAATCTGAGTGCATCTTGTGGGCTTACATTGCGGGCTTCAAACGCTGGAGTTAGTAATAATTTGACTGTATATGATGAGTGTAAGTGTACAGGCTCGAGGCAACCCTAGGATAGAAACTCAAGGACTGACCAGTACACAGGCACAGATTGTCAATCCGCAGACCTTTTCGTCAGTGAAAAGGTTTATGGTGCGATGTATGATTCTTCGTCCCCAAAACAGGGAAACAGTGTGACCTGGTACTGGCTGTCGCCAACTCCCTCAGCTATGCCAACTCCCTCAGATACGCCACCTTCCCCAGCTGCGCCAATTCCCCCAGCTATGCCAACTGCCTGAGCTTAGAACTTCAAGGAGATCTCATCAGAAGCTTTCTGCGAGGACAATTCGGAATCGCCAATGTGGCTACGGAGATTTTGTCGGATGAGGACACATGCTGGCAATGTGTCTTTCATTATTTGGGCAACAATTCTTGGGTGGGCTTATGCCCCTTGCATACTCACAACGGCCTTTTTAGAAGTCATATATTTAGCTCGAAAGGTTACAATCATTCTCTAAATGACCAATAAGACATGATCCATGCCGTCCATAACTCCCCCAGTCCTCAAAAAGACTTAGTAGTCAGAGCTACATGCACATTGTACAAGGGTTCTCCACCCTGTTTGCCAACGCGGAGTACAACTGGACCTCCATCAAAAATAACAACACCAGAACTCCCAGCCACATTGCGACACCAGAAAAATTTCTCTGACCATCGCGCAGCCAACTAAACAGAGCAAGATCAATACCATCACGAATTGTAAACTGACATTTCTCAGACACACTCACACAATCTATCCCCAACCTTATAGCCAGGCGTGTTAGATGCGGGTCCTCTGAGCAGCCAGGCCACCCTCCCCGGACCATCACATCTAGCCTTAAACCCAAAGCAAAATTGAAACACGCATGCACTCTCCCCTACATAGCAGAACTACAGACGAGCTTCTTATTCATCTTTCTCACAACCTACCCTTACCCTTTTCACTCTCTCTCTCTCTGAAATCTGCCCTATTACCACCAAATCACTTCAAAATGACACCACAACACCCCTCGAAAAAAGTCCCTACATGTTTCCATTCCAGATAGTAAAGATTGAAATTGCGCAATTGTGTCATGAATAGGGCATCTAACGCCTCAACAGGATACACCTTCTCAGGGAAAAAATCGTGACAGTTCAGCTCATGCGCACCATGCTAATATTATTAGATGTGTGGCGCGAAGAGCAAAGTGGGTTGCTCGGGGGTTTTAGGAAGCGGTGTAATATCCAAGAGGCTGAGAATGAATGGCAGAGAATCGTGATGGATGGAACCGCATTTTTATGACTTTGTTAGTATCAGAATAGTATGTCCTTTCAGTATAGCTTATTTATAAGCATCGCTAGAGTGGGGAATGGAAATGGAGAAGGAAGTAATGCCTTACGATGTTAAATGGATGCTTAATGCTATGCTATGCTAACTTTACCAAAGGGGTCCCAACCTCATCCCAGCACCAATGCACGCCCAAGCAGAAACTCCACTGTGTCTTCTTCTACCCTACCATCCCCTTCATACACCCCTTCCCAACTCCAATCTTCCCCACACATGATCAAATAACACTTCTTTGCCACCCTTGCCGCCACATTTCTCGACCACAGTTGACCAACCGCCTCGAACGAAAGCGCCAAGTCTGTCATCAGAACCACAATATCATTAAGAAAGAAACCCCATCTCCATATGTCAAAATGCAAGGGATCTGCCACTACAAAACCCAAGGCACGTAATAGCCTGCAGGTCAGTGCGATAGCAAAGTCGTGCATCTCCCCCTCCAGCGCCGCAGAGAGGATGTTGAGTAGGTGAGGTACGAGTGCGAGTCTGGGCTCTACACTTGGCGCAGTCGTATACGTCGCATCTATGGCCATTATCTTCATCATATAGAACCCCAAGCCCACACCGCTCTCTCCCCCCTTCATTGACTTAATTTCCCTAAGAATGTTTTCCCTTGTCTCCAATTTTGCCCGCGGAGTTCCCGCTTCAGAAACGCATCTCTCACACTCGCAGTGGAAGCCGTAGCGTGAAAGAAATTCTCTGCGTTGGGATACGGACTCGAGACAGGAAGTATAGTCGAGGCGAACTTCGGTACCGCGAGGAATGTGGCTTTGTGCGCGGAGAATGATGAGATCGCCAATGAAGGAGCGCTGAATAGTTGGGTTGCAGCTGTGGTTAATGTAAGAAGCTTTGAGCCAGATACCCCGAGAGGGTGTTGTGGTGGAAAAGCCACTTGCGGGGAGAAAAGAGGGAAAGCCGAAGGCGTTGTAGGCTATGCGACTTTGAATTGCTTCACTGTAGTCTTTGCGATCATCCACCCCTTCGTCCATATCAGGACCACGGTAGAGACCTAGGAACGCGCTCTGTAAGCTGTGATTTTTGGAGAGCTTCACGACGGTTCGTGCTATCAGCTCAGCGTGCAATGCCTTTGCTTCCACTCGTGTATTCTCCTCTTCATCATCCCGTTTCGATTTTGCCCCACTTCCCGCATCAAGCATGTCTGGCGTTCCTCGCTCCTTGACAAACGCAGCCGCAAATGCCTTCTCGACAAGCAACAACTCTCCCGGCTCCACATCCTTCGTAACAAATAATCCCCTCCCACACTTCGGGTCCTGACAGCCCCTGACCTCGACCGGTCCTAGATAATCCGCATGATCGCTGTCCGTCAACCCCTCTTTCACCTCCTTCCACATACCATCCCAATCATATATTCCCTGCTCTTGCTCCACAATCCGCCGTATGCATTTTTTCACCATATCTAAGCCCTCGTCATTGGTAGGGTAGAACGTAAGCAATTTCTGAACCCATCGGTAACTCTCTTCAAATCGACGGAGCCCATATTCAGCTTTTGCGGCGAGCAGGAGAGCGGCTTCGTGTTGAGAGTTGAAGGGTTTGTCAGCAGGAGGAAAGGCCAGGACGGCGTTGGCGTCGGCGAGGGCGGCATCGTACGCGTGGAAGGGTAGTCGGGCGGCGCCCCGGGCGAGGAAGAGTACTGTAGCAACAATAGAGGTTCTAGCTAACTTGAGGGCCTGGTCATAACTTCGAGAGCGATGGGTGTCAGTCGGGCTTTTGTTCTAGAGGGAGAGAGTTTGTAATGATATGAAAATGCGGTTGTGGGACCAGGAGGACCATGTAGAATTGAAAAGCGCGTTGGATGTACGTACTGATTCAGAGGGTACTGGAGCTTACCTTCTGATTGCTTTGAGAAATTTACCATTCTCATAGTACGAATCTCCTTCGTTCGCGAATCGTACCCATGCTGGCGGTGTGCTCATTTCTGCGGCAGTACAAATCATTTCGCGGTTGTAAAATTGAAGGGTTATCACTCAGCCACATTAATAAGTGAATGATATAAGGTTATTGTAACCAACTCAATCTTCTTAGTCATATCCCCGCTTGGACGCGTAAAGAGTGATACAAGAAGCAGGTTCCGGTGGGTTTCTAAGATTGTTGTTCAATGAGGTTGGCGTTCAGGATTGTTGTTTAAAGAGGATTTCGTGTACGTATTTGCCTTACAGGGTAAGAGCGATCGATAGCTTCGGGACTTGTCACTGTTTCAGCATCGATTGCTTTGATTGGCAGTGACTTCAGATCAGTCGACGTACAACAATTCATATAAGGTTCAATCACAATCATTGCCGCCGGACTGCAACACGATAAAGAGTCTTATGCCGGTAGCGAATTTTCCACGACTACATGGTTCTGAGGACCGGCCTATGGCTCGAAACCTTTCAGTCTCTCATCACAACCCGACATGATGTTTATCCGGGGACTTCCAGAAGGATCTGCAAGTCTTTCACCTTTGCTCCCGATACTCATTTCCGTATTCAATTCTTGCAGATTTGGAAGTTCAACAAAGTACGTGCCGCAAAAAGCAGAAGAGTTGATCGAGATCTGTCATAGAGAAGTGCGTAAAGTGCTCGAACGTGTAGCTTATTTCTTCATGTACAAGGTTTCGCCTTGTTGGACAAGCATAACTGCGTGGAAAGGTCTCCGTAGATCATCGCTGTTGATTAGATTGCTACAAAGCGGGCGACACGCAAGTCTAGTTGAGCTCAGTCTTCTAGATGGCGCAAGCAACCTCTTATTGATGTATTCGATGCCTCTGATCCTGTTGTTGCTTGAGCGGCTTGCTGGTCTTGCTTACGAGATCTCCTCCAATCAGTGGACACCCATAGCGTGTCATAGGTCTTGAAAAATATCCATACGCTCAAACATACCCCGAGAAATCTATTCCTGACTGTTAGTTACAGAACTTGTGTTGGTTCAAATTAAAATCAATTGAATGATTTTGCTGGTAACAAACTGCTGAGGCTTGCATTCTGATAGGGCTGAAAATTTCGCTTGCCAAGAGAGGACGTCTTCTCCATGCTCCTGCTTTCCCAATTTGATAGGGAGACTGTTCAGCACAACCATTACTAGATGTAGGACTTAGACCGCCTCAAGGTATAGCTGAGATGTCTTCAGGAGTTTTCACAGAGCTGTGTTGGGCTATTCGCTCCCGCTCGAGCATTGTTCGACGTCAATATCTAGGAGAACTATCATTCCCTCCTTGAATTATCAATGGCATCGTTCTGGGTACTGTACCGCTCTGGAGGCATCCGAAACAGTGATAGGTACACAATGTTGCCATAGGGTTCCGCCAAACCTGTGATCAAGCTCGGACATTTCCCAAGCTTGCTAGGAAACGTCCATTATTTCCTTCGCTAGAACGGACCATAAATTGCCATACAGCAGCCCAGGCTCAAGGTGGCTGTTTTAAAAAATTCTGTTTAATCATTTTCAAGGAATGGCTTTGATGGTGAGGAACAAAGAATTGTTCGTGGGCAAGATACATACCGTGGCATTATGGTAAGGTAAAGAGCATTGAGAAGAAATACTGGTCCATGAAATTATCGAGATGCGCTCTCCATGGGAGATTCGAATGCAGATACCCAATCGTTAGAGCAGCAAAAACGCAGTGTTGTGCGACTGATTGCATTGCAAGGCATCCATTGTTGCATAGGCAGCTGGGACTGTACTGCTCAAACACGAAATTAGAGGTCTCTGTAAGTAATCAGTCTAGCATTAATTGGTCGGGTGTAAAGCATGGGAAGAACAATGAACGCTGGTGCCACTGCATTACCACCCGCCGTGCTAAACAAAGAGCTGTAGCATCTGCACCCCTCAACACCTTCTATTTGAGAACCACCTTTTGGTGCCTGTAAGAAAGAGATATATATTTGCAAGAATGTGTTTACTGCAATGTTTGGTGTCAAGCGTCACGACCAGGGTTGGAAATGGTGGGTACCGGAAGAAAAATTGTGTGTTGTTGAAGATATTAACAAGTTTAGAGTGACAACTAGCACTAACGCATCTATGGTATAACAGGTTAATGCGACTTTCCTCCCGATGCGTCGGTTTAAGGAAACTACCCGGGTTCGAGCCCCGCCTAGTACCTCGACCGATCGCGACATAGAGGCAACGATAGAGATGTAGGCTTCTGTTTAATCTTCGGATTATCAGTGACCAGGAGGCCGAGCCTCGCCGAACTCTTTTGCCATTTGGAATCTCTGGATCAAGGAAGTTCTTTTCTTTTCGGATATATTTGCCTCGCTTAGATCAAATTCTTTTTTGGCTTTTTTTTTTTTTTGCTCAACACTTCTGTTTTGACTTTGGTAGGCGACGAGCTCGCCCGCCTGACACTTTTTTACCTTCGCAACCTCTGTGAAGTCTCTACAGCTACCCTTGCACTTTTGAGAGTACAGTTCCTAATTCTGTCGTATATTGTGCTCGTTTAATGGGGCAGGAGTCGTCATCAAAATGCCACCACCCTCCTACTACCGGACTCTTCTTCTACTGGGAACGATGTATCGATCGTCCAAGAAGCTGCAGACTAGTTTGAGACTGCTCTGGACTCACAGCGTATATTCTCATTGAATGTCATGCTTGCTTCATGTCATAAATTAATAGGAATCACTACGAGCCCGTAACCCGCACATCGCCAGCACGAAAATACAAGATATGTTCAATCTCCCAAGGGAACGCGCCAGCGATTCGCCATACCAATAATTCTCCCTCTGTCTTGCTAGCATTTGTCATCTTCAATGAACATGATGTAAAAAGACAAACAAAACGTGTTTGTAACAGCAATTTGAAGGGCGCTAGTGGAAAAAGTGAATGAAAAACCAATGATTCGTACGCAAGTAAACAGGGCAAATCGGTACGAAAATCTTGAGACTTTCTGTAGCGAATGGTATGCAACCAGTGATAAAGATTGATTGGGTGACATGGTGAGTCTTTTGCTGTTTTCGAGCGCTGGTAGTTTCAATACTTTTTTGCCGATTCTTCCCATCATAATTTCGCTGTTTGTAGACATGATGCCAGTATAGTTAGAGGTGCAATGGTAGCAATCGTGAGTTGTAGAGTTCATACGCTCCAACAGACATTATAACGATCATGGGAAGAACCATCTCTCCATATCGTGACGCAGCTAGAGGATGTTTTTGATTCGTCAAATGGGAAGATGTGCAATAGATGAACGGATCACGAAGAGTAAACAGAGTTTGATTTTTTATTAGATGCGAAGTGCAGCAATCACAGCATCGCAGCGAGTTTGCTGCAGGTTATGTTATGGACCGAAAAGCCTCAACGGGCAATACATACAATTCCGCTTACGCTATCTCAGCGACATGCCGTTACCTAAATGCTGTCGTTGCCGCAGACCCCATAAAGTCATTCATTCAAACCGTCAGATGCAATCCATCCACATCTGTAAATGCAACATCCGCCAACGCCTTGCGAATGCTTTTCACCACATCATCACACCATCTTTCCGCCGCGCTCCCCCCACCCCCCAGCCTCATCCTCATTCTCCTCCTCCACCAGTGCCGGCGTCCTCCGCTCGTGCCGTCTTCTGTGCCTCCTATGCCTGCTTGAGCTGATATTGCTGGCGCTATCATCTGGCATTAGTTCGCTCGCTGCGTCATCAAAACCGTCGTCTGTTTCGCTTCCCCAGATTTCGCCGAGCTGGCTGGCTGGGGTGCTGAGACGCGCTTCGGGAAGCATGGAGCCACGGCGTTTTTGGTTGGCCCGAGCGAGGCCGGCGTGTCGGTCCATCATTGCACAACGGATGGAGTGAGCTTTGTTGTGGAGGGTTTCGAAGGCGTCTGTGAGAGCGAACGTTTAGTGTTGATTGATTGTGGGTGTAATAGGAGGTAAGGGCGCACTAACCTTCAAGAGCTTCCATGCTGAGGAAGATTTCGCGTTCAACCTCAGCAAGGGCGGCAATTTCGTTCTCTTCGTCTACTGTTACGGGAGCGCCTACGGAAGCTGGAGCGGGAGTGGGATTGCGGGAGAAGGGAGTGGGGCCTCTCGATGCTGGTAGTGAGGGAGCGGGTCCACGAGAGGGATCTCGAACGGGTGGTGTAGCGGTGAAAACATCTTCTGCACCACTGCGGAGGAATCCATCAAAGCGGCCTGAGATGAGGATTTCCCATTCACCATCGCTTATGGCGGCTAAAGTGGCGAGGACGTTGTGAAGATGCGGATTGATAAGGAGGAACATAGCAGATTCAGGATCTCGGGGAGGATTCGGTAGTCGGTATAGGCGCTGGATGGCCAGGCCAGTGTTCTGTAACATATTAGAGGTAGGGATGATTAATGGTGTCCCCGCTGTAGAATTAGGTCTGCTGGGAACCACTCCAGCCAGGGATGAGAAGACTGGTCGTTGTTCAGGCTCCAGTCGGGTGAGCATTGCGAATGTTAGCGTCTCGTCGTCAACGTCAGGCGGCGGGCTAGAAGGTTTCTGTGGCTGACTGTCGAGCCATTTGTCTACAGATTGCTTGGTCTTCTTCGACTGCCGCACGTAATGATCCCGGAATTCCTCGGGCACATCGACATCTAGCTTTTGCATTGGTGGAATACGTTCAGAAGCTGAGATACACAAGCCGGTTTGGGTAGCATCCATAATAAAGGGCGGCCACTGTGGCAATTCTTCTCGGGCAGAGACATATTCGAAGATTTCACCCCAGCTGACGCCTCGCTTATCGTCAGGGGATGCGTCGAAATCATCAGACGCTTGACAAAGGACGCAAGTGCATGTCTCCGAAGATATATCCCTTGCAAAAACAGCCTCAAGTCGGTCAAGCAGCCGACGAGCGACAGACCGATATCCCGTAGCGACAGCCAATGATCCATTCCGAGATATGACCTTGTTATAATCTTCTAGCAGTTTATGAATTGGAGAGAAGAACTGAGTCGCCATCATTGCTGTTGGTTGGGTTGCTTGGTTGGGCTGTCCCGCAGCAAGAAGGCACTTGGGGACACTGTGCGGTAAACCTCCATTGTGCATCAAATAGTCCACTTTTGGCATTGGCACTTCAGGAGGGGGAGGAGGTGGTGGAGGTAGCGGTGATTCTACCAGCGTTCCAGAGAGCTCATGATCACCCAGTGCGGAGTATGGCGTGGCCTTACCACTTGGCGGAAACTGTGGTTCAGCGAGAGTCGGTGTTCTTGGTGAGGAATCCGGATCCGTGGCAGGAGATGAGTTACGGTCTACATGAGGGCTAGGTGGTCGCTCTGTCGCGCTAGAGTCCGTGGTAGAAGCGTTGGTGGTCTCGCTCTTGGGTAGAGAAGAAAGATCAGAGGATGCTGATTTTCGAAGGCTTGCATTGGGATCAGAAGATGTCGATTTACGGACACTGGCTGTAGGAGATGTAGGATCCTCGACGGTGGCCTGCTTGACTTTCAACTTTGAGGGCGTCCCTGGCTTAGATTTAGACTCTAAGGGTGTAGAGGTGCCATCATTTTTTCTCGCTTCCCGTAAGCTGTTCCTCGACCTCGGAGAGTGTGACGGACGCTCTTTAACTTTCTCACTCGCCTCTGAGCTAGCTCTCCTCAACTTCCGACCCAGAAAGTCGGCAGCCCTCTGTAGATCCGTACTCTTGCGTTCCATTTTGACAGTAGCCGCCTTTGGCTTTTCCGACCTCCGCTTCTCCAGCTCCAACTTTCCAGCTCTTGGCTTTTCGACCTCCGAGCTCGCATGTTTTGAGACGTCTAGGGTTGACTTCCTTACCCTGACCTTTGCCGCTGGCTTCCTGTCTTCTTCAGAGCCTCCCTGATGTGGACTTTCCACTCTGGCCTTCTTGACCTTCGACTTTTCTGCCTTGGGTTTTTCCACTCGCACCTCTTGGTCCACGGTAGTCTCAGGAGGGCTAGGAGGAGTTACTCCAGCAGCCTTCTGTACTCCGAGTCCCAGTCCTTCACCGTTCTCTTTGTCCAAGTCTGTAGGGTCCGGGGTATAATAGCTTATGCGAGGATTGACGACGTTATCCCTGCTCCCTACAGCCTCCTTGCTATGTTCCTTTGAGAAAGAAGGATATGGCAAGCTCGTCTTGCTCCCAAGCGGTGAAGCTGACGAGTCTTGTTTCTCAAGCTCTGGCGCCGGCATCGATGCTCTTCTCTTAGTTGTGTTTGGTGATGCGTTGGTAGAGCCGCGCTCGGGCGGAGTAGCTGCCCTGTCGACTTTGCGCGGACGTGATGACCTGTGATGAGACTTTGCTCTTGGCTTAGAAGTCTCTGGTTCTTTCTCCTCCCTCTCCTTGTTTCGAGGCTTCGAAGGCATGTTGTGAGGTTTGCAGTTGAGCTAGTAAGCTAAACCGGTACGTTCTCCGGTTTGAGATAGCTATGACCCGATTTGAGGCCCAAGATCGAAGCTATGGTTGTCACTCGCATCCTTGCCTCGGTCTCGTTGTTGCTGACCTGGTGAATCCTCCCAGTGCACAAGAAAGCGCTCTAACAACAAGCTAGCTTTCGCCCGAACGACCCAGGCAACTACGGGGCCTGCCTCACCTTGGCGTGGAGGAGCGTTTCAGATGGCACTATGGTGGTTATTCAGCGTTCCCAGGTAGTGTCAAGCCCTGTGTCTTCTTGTATATGAGATTGTTTGCAAGGGTCTCGAGTGGAGTTGACTGTTGATGGCTCGTAAAGGCGCTAAAACAGCGCTTCAGGACTTGTGGGCTACTGTCCCAGCTTGGCAGCCTTTTTTATCTCTTGGCATCTGAAGGCGACAGAAATCTACCCCCTCGGGGGCTGCCGCTTTAGCGCGGCAGCTAGGTGAGCAGGAACGCTTCACACTCACCATTCTTTCCCACTTACCAAGGCACCCTCGTTCAAGCATCCAGGAAAGCGCGTATTCTCGTACAGCCCACCTCAAGGGTCTCAGAGATAGCCACGTATGAAGGGATGCGGTGCGCCGTCTATCCTAGCACTTTGATTCTTGCTCTTAAAAAATTAACGAATTAAAAAAATATTTTAATACTTAATTTACGTTTATCGCGCTTTACTTTATAGAATATTGAAAGTTAACATATTATAAATTTATAATGAAAGACTTATACTTTCGTATAGCAAATGTGTAAGGATTGCTAGGTCTTTCTGCACAGCCGGCTGCCAGCCGCTGTAAATGCCATATGGGCAGCCTAGGGCAATTGGAGGGTTTACTGTAGGGAGTGCTACCACCTACCTTACAGACCCACGGCGTGGCCCAAGCGCACTCCTGTCTTGGCATGCTGCAATTCTACAGGGAAGTTGTTATCGGCGCGGTTCTCCGCCTGTAGAATTCAATGCAGGCCACTGCATACATCTTCGATCTACGAGTGGGCCTAGACCACTGGTAATGCAGCCTTTCTCGCTTCGAACAGCCAACGATGGTCACGCCAGATTTGCCTTGTTTTGCCTCCGTCTCCTCATCAGGTCGATTGACGTGGAATGGCGCGTTTACGAATAAGGTTCGCTGTGCTGATACCGTCTGCATTGCATGTGAGTGAATAGACAGTTTGCTTTGTTTCACGCTGATTCGGAGGACTTATCGTCTATGATACCGGCAATGCTTGATCTTGGTCTAATCAGCGCCAGAGTACAAAGTACCGTCCTCGGAGGCGAGAGACCCCAGCTTGAAAGCCCACATTAATCCCGCGTTCCTTGACCCCTCGAGCATCTAATCGCTACATTTGATTCCATTCTATCCGTCTTACAACCTCGGTCTTAGTGCATTGCATCGCCGTAGTTCATGAAGGTAGATAGTATGCCCTATCCACTTCAAAATTCGTCTTTGGAGGACGCCCTTCTGAAACCATTACCTCCCCACCCTCAGCGAGCTTCTAGCCATTATCACGATCTTAGCCAGCTGCAGCCTGAAGATGATCTAATCCAACTAGGTTCTCGGCCACCAACTCCTCGCATTCAAACTGGGAATGAGCTGCCGAATGCTGGTGACTTGCGCCCTAACCGGCCAGAAGGAGACCCTGGAGCTGGCAGAAACCAGGCCAAACAGTACGTATGGCAGTATCAATTGGCATCGTTTCAAGCTCGACTCTAACATTGAACTAGCGTCTGTCGTTTACAGCCAAAGGAAAGCCTGATCGATTTAGAGGACCCGCTGGAAACGGATGACCAGCGGGCACGGAGACTAAATGAGGAGTGGGCTGAAAAGCCCGGCAATCCTCTTGAGACTTCGTAAGTATCCACATGAGTGGGATCACATTATAAACTAAGGGTCTTGGCAATTGCAGAAAAATTAGCGATAAGTGTGCGCATCGCAGACCAAGACGTCAAGATTCTGGCAATCAAATCTGCGATCAATGTGAACAAGATGGCCCTGATCGGAATTATTGCAACGTATGCGATAGCAACTTCTGTGAAACTTGCTGGGAAATGCAAATATCCCATAAAAGGCAGCGCCTTGCCCCAGGCTCAATACCCCACGAGAAGACTGACTATCGCACGGCGATGAAAATCAAAGGAGTTCTGGAAGCTAAGGCAAATCCTGCTGAGCAATCCATCCTACACAAGAATGATGAAGATACAATATGGTTTGGCGTCATCAGGGAGGAAGCAGCGCTTCCTTCTTTTCGAGACTATGGAAGATATGCGAGTATTATGACCGACACTTTGAATGCGTCTTCCCACAATGGCTCGGACTGGGCCCTCGGCGTACGGGATCATCGTTTCCCAAGTCTCGTATCGTTCGTAGGGCAGACAGGTCAGTGTTTGCAGTGCCAGTGGGTGAAGCATGCTCATGCAGAACAGGCGCTGGGAAGAGCACCATAATCAAATTGGTCATCGATCTGAGCACTAGAGACACTGAGCACTTTCCAACTCCTGTCGTTGGCGCAGTCGGACTTGACGTCCCAACATCTGGTGACGTACATTTATATCTGGACCCTCAGAGCTCTGGCTCTAACAATCCAATATTATATGCGGACTGTGAAGGACTGGAAGGAGGTGAGCGGGAACCGCTCGGAGCTCGCCTGAAGAGGAAAGACAAGCCATCTAAATTAGGCCGGATTGGATCTTTCGAGCAGAAGGTGCAAAGAATTCACCATACCTCGGAACGGGAAATAACCTGGGCGAATACGAACGAGAAACGAAGCAGAGAGTTTGCCGTGAGGGAAATGTACCCACGCCTGCTTTATACATTTTCTGATGTCGTTGTATTTGTCCTCAAGAATCCAAGGTAGGCCGTCAACTCAATATCCCATCAGCAGTCGCTTCTACTAATGAATGCCGATTGTAGAGTCATCGAGAGCGTATTTGAAAAGTTGGTAAAATGGGCTGCGGCTGCACTGGAAAAATCATCAAACCAACCCGTACTTCCACACGCAATTATTGTGCTCAATGCTTCAGAGAATGACATCGACCCTGAATTATGGGATATAACTACAGCTACTTCACGTCTGTTTGAAGCTCTCTCCAAAACTGTGTTCCAAAATGCTACCTTCAAGAAGTACGCGCAATTTTGGCGTGACCGCCAACTAGAAGTCGAAACTGTTGAACAATTACTCACATCGTATTATCGCTCTGTGAGAGTCGTACGTATACCAACAAGCGGCAGACCCAATTTGATCCATAAGCAAGTGAAAAAGCTCTACACTGACATCAAATCGGCGTGCGAGTTGGCGAGAGAGAAGAAAGGAGAGTTACGAATGCTACTTGATGCTGATGAATTACAGCCCTACCTCCAATTTGCGTTCGATCATTTTGCTTGCGATCTTGACAGCCCCTTTGACTTCGTCCAAGCGTCTTTTATAAATAGTCCAATACCATTCGATTTTGGAGGGAATATCTTGAAGCTAGCTATTAACCTCATGGAAGTCTGGGAAAACAAAGCCGATGGGCGAACTCTCTTTACCGAATTGAGTTATATGGTTGCGTCTTGCATAATGCTAGACTCGGCGAGATCGAAAATTAGAGGTAGGCGATTGCTCGAAGACATTTGAGTTGGGACTTCCTGACCTTTGAAGGTACTGCTCAACAGATATACCCGCAATACGTTGACCACATTGATGCCGCTTTGGAGAACTTTTGTGATCGCCATTGGCCTTGTGAGTTTGTCAAGCCTGGAGGAGGGGCTAGATGCGTGAATGTCCGGAGTGGTGTAAGTTAATTTCTTCCATGTAGGCTACTAATAGCTAAGAAATCGGACTGATATCGTCTTATAGCATGGTTCCAAGGGCCATCAGCTCAAAAATGGCAAAGTGCTGGCCGTGGGATGCTATGTTTCAGATTTCTCTTTTCAGTCCTATCGTGATAGGTTCCAGCTAGATGTCTATTGGCGCCTTCAAGAGCTCCTCGGGACGCTTCGATCAAAGTTCCTCGAAAGTGGCGAGCTTGAAGCCCAGGCGGCTGCAGACATCCACAAGGATCAGGTCATGGTTCACTTCTACAATCATTCCGCTCAAGGTCGAGCAGATTTGTTCATCAGCCATTCAACTTGTTTCTCATGCTTATTCGAATCCGCTGAACATTCTCTCCCATGCGGCCATATCCTCTGTACATCCTGCCTCAAAGCGTACGGCCATCCTCGAGGCAGGACCGTCGTAGAGATAGATGGCTGTCCCATGGAATCGCTCAACAAACCTCGTTATGGACTCTGGAGGGTCTTCCTTAAACCTGCAGCGGCAGGCATCCGTGTCCTGACACTTGATGGGTACGTGTGAACTTCAGTACACTTAGAGCCGTGCTGAGCATCATGCTTATGAGAATTCAGGGGCGGCATTCGCGGTATTGTCGAGCTGGAAGTTTTGAGACAGATCGAGCGCGCTATGGGTGGACGATTGGCCGTGCAGTGCTTTTTTGACTTAATTGTTGGTACGAGGTAATACGCTCTGACTTGACTTTGTTTCACGAGCCCTTATGATCGCTGATGTATACTGTTCCTAGTACTGGAGGCTTGATCGCTCTCGGTCTTGCAGCCAAAAATTGGTCGGTGGAAGAATGTACACGTTACTTTGAGCATTTGTGCAAGAAAGCCTTTACACCTCGGACCGGTAGCAATGTCCCGGGGGTCGGATGGCTTGTGGACAACTACAACCACTCCAAATACGAGACCCGTCCGTTAGAAGAAGCTTTGAAAAGCGCTTATAGCGATAACGAGTACCTCTTTGGAGGTGCTCGCCCTCATGCCTCTTATGGGACTGATGTCAAGGTTGCCGTAACAGCAACTTCGGCTGCTGGATCCGCCGTTGTTTTTGCAAATTACAGTCGTCTCTGCGGAGAAAAACGTTAGTAGCGTGACATACTTCCGCATGGTAACTTGTGACTAGCTTGCTAATACGTTTCAGTCCCGTATCATTTCCAAAGACCCGAAAGATCGGCTTCAGAGTTGAAGATATGGGAAGCGTAAGGGGCATTGAAGCCCTAATGAAATCTCGTTCTGACAGATTCGCAGGGCAAGAGCTACTTCAGCAGCCCCTCGCTATTTCAAGCCTTTGAGTCATGCGCCTTCGAAGCAAGTATACTGCGATGGTGCTATCTACCATAACAACCCGATCAACATTGCCGACAAAGAACGCAAGCTCATCTGGCCAACGTTGGAGATGGAATATCCTGATATCACAGTCTCTGTTGGTACTACGTATAATACCAACGCCAAGGCTTCCACTCCAAAAGCGTATTCAGCCCGATCAGGGCTCGTCTCGCACGGAAAATCTCTGTACAAGATTGCCATCGATCACATAGCATCTGCTTTAGATTCGGAAAAGACATGGCAGTCTTATATGAATGTGCTCCAACCTTCATCAAGCCATGAAATGAGATATGTACGCTTCAACCCACCTCTCGACGAGGATCCGCCACAATTGGATAAGGTCGAGGACATGACCTACCTCCAAGAGATAGTCCGCGAAAAACTAGACTCAGATGTTAGGATTCAACGGGTAGCGCTCCAATTGATTGCTTCGAGCTTCTATTTCGAGAAATCGACTGCACTGTTGATTGAGCAAGATGGATCCATCAAGTTTAAAGGTATGGTATGCATATACCGGATTATGGATTCCTCACAATTTACTAAAATAATCATGCAGGACACATCTATTGCCGGCTTCTCCCAGATAGCAAAGAAATCCAAGAGCTTGGGAGATTTATGAAAGATAGACTTATGACTGGTCATGATCTATACTTCGTGATCCAAGAAGAGCATAGAGGAGAACAAGCTAGACAGGCTTTTATCTCGAGGGACGTCATTGAACAGATGATTCAGAAGTGCCAATTCAAAATGAACAAAGTCACTATCGAGCTTTCCAACAAGCTAGCCTCGACGGAGATTTTGCTTTGTCTCGGCACAGAAGGGGCATTTCCGATCAGCAGATTTCCACGATCATTGTTACAAGATGGAGATGCGAGCCAAAGTAAGAAATTTCGCTCCAGTATGTCTCCAGATTTTCACAGCTGACAATTGTTTTCCACGCGCAGAAACTCGCCAGGACCTCGTGGTACATTCTAGCCGGTGGGCAGGACGTTCCCCAAGTCAGCAATTACGTCGCAAAGTTTGGACGCCTCCGGAAATTGATCAAGAACCTGTTGAGCTCCCCTCTAATACAATTTCGCATTATTCGGACCAGAACTATGTTATTGGAGACATTGTTGGAGACACTTCCAACAATAGGCTAAAACGAATGGCCCACCGACTTATACATGGTCCAAGCCCAGCACCTACTCGAGTAGGGCCCCATGGGCAGGTTAAAATAAAGGACTCGGCAGAGAATATACGACAAAGGTTTGCACAAGCTCAGTGTGCAGAAGCTGAGCTTCCTGATACATCGATTCACACAATTTTCGAACTTCCTGATTATTCCGGCGTCCGAGTCTAAGGGTGTACCAGTCTATAGTCCTCCCGCTGTCTTTGCGGATGATAATGCCAGTGAAGGTAGTCATGGTGTACACCCTGCGGAACGAGATTCGATTTACTCTTCAAGTCCACCCAATGATTCGTTGTACCCCGGGTCAGAGGCGGACCGTGACACTATTTCGTCTATGTCATCTTACCAGACACGGCGCGGGAAACAAAGAAAAGTTGAGGAAGAGGACTTGATTTGATTTGCCGCTGTAGTCGCTCATTGGACTGTGTTGAGCGGGACTAGCTTCTAAGATCATTTTCGGCAGTAGTGATTGTGTGCTAGAATACAAAACATCTTCTTGCTAACATGGAGGGAGCAAGACCGCTAATTAGAAATGATGAGCGCCGGCAATCGCAACTTGTGTTACCACTATTACAATATCGAGATGATAGTATACCAATGGCAATTTGGGACCTTCCCCATGAGCTTCTTGCGGTAGAACTGAGTCTGCAACCCTAGCAGAACCAGCAACCATAGCACGTTACTAAATCAAGACTGTCTTCATAGCAGATGTAGCAATCTTAGCATATAAATGAATCAAGACTGCTCACCAGCTGCAGCCACCGCCGCTTCCATTCGAACAAGCCATGCTCGCAGCTCCTCTATTCCTTCGGCTTTAGCTCGCTCCTTTGCTACAGCACACTATTTCCTTCTCTCATCACGCCGCTGACTATTGCTCAACGGCAACGCTCCAATCAATTATTCATCCCCTCTAGGTACGCCGCGCAACGGGTCGAGTTGGCCCCTGGACCTCAAAACCCGACCCAAAACCCGACCCGTTGGGCGGCGTAACTAGGCAGCAAGTTCACCCACTTCCAAGAGGCATCGTCTCTCTTCTGCTTATCTACTTCTTCGCGAACGTAGAAACCATCCCCTCGCGGCTCTCTCACCTCACGGACGTCACTCCTTCCTTCTAGAGCAGCCCCGACTTCAACAGCTCTATCACTCTCAACGCCACAGCTAGCTGCGATGCTTTTCGCCCTGTGCGCCCTTCAATCTGGTGATTTGTCAATCGCTCCTCATTCAGCTTCACGTCTCTTCTAGCTATTCAATCCAATGGTACTACAGCTCCCCTAAAACGATGGCACACATGCCCGAATATGCTATCATTTTGAACAAGCGACGACAACCCAGAGGGATCTTCATCTCGAAGGCAAAAGTTAAAAATACTGGGCCGAAAAGATTTTGCTGCTGTATAGGAAAGTTAGGCAGGGAGGGTGGATACCTATTGGTGGTGGTCGAGAATAGATTGCAGAAGTATTAGGAAGTAGGGAGTGAGTACCAGATCTTTTAAGTTCGCGACTTTGGTGGAGATGGGCCGTCGCTCGAGTTCTCGGCAGAATGGAGGTTTGGTAGTTCGATGTGAAGTGGTACAACAATCAGACATCACAGACAGATCTCGCAACGGCCTATGATCTCACGATGTCTTTCAAACCCAGAGAAAAACTATCGGTACCAGCGGTTATTATGGGCCGGATCTACTGATTAGTAGATAAGAACTATACAAGCTTCATTCATCACTCGGCCCAATTCGTAAATAGGGTCCCGGGCCAGCCAACTGGATGCATCGCTGGTGTAATAACATCCCTATGTGCGTTCGCTTCTCCCGTGTGGATTGGAGCCTCAGCGAATATTGTTTGTCCTATCGCTACTCGCTAATTTACTGGCAGGCAACCCTGCCTCTTCCTGTTTGATGCCTCGCGATGCCTTCCTTGACTTCTCCCTGCGAATCCTTGTTCTGGCTGCGAACGCCGCCTGGTAAACGAGCAAAACAACAAAGCCGCCCACGAATGCTAACCAAATCGTGACAATGAGTAAGATCATGGCTATCGAGAAACCCCAACTTGTCTTGACCATTGCCGTCCCTTGGTTTGTTTTTATGACGCTACCATCTGGTACAGCGACCAATACCTGCATAGCAGTCAAGACTATAGCAAGAGACCCAAATACGAAGAGAAGCGGGGCAAAAAATCTCTCCATATATGCGCTAGTGCTCCAGTATATCTCGTGGTAATACTACCATTGGGAAGAGCTAGAGGGGCGGAAGATCCGGACGGCCTAGTTGAGTCGGATCAGACGAAGCTGGCCGAAACAGTATCTTGGTGAAACTTGATCATCCTTTATATGTCGGAATCCTTCAATAAATTGGGCAAATTGGTTCCAATTAACGTCTTCGGGTACTAATCGAGACGTAATGGCAAAGTGAAAGTCTGAGGGATGTCTAATAAGCAGTGCATAGGTACGAAGAAATCCTAGTACGGATTGTATATTTGTGGAAGCCTCCTGTGGATTGCTGTCCGCTGGTTGACAGAGATACCTTGTCCAGAATTGGTAGTTGAGAAGGCACTGCGGTATAGGTTTTATGAATATTACGTCGGTATACCAGACAAGGTGAAGCTTCGGATCTTCTGTGATCGCAACTCTTCTGCCCTTGGATTTCTGTATGTGTAAAGCGTCTACGCGCTGGCTCATCTGGGCGGCTACCAGCCAAAGGTGAGGGGAAAGCTCATCCAGTATGGGTGTCTCGAGTTCGCTTCGGAGAAAGTCTTCAACCGAGCCCTGTGATGAGTCGACGAAGGGTTGGTCAGGGATTGTTGGGTCGAGTGCATCTCCGTTGAGTTGCATATGGATCGGAAACAACGGCTCATGTGGATTGGACAATACGCTACGTCGTGTCATGCCCGTAGAAAGCAGGAGAAAGTCAGATGCGATGACGGCGTTAGAATCTCATGAAATTGACAATTGAGGAGGGGAATCAGCCTTATACCCTCCTTTACTCAACCTAGGAGGCAATAGTGGAGAGGTGGGGCTGGTATGCGCGATGACGACGCTGCAGACCGCAAGGCGGCACCAGATGCCTCGTGGTCCGCAATGAGCTGCGGACGTGGAGACTGCAAATACAAAGCATAGTATCAGTCAAACCATAAGGGTAACACCGTCTCCCATCATTCTTGCCTATGCTATCGGGTCTAGAGTATAGTCCGTACTGTATGCTTGTTCCATAAAGCTCATTGGAACCAGGATCCGCTCTCTCTTCGAAACAACAGAATTGACAAGGACCCCGAATTGTTTCCAATTTAATGTAGCGCTTGTGCTACGCCGTAAGCTGGGTAGTTCAGCGCTGCTGGCAATAGCAGGGAGGGAAGTACCGAGTCGTCCTGCAGATCACGTCCTGGGCTGTCAGAGCGCCCTTAGGCTGCTAGTGCATTGCCCCAGGCGTCCTTCGGGGCTCCGGATCTTGAGCCTCCCGCATATTTCCCGGTGGACCGGCTTTTAGAGAACTGGAACCAGTATGCCATGCATGAGTCACGACAGTATGAATACAGCCTTGTAATGGGACAGCACTATCCCTCTACGTCGAGTTGACGATGCGAACCAAGTCAAAGCACAAGGTGACGTGAGCTCATGATGGTGACAGCCGTGTTGGAATATCGTCTAGAAGGATTTAGCACACCCAAAACACTGACTACAGAATCTCGAGCGCATCAATGTCGCTAGTGCGGCCACGAAGATAAAGATGCTTGAACTGCTTTCGTCAGATATGTCAGCCCGTGTAACCATGCAGATGCTCAATTATATACCGCAATGCCGATGAGCCATCCCACAACAGTATTTCGATTTGCGCCTTCTTTTCATCAGAATAACGGGTGCGAGGCTGACAGACATTCACGGTATGAGCTTCAGCCTGATATTGTATACATCAACCTGCAGGAATCCCCCTCTTTGGCACATATCTAGAGCCTCGTGGGATACACTGGCCGGCCAAGCGATTGGTCTGTCTGCTTCGGGTGTTGCACAGACCATTCATGAGGCCTTCTGCAGCAACTCTAGTGCTAGGGATCCCCTACGTCTACGCGACCTAGTCGAGGGTCGATATACATGTTGATACACGATTATACGACGGGATGGCTTACGGCGGGCAAAAGTGTTGCGAGATACACGATGCCAGAGCTTAGCGAACTGGGAGCAGAGATAACGTACCAAAGGTGGGTGGAGCAAGACTGATAGTAGGGCGGCGCTGATCGACACTCAGCCCCCTCACAGATCCCCTAGCTAAATCTAGTCATCAAATTAGACCGATCCCCGTGGCAGGGCGGGTGACGCTGGCCACGGGTAAGTAATGTACCAGTCTGTCCTTGGTCTATTCACCATCACTTCCTGTCATTAACTGCCTCAATGCGTAGTGCTCTGCTGCTTCCAACCATTGTTTGAGTTGCGAAATGCTCTATCTCGAATCTGCTCTCAAAGGCGCCATCCCAGTGCTTTCATCTCGTTGTGTAGATGGCCCTTCACAATGTGGAGACTGAGAATAGTGCGGAAATTCTGTTCTGGACTTTGTTTCTCTGCTACACATGGCACAAAAGCAGGCTCTACTGGACAGTCAGCTTTATTACTTCGATCGCCATCCGGATCAGCTTTCTTGGACTCATCAAGTGGGCTTATGTACCTCCACATCCATGGACAAGTTTCGGCCGCACCATTATAGCAGTGACAACAATTTCAGGATGGACCATGTTTTTCCTCATGTCTTTATATGGACTTTTTTTGACTCCTATACATATATGGATCTCGCCTATGGATATATGGACACGGAACAGCACAAATCACGAGGTCACAAAATCTATCATTGCCGTGCATGAGCCCGACATGACGAGGGTTGAGTACGGCATCCATCTCCTTCCAAATTAGAGTCGACAGCTGACATATACAAGTATCTATGCAATACACGGCCTTGGTTCTACTCCGGAAAGAGCATGGACGCACTATGAGCAGAACATTGAGAATATCAACTCAGAAGAGCCTGAGTCAACACGAATGAGATCGACTACAGGGTCTGAAAGAATTCCAGGTTATCAAAGGAAAGATGTTGCAAAGATACAGCCCAAAGCAACCAGATGGCTTAAAGATTTTATTCCTGAAGATGAAGTCATTCGGGACGCAAGGATAATGATGTTGAATCATGACACTCGTTGGGACGCCAATGCAGCAGGTCAAAGCTTTATTCAACACGCAAAATCGATGTTGCAGGCCATCGAGGACCATCGTGAGGTTCGTCTGGACTTATTTTGACGTTAGGTTAAGCTTACCAATGATTGATTGACAGAAAGACTCTCGTCGGCCTATTATCTTCATTGCACATAGTTTTGGTGGGCTCTTGCTCAAACAGGTAGGGTATCATTAAGACATTTAAAAGCCGAGACTAAATATTTCCCCCAACAGATGCTCATGATAGCCAAACAGCGAAATTCGCCGATCGTTCAGGCTTCCAGAGGGATTCTTTTTCTGGGAGTTCCACATAGCGGTAGCGAGTTCGCCTTCTGGGGTTCTGTTCTCTCTTGCACCTCATACTGGCGTGGATCATCATCCGCGTTACTGGAGTACATGTCTGCGGATGGGAACTCTAGAAAGCAACTCCAAGAAGACTTTCATAGTGCTTACGTTACTAATTGGCAAGCTAAAGGGCCAAACGAGATTGGCGCCCCTCGAATCTGCGATTTCTTTGAACAAATCCCAGAACGTATACTTGGCATTCCAATTGCACTGGTATGCCATGACATACTTGGTTTTTGCTCAACGCTTCGTACTCACTCAAGTATAGACTGCTACACCCGAGCATGGAAACATTAGTCTTGGTAATACAGTCTTCCTCGACACCCATCATAGAGGTCTCAATAAATTTTCGTCTCGCCATGATCCTAATTACGAGAAGGTTCTCAGCGAGTTGCGAAAGGCCTATATATTAGCTGTCAGTAAGTATTGCCACTTACATTCTTGGCTTAGGTACTATTGTGCTAAGTCATCCAGAGTGACTTTGCTTACCATCGTTGATCTCTAGTGATTCCTTCTAAGGATGATGAACAAGATCGCAAGACGCTAGATGACTCTGCATGCCACCAGGTTTTGAGAACGACGCCCTATGAAACGGAAATGAAGGTGATTGATGACCGTGCTGATGGAACTTGCGGATGGGTTTTGGATGACCCGAAGTATCACCATTGGCTCCAAGCAGAAGGTTCCGAGCTACTTTGGGTAACTGCTGAGCCTCTATGTGGAAAGTCGGTGCTTTCAAAGTTCCTGATTGAAGATTTTCGTGCAAAATGTTCGACCAAGGCGAATAATACATGCTATTTCTTCTTCAATGAGAATAGCGGCGAGAACAGAAATGTGAACAATGCTCTATGTGCCGTTCTACATCAACTGTTCGCGCAAAATCATAATCTTATCAAGCATGCTTCCACCGCATTCAGTGAGAATGGAGGGAAACTACCAGGTCTTTTTGAGCCGCTGTGGAAATCATTCGCAGCTGCAGCATCGGATCCTGGAGTAGGTACGATATACTGTGTTATTGATGGGGTGGATGAATGCAGCCCGGACGGCAGAGCCTTGTTGTTGCAGGAGATTGCAAAACTGTTTCAGTACCATGGGACTGAGATTTCTACTCGTGGCACTGAGATTGATACCAATGGCACCGAGATGTGTACTAATGGCACTGAGATGAGTACTAATGGCACTGAGATGAGTGACAATCCAAAAACTCCCAGACTGAAGCTCCTCATCACCAGTCGGCCGGATCGGTCGATCGAAGAGCGTCTGCAGAACGCTTATCCAAATATCGAGTCCGTGAGAATCATGGGTGAAGATGAAGGTAAAGCAACTCTTATTCAACGCGAAATCGATCATGTCATCGGAGTTAAGGTGGATGCTCTTCGGCGACTCAGAGAGCGTCATAAGATCCATGATGACGCACATATGGAAGTGTTTCGAAAGCTTAAGCAAGACACCAACAGAACCTACCTCTGGATATCACTAGTCTTCTATGAATTGATGTCGAAACCAGATGGAAGACAGCAAGAACTGTTAGAAGTCTTCGACTCAGTTCCTGCTGCGTTAGGCCCACTTTACGAAACGATGCTATCGCGGTCTACCGAGATTGAAACAACCAGAAAGATCCTCCAGATTGTGTTAGCAGCCGAAGAGCCGCTCACTGTAACAGAGATGCAAATTGCCCTCAGTATAAGAGAAGAGCACAAGTCCATAAGTGATATGAATTTGGAGTCGGAGGCCGCATTCTCAGGTAGAATTTTACGGCTTTGCGGGGGTTTCATTAGCATCACAAATAACCGAATTCATTTCATTCATAGTACGGCCAGAGAGTTCCTGCTGGCGAAGAAAAATGAACCAGAATCTACGCGTGGACCTTGGAAGCACTCAATAGACTATCGTGGTGCAAGCCTTGTGGTTGCAAAAGCTTGCATTACATATCTATTATTCTCTGTTTTCGAATCTCACCCATTGACTGAGGTCAATCTCGGCTCGGCTTCTGCCGCCATCTCCAAAGATTTGGTCCCCTTGAAAGAGCTGAGCGCCTATGTTTCGAAACACCAGTTCCTAAGGTATGCAGCGAAGAATTGCATGAAACACGTCTCCCAAGCTGGCATTATTGATGACGACTGCGAAACTGCGAACCTACTTTATACTATAAGCGAGTCCTCGAATAAGCGCTTCTGGACTTGGATCGCTGTCTGCAAGGATAGCGATCCTTCTTCTCTCAGGGAATTTTGTTCCGGTGCACTTTCTGTTGGATGTCACTGGGGTCTGTCACCCCTAGTCGAGATGTGGTTACGGAAAAATTGTGATCAAGACGTGCCGCGAGGCATTGGCCGATCGGTGGCGACTGCCAGCCGTCTGGGTCATTGCCGATGTTTGGAGCTAATTTTCGACCACTCTGATGATCCAGGGATGCCACTCATGGAAGAGGATGCCAATAGACTTGACGGTGTGTTCAATGGGGACACATCTTTGCATATTGCCGCCAGGCATGATCATGCGGACGTTGTGCGAATGCTCCTTGCTCGACGTGTGCCTTTAGAAAAGTTGAACGAGAAGGGCGCGACAGCCTTTAGTGATGCCATGACATTCCATGCGCTATCAACTGCACAACTTTTGCTTGAAGCAGGAGCTAATCCTGCATCTTTCAGTCCATTGCTTGGGGTTGCCGTGAGACGTAAAGAATACGCGCTAGCGAGCCTGTTGCTTCAACACGGCGCACAACCTGATGGGGTAGATCATCCGACTGCCGTAAGCAAGTTGCAGATAAAGCCGGGGAAATCACATCGAAATGTGTTCGTTGGTTGTATTATAGATGCTATTTTCTTGACGTTATCTGTTAAAGCTGCTGCGAATCTCGCACCAAGTGACGAGGTATATACAAGTCGTGCCATGGGATTTAGAGACTACTTGCTGATGGATTCATTGCCTCAACACGGCGCACAACCTGTCAGGGTTGATCAAGCGACTGCCGTAAGCAAGTTCCAGATCAAGCTGGGGAAATCAAATCGAAAAACGTTCGTTGATTTCATCATGGGACACATTCAAGATTTTGATGAAAGTGCTGTTTTCTCAGCGCCCTTGGTCGAAGCTGCTGCCAATGGCAACGATGAGATGGTCACTCATCTGATAAAACGTGGTGCAACAGTCAATCCTAGAGGAGCTTATATCACACCCCTAAAAAGTGCCATTATGCGTCTTCAGATATCGACTGCAAGGGTACTGGTCGAGAGCGGCGCAGACGTCAATGACGGAGGTGCTTCTAGAGCAATGCCCCTGCATTTTGCTGCAGCAGCTGGATCATTGGACTTAGTCAAATTCTTGATCGACCATGGGGCGGACATCGAGGCCAGAAATCACAAGGATGAAACGCCTCTGCACCTAGCTGCAGGTTTTGGTTATGGGTCTGTTGTGGAGCATTTACTGCATCTAAAAGCATCCACCAACTGTGTGGACAAACTTGGGAGAACGGCTCTCTCGAGAGCTGCCAGTACCAGAACGAATAATGGAAGCTATGAGTCAGGTCACATTTTCCCACACGCACACACAATCCAGCTATTGCTCAGAGCTGGGGCTGACCCAAATTTCGTCGATCTACGAGGCTACTCCCCCTTGACGTATTCCCGCCTACCAAATCCTCGCTCTTGCATTCTTACGGGAACCCGACTCAAAAAATTGCAAATAGAGAGGGCTGCGATTACACGGCTCTTGACTGGACACGGCGCCAATAGAGGCTTAGGCCCTTCAGCAGAATATCTAGTTGCAGATTGGAAGGCCGTTGACTTCGATTCGAAGAACCTGACGGTGGAAAATGCCCCAAATTTGTTGAAGAATGTGATCGAGCCACCGCTAGAGAATATTTCTCAAAAGTTTTTGGAAGCTGTCGAAGTGGCTATACAATCAGTCAGAGGATATCGCAGCAATGCAAAGAGTTCTCAACCGCGGGACGCCGAATTCAACGAAGAACAGAGACTTCAGCTAGGGGATGATTTCTCGGACGTATTCAAGCCCTGGGACCAAGAGGGAACATTTCTGGCCACTGAATAGCGTCGTGCTAAAACGATGCTTGCTACAGCAAGAAAAGTACCGGATACATCTAAGAACACTGGAGGCGACATAGGAGTCCCATGATCGGGTTGCGGAATGGCCACTTTTCGGTGTCCAATGCATAATGTGAAGAAAGATGGGATAGAAATATCACGAAGTCGTTCCCTATCTCGCATGCAGAATGTCTGATTCATGAAAGATATCAGTAAGAGCCAAACGAATATATAGTTGCATCAAAAAACATGACGCAGCTCTACCCGATAGCCTCCATTCCATCGCACGCCTGTCTTTGGAAACAATCTGCGGCAGCTTTTTCCAACCTAGCCGATAAAGTGTCTTTACTGGTTAACAGAGCTTCTAAATTGCTAGGAGTTCTTAATATTTTAGAATTTATATGTGCTTTGTATCAACCTCCATAGCATATATGCATAACTAGGAAGGCTAGGCGTTTCAGGACCCACTTCTCGACAATTCCAGGTATAGGGTCTGCTTTTTTTCTTCTAGGATTGTACCATTCTATATCATGAGCGAGTAACGCTCCCCTCGTACAAAGTCAACAATGTTTAATTATGGCACATAACTGCTGACTAGACTATAACGGGAGGGATGCACATCCACGTTGCCGCCACTTCAATGTGAAATCAATTAGAGATGGCCTCTAGATCTGGTACTTATACATTCCCATGGCCAGAAAATGGACTTCGGGAGAGTTCATCCCTAGAGCATCCTTCTCCTCGGAAGCCGTCATTGCCGCAGCGATGTGAATAATCGAGATGAGTTGGCTATGGATTAACTCAGGCTCTACGCAGAGAGCAGGACTCCTTCTGAGTGGGCGGGGTCGTTGAAAATCAAATCAATACTCATTCTGCACACCGATGGCTAGAAGACTCCTATTCGGCATACGCTTGCTCTATAAAAACTTCAAAAAGTACGAATGAGATCCCAGCCCAAGTAGAAAAAGAGGACACTGGACGACTAAGATAGGCTTGAAAAGTTCATGTTAGATAAGTTCACGAAGTTGATCTTGCCTTAAATATAACTTATAACAATCGCGAAATAGGTGCAAGAGCTCGCAATATGTTTTTGAGGAAACCTTACCGCCACAGAATCAGGATTTGAGAGGGGAGTGGACGCTCTAAAAGCCTGGCACGAAGACTTTGAGGAGACGCAGGACTATCAGGGTTAGCAAAAAAGGCTAGAGAAAAGGTGAATATGAGGGTTTCAGAAAACAAGGAGGGAACGAAAAGGAAAGAGGAAGTTCAGTATGTTGAGAAAGGACAAAAAGAAAAGCTAAGCCGTCAGCTCATGTAGTAGCAAAACACTTACCTAGATGAGAAAGAGACCCGTAATGGTTCCTAATAAAGAATAGCAATCAGGCAGCAGCTCACCCACCTCCAAGGGGGCGCAGTCACAGGATCACCCAGGCTCGCCCGGCGGACACCCATATCGCGCGAGAGTAAAGCGGCGCTCACCCTAGACTCAGAGGGGGGTGACGTTAGGGCAGATTTCTATCACCTTTTAGCAGTTGCAAAACCTTCGAGCATTTGCATTTACTCCCCCACCACGACCCTCAATCAAGAAGTTGGTCTGGTCTAGAATATTTGTATATTAAAGTTGTAGATTTAACTCTTATAATTCTACACTCATATCACTTATAAAATTTAGATGAGGCGTCGTTAAGATATCAAGAATTTAAGTTTTAACAATCTTAAGGTAGTTATCGCAGTCGAGCAGAAAATTTTAAACCTCTAATATCTCAGCTACTATGCTAGCTATAATGACATGTTAAATACGTCTGATATCATATATATATACACTTCAATCTACGGTACTGGTTTAGCTGATAAGACCAACTTCTTTGCAGAGGGTCAGTGGTAGGGGAAGCAAATGCAAATGCCAAGATTTGGCGAAGGTTTTGCAACTGCTAATTGGCGGTTATTTAGGAATTGCAAAACCTTTGCCAAATCTTGGCATTTTTCCTTGTTTGCGCGCGCGCGCGTTCCTCATAGAAATCCGCACCACCTACCATCAACACCTCGCGACATCGATTTTTGACCGAAGAGGTAATTTTGAAGCCAACAAGCCATGTTTATGCTAATTTATGGTGTTTTAGGTATATCTACGAGTCCTCCGCTCCACCCAATGCCTACGCATATTCTTGATTCTGCCTCTAAGTCGAAAGCTATTGCTCTACTACAGGCCCATTGGAAACCCTCTGCTATTGCTAAAAGCATCCATTGCCATGAGTCGACTGTCTACAAGTGGGAACGGAATCTTCAGAAACATGGATACCCTAATCCACCACATCCTTTGCCGTGTGGCCGTCCGCGCGCTATACATGCTGCTGCGAAGAATGGCGTCCTTGAGTACGTACGTCAACATCCATGGATCTATCAGGACGAGCTGGCGAAATACCTTGAGGAAGAGTGGGATATCGTCGTACATAAGTCAACTGTATGTCGACTTCTAAAGGAAAGTCGACTAAGTCATAGAAAAGGGCAGCGGATTGGTCCTCAAAGCCAGTTCTTACGTATAGCCTGGCAAGCCTTTATGCATGATGTCACTGCTGAGCAGCTCGTCTTCATTGACGAGTCTTTATTCAAAGCTCAGACTGGGTGGCGGTGTCTAGCTTATGGTCCCATTGGACACCCTTCTCGCTGGGAGGATGATATGAGACGAGGTGATACTTGGAGTATCTTGCCTGCGTATACCATCGACGGTTATCTTCCTTGTACTGGGATTAAACGAGGCTACTACAACGGGGAGGCATTCTTTGAGTGGATTATCGATGAGCTTTTGCCTCATTGTAATGCCTTTCCAGGCCATCGCAGTGTTGTTGTCTTGGATAATGTCAGCATCCATTTGAACCGCCAAGTCAAGGAAGCGATTGAAGAAAAAGGCATCCTTCTAAAGTTTCTTCCTCCCTACTCACCCGACTACAATCCTATTGAGCTCACATTCAGTATGCTAAAAGCTTGGATGAGACGCCATTTTGGGCGACTGCAGCCGCAATTTGAAGGGGATTTTGGAGGATTCCTTTGGTATGCAATCGAGCATAGTGGATGTGACCAAGCAGCTCGTCAACACTTCAAACATAGCGCTGGTGGCTACCAATTTGAGGGAGATATTGAAGCATACCAGCGAGAGCTTGCTCTATGGGCAGAGGAAGAAGATGAGGATGAGTAGATAGATGTTGAAAGAAAAATAGATAGGGTTCTGATATTTGCCTAAGAAATTTTTTCCTTGAAGCGCTGGTTTGTATCCTATCTCGACAGGAATTTATAGCGACAGCGAGGTCGCATAAATATATACTCAGACTACGCTCAGAGTATCTTTTAGTACCTAATAACATTATCCTAAGACGCCTTTATCATATTCCTTGTAGTCAACCTTGTAAAAATCTTCGTATATATGGTCAAAAACCACCGCTTCCACCACTTTGGCAGATCCGACGACCTAACCGAATTTTTTTCCTCATCCTTCGCGTATAAAGCCACCTTCTTAACCATCATGCCTCATATGACTCAGTGACGTCAACGCGCGATAGACGGGCTTGAACTTTGATAGATCCTTACAAAATTGTCTCGTCAGGCCGTCTGGTAACCCTTTTGCAATGGCCGTCTGATAGAGTCGTGACTCAGGATTCGACATCTTTTTTAGATCCTCAACTGACCACATCTCCCTCTCAACAATAGCTTTTACCTCACTCAGTCGAGCTACTGCCTCAGGGCTCTTCAGCTGCCGCGCTTTCCAGTCCCAATAGTTAAAGAGGATGACCTCATCTTCATTCGCAGCAATCGGACTCGACGATTTTTCCGCTGGGGTGACATTTTGAGGAGCGGGGACTGATATTGATGGAGGAAGTGGAGGAGGTGGAGGAGGAGTATACTGAGACTGCCAGTAAGGCTGGGGACTCTGAATTGGCAGTGGAGGAGGAGGACGGGGTGCGATTGCCTGAGTAGTAGTCTGTAGGAGGTTAAACTCTGCTTGTTGGGTCATAATCTCAAACATCTTATCCATTCTATCCTTCTTTTCATCCCTCCGCTCCTTCGTAGCTGGGGCTCTCAGAGCTTCACCGACAGCACCTTGCTTTTCAATCAGATGCCTCAACATATCGCGCGGAGGATGCTCAAGAGTAGCCCCATCGCGGGCAGTGGCAATAGCAGATGCCCAAACCTCTCGCTGGGAGGTGTTGATACGGTAATGCTTGCCATCGAAAGCGATGTAACAGTACTGGTTTTGATTATTGCAGCGATCGCTGATGCAGATCCATTTTTCAACTAATTGCTCAGTGTAATCACCAGCAATTTCATTGCGATCCCTGCGCGCAGCTTGCTGCTCTTCCAACGCAATGGTTCTAGTCCTCCTCTGCGGTGAGTTGGACGGTGATGCCATGGAACTGTATGATCTTTTCAACTTATCCTTTGGAGGCTCCTTACCAGTACACTCAATAGAAACATCCATGTGATAGCCTGGCTTCCTTTTCCACTCCTCAGAAAGAACCGACTCAACCCGGGTATTCCAAACGTCGTCAGTTAATGCCTCCAAGTCCATTCGATGCCTAGGGGCCCTATTGTACGAGGATTTGGCGAAGACAATGATATTGAACAGGTCACCGATGAGACCATGTTGATCCATGGCCTTATGTAATTCCATCAGAAGGAAGTTGATATCAAAATTATCCTTTACCCAGTTCTCAGTACCAATGCGATTGCTCCATCTTAATCGGACGCCAGTAAGGGTCTCTGCCTTCAATGTAGCCTTGACACTGTAGGTATACGCTTGTTGTTGCCATTCTTCAAAATTTTCTTGTTCTTTGAAGCCATTGCGGACGCGCGGATCCAAATCTTCAGAATCATCGTCAACATTGACTGTTTCTTCTTGGGAAGGTGCCGGTTTATCTGCGCTATTTTGTATAGCAGCCCTAGGGGTTTCTCTAGTCCCAGTAGCTTGCTTTGCCTCAGCTTTTGCTGCAGCAGCCGCCTTCGCTAGAGCTGCAGCAGCATCAACCTCCTGCGCGGTCAAGTCCCCCCTGCGTTGAGCGTCAAGCTGGGCTATATATTTGGCAATAGCCTCTTCAGCTGCCTTCTTCTTAATCTCCTCAAGATCCTCTGCAGCATCATGTGCCTGACCAATAGTTACCAACTGCCGAACAATTGAGGGACCCCAGGTTAACCGTACTGGTTTGGGAGGCTTATCACGGTTCGACTTCTTCTTCTTCTTCCCTGTATCATTCACCTGTGTCTCATCAAAATGGACTTTGGCTTTGCGGATTCGCGGGGGAGTAGTAGGAGGATCGTTTGAGACGGTGGAATTGGAACGGAGCTGTTTCCCTGAGGATGGCTGTTCAGAGGGTGTTAGACTCTTTGCGGGGTTCTTTTTCTTGCGCGAAGGCATTACAACACCGGCGTATTCGTATATTGGGGTTTGATAGCTTCAAAAATGGATTAAAAACGCGTTGATGGTAGGTGTTGATGGTAGGTGGTGCGGATTTCTATGAGGAACGCGCGCGCGCGCAAACAAGGAAAAATGCCAAGATTTGGCGAAGGTTTTGCAATTCCTAAATCTCTTGGCATTATTCGCCTCCCGCATGACTGAAAATCTCGTTGGACTTGATGTACCCAAATGACTCCTACAGAAGAAACAAGAAGCTCAAAGCTGATTCAGTTGGACAAGCCTTTATATATGTGGTACCTTTGCCTCTATTTCTATATCTTTATCTTAATCTAGACATATCGTTCTCTACTTTCATTAAATCAGCTGCCAACAGAGGCAGCAAAGCTCTTCGAGGCCCCCTTGTGTTATTTACCGACCACCACTATTCCTACAAGAAGGGCACTTCTACACATGGAGCCTGTGAGTCCAGATACAGAAGGCCTTTGCTAATTCCCAGTCTATGATGTGCGAATTCAGATGTGAGTTATAATAGCGAGTTAGACCACCAATCCCTACCACTAACACAAACAAAACTTTCAGAAGTGAAAAGAGTCAATCAAAGCACGATAGTGGTAGCGTGCATTGAACATCACGCGATGCCTTCTGCCACTGCTTGAAGTCCTGCAAATCAAACACTCTCACTTCCTTCTCTGCGTTTCTCTGCGAGCTCCTTGCTCTTGTCACATTTTCGCTTCTCCCACGCAGCTAAACCTACGAGCACCGTTGCTAGAAAGAAACATGATCCAGCCCAATATCCTACCGTGCGGATGCCATGTCGTCGGACAAGAGTCCCAGTAATTGGTGGTCCGGTTAAGCAGGTAACGGCACAGGATGACCACATCATACCTGTCCAGGCGCCCAGTGATTGCTTATTTTCTTCGGGAATAATATAGGCAATCACCGAGGCTGGAAGACCCACGAAGACCCCGGCTGCTATACCAAAAAGCACGCAGAATGAGATGGAAGTTGGTACATCCCCTGCTAATTGCCAGAAGATGAGAACGAGTATTGCTCCGACTAGGCAGCTTATAGCGTGGATACGCAGCAAAGGGTTGGGTGATTTCGAGTTTGGGCTTGCAATTGCTGCGCTGCCAAGTCTTCCCACTATACTGGACCTTTGTGGAAGTCAGCGAGGTATAGGTGGAGGCAAATCTATTTCCATTGCGTACCCGTTCATGATCACTAAAAACCAGTAGGGTTTCGGCCCGTTGCTGGTTTTAGCCCATTCTGTGACATGGAAAAGGAGCGGCGAATATCCAAAGAAAACCGCTGCCATCCCAAGAGTGAAATACAAGAACATGCGATTCCTGAATGCTTCTTGATTCATCCAGCATTTCCAGCTCACGCTCAAGGGATGCTTTGTCACATTCGGAGGTGGTCCGCCAAAAGCAACACAAAGGCCAGACATTGCAGCAAATAGGAGTGCCATCCATCGAACAGCTTTTGGGAAACCATAACTCCCGATTAGTCCGTTGACCGCCACAGGAAAAGCAGCACCTCCTAATTTACCGTCAGAATTCATTCTCACAGACAAAAGCTAAGGTACGCTCCCACCGAAACTGGCACCGGCCGACGTAATCCCAATTGCGATATACTTGTGCCCGGGCAGCCACTACATTTATCAGCACTGATAGCACCTCATAAAATATCAACGTACCCTACTCACCTGGACTGCGCAATAAGAGCTATGGGTAAAAAAACATGCCATACCAAAGCCGGCCATGAAACCTTGTGTGAGTAGGATCAAACCCCAGCTCGCTCCAACAAAGCTCAAACAAATATACGAGGATGTTATCATTGTACCACCAACTAAAAGCATTTGCCTATGATACTGTGCGTCCAGAATCCGCCCAGCAATCAACGACAAACCCAGAACCAAAAAAGCTTGGACAGAGCCAATTAAGCCAATTAGCGCGTCCGATGGCCAATCGCCCAGGAAACGTTCATCATAGTATCTGAAAAAAGAGCCATAAGTCATGATGGTGCCCCTGTCAATGTCAACTAATATGTACTCGTCCATGATATCCACGAGATTTACTCACCAGCACAGCGCCATGCCACAGAACCCAGCAAAACATGCAGCATACGCTCTCCAATCCTTCGGCCATGCTTGCTCGTTGCGGGGCATTATCATTGCCTCTAAATCGCTCTCCGCAGCGCGCGAGTCTGCAGGCAGCTCTGCAATGATCTCCTGCTTCTCCATCGACATTGTGCGACTGCCAAGCAACCTGTGACGGTTTAGTGGGGAATTGAATGCGACCCAGTTTGTACGCCCATTGATGGAATACGAATGTGTATGGAGAGAGAAAGAATACAAATCCAAAGGGAGCTTCATTGATCATGTGGTAATGGAGAGGGTTTTTGGGAAAGGCGAACATGTCCCTTCAGGAATGAACTAACCATGGTCCAGATCTGCCAATGGCTCTATGAACTGGGACGTAACACTAAGAGCCTTCTTCATCGCATTGACAATGCCCAATAAGCACCTACTAATCCCAACAACTGACAAAGCAGATCCGATTCTGATAAGCCAATTCTCTAATTCCGCGGATCTCTGGTTCAAGGCAATCCATAGAGGGCCATTAATTGGGCCCAGGAACACAAGAACACCACAATCGAAAGGAAGAGATCCCATTGGAAGGACAAACGCGGGTCTTTTGACGTTGAAAGAGCGGTATGGCGGGCATGGCGCTAGGCATGACGTGAGTGGGAAGGAAAGCCATGGTTATTAACGGGATCGCGGAAGCATTCATTGAGTGACTATGGTACACAAAATTCATTCTTCCATCCCCAAGATGCATTCAATTGAACCCATGATCTGAGATCAGCTCAGGAGCGAAAAATTCCAACCTTTTTAACTGACCAATGCGCCCATAATATGCACCCTCTGCGCCACATTTCCGAACAAACTTCGGCTCTAGAGGCTTAGGGCCTCCCATGCCGCCATTGTACACCTTTTCGCGGAAATCACAATGGTCACAACAACGACATTCTGTGCACGGGACACATAGTATGTAACATTTTTTGCAGTGGACTTGAGCCGAGGCGAGCGCCTTTTCTTCGAGTTTGGCACCGGAGGATTTTGGGGTAGACATTCCGCAGCCTTATTTTGGAATTTTTGTCGGTGAGTTTGTGGATGTTTGGTTCTGTAGAAGATATTGGAAGGCTGGTATCCGAAGAGTGATGATGGATAGCTTTGGTGCTGAACTGGAGCTAGTTGAGTATGAAACCTAATCTTTGAGTGGAGATGATAAGTACCTAGCAGGAGATGGGCCAAAGAGATTTAATCGGGGGAGCCTGTCTTTGATGGTAACGAAAGCCTTTCTTTGATGACAATAAAGACCTGTCTTCGATGGTAATGAAAGACAATACAGTTGCCGGAACAAGTCAAGTTGAGCTGGTAGGTTGATTTTCGGTGATGATGATCGAACCTGATAGTTGATGAAATAAGTTGATTTAAGAATCCAGACGTTTTAATTGGGATAGTCGTTGGACTGGCGATCGGATAGAGAACGTTCAGTAGTAGAAGGCGCCTGGCCTAGCTACTAATTAATGGTTTGAACTTTTGTGGTCTTTAGACACAATGTAAGTCAATGGAATATAGCACGAGTTGAACAAAGAAGAAAACGAATCATGGATAACAAGCTCATTATATAGGCAATGGTATATGTGGAACATCATGAAAGAGGCTAAGATTGGGGGTTTCGTCTCCGTCTCTGAGTTGAAGGTGTTTGAAGTAAAGCGTGGGCTGGCTACACGACATGTCTTTTCTTATCTCATGGGAAAGATAGAAGCATACGGAGTATGCCAAAAAGTCTAGAACTTGAAGCTGTGAAAAGGTCACAGGATAGAGATTTGCCATGGTACTCATGCTGCTTGATTGGTTGAGACTCAGTGTCGCAGCAGAATGGCCCATCAGCTGCTTGACTGTAGAACATATCATAAACAGCGAAGTAGATATAGCCCGCAACGGTGTTTCTTCTAATGGCGCTGAAACAGCACGGTGGCAGCTCTCCGGCTTATACGCCTGACGTCTGCTCCTTACACATACACGAAACATATGACCTCGTCAGAGGTAAGCATCACGTCTGTATGACCTTGGTGTTGCCTTGTGTGCACGTTTTAAAACAGAATTGTTTCATGCAACAATAGCTCGAGACATGGGGCAATTGAAGCCCTAGCCCTTAGATCGCCCATTCTTGCTCAGCCTTATGCGCGCTTCCCTATCAGTCGTTATCTATTGGTGATGGCACCAAAACCACACCCCTGCTGCTCAATCACGCAATCACACACCTTCAATTCGATGTTCGATATCGTAAGGGGGAAGTTCAAGCCTCCTTCTGTACTGCTATGGAGCCTTTTCTTCGCCCTTACATATGGTGCGACGCCACACCAAGCTGTACTTGGCGGCTTGCGAGGACAGGAAGTGACCAATAACAAGCTCGGCGCTGTGGCTTCGGAGAATAAAGTGTGTAGCCAGATAGGCATTGATTTGCTTAAAGCTGGTGGGAATGCTGCTGATGCTGTGAGTCTTCTTTTCTGTCTTGTTGGTGCTATGCTAACCAGATTGGCAGCTCGTGGGCACGGTGCTTTGCGTTGGCGTCATAGGCAAGGCTTTCTCCCTCGGTCATTGGAGGGACGTAGTCTGACGGCCGGCAGATTCGCATCATAGTGGACTAGGAGGGGGAGGCTTTGCGCTCATTCGGGCTGCAAATGGAAGCTATGAAGCTGTCGACTTTCGAGAAACGGCGCCTAGTGCTGCCTTTGAGGACATGTTCAAGAGCAATGTAATTGGGTCGATCCTGGGAGGATTAGCAAGGTACGAATAGCATCTACTCTCTCCAAATACCGCTAACATTTCCGCAGTGGAGTGCCTGGTGAGCCCAGCGGCCTGTACTACATTCATAAAAACTACGGTGTCCTTCCCTGGTCTACCCTATTCCAACCAGCTATCAAGCTTGCTCGAGAAGGCTTCGTGATCTCTAAAGACTTTGCCGCAGCCATGGACCTGGTGACGAATTACTTGGATGACGATTTCCTCTCCAAAGATCCCTCGTGGGCCGAAGACTTTGCACCGAATGGGACAAGAGTTGGTGAAGGTGATGTTGTTACGAGAAAGCGTTACGCGCAGACTCTGGAGGCTATAGCAACTTACGGTCCGGACGTTTTCTACAAAGGAGCACTGGCTGAGGCTATGGTACGGGCACTGCGAAGGAGGAATGGTACAATTACGATGGAGGATATGGTGGCTTACAATGCAGTATCACGGAAACCTGCAAACATTGAATATAAGGGTTTCCGACTACAGGCCTGCGGCGCGCCTGCCTCTGGTGCTGTAGCTCTAAGTGTCATGAAGATCCTTGAAGGGTATTCCGATACGGAACAGTCAGAGCACTTGAGCACGCATAGAATGGACGAAGCCATCCGATTCGGCTACGGAAGGGTATTTGCGCCCTCCCACGGTTGGCAAGCTGCAAGTCCGTTGCTGATATGTCTAGAGAGCAAGTCTAGGTGACCCCAACTATGTGGAAAACTTGGATCTTTACGAAGCTGGAATGCTCGACGAGGCATATGCGCATGCCACGCGTGCTAAGATCTCCGACAAGCATACACTAAGTGTATCAGACTATGACCCAGATGGTTTCGAAAGCCTTGAAGAGTGAGCTGCATGTATCCAGAGTGCAATGGCTTTCCGCTGACCCACAAAGCCACGGCACTTCCCATGTAGTGACTGCAGACTCCTCAGGCATGGCCACCTCCTTAACCACAACGGTCAACCTTTTCTTTGGCTCTGGGATAATGGTACCCGAGACAGGTGTTGTTATGAACAACGAGATGGCTGGTATGCATCATCCAACCCCTCCCCTCTCCATTCCTCTTCACCAAACCTAACTCCTCCCTCAACCAGACTTCTCCGTCCCCAACATCTCCAACGTCTTCGGCTACTACCCCTCCCCCGCCAACTACGTCCGCCCCCACAAACGCCCCCTCTCATCCATCGCCCCCCTCATCGCCGAACATCCCAACGGCACCCTCTTCGCCGTCCTCGGCGCCTCCGGCGGCTCCCGCATCATCACAACCGTCATTCAAAACGCCCTCAGCATTCTCGACCACGGCATGACCGCCCACGAAGCTCTGAAGCAGCCTCGCTTGCATGATCAATTATTACCTAATCAAGTTACGTTTGAGCTCCAGTATGATAATAAGACGATTGAGAGTATGAGGGGGAAAGGGCATAATGTTACGTGGGGACCTGCGGGGAGTTCGGCGCAGGCGATTAGGATGGTAGATGGGGTTTTTGAGGCGGTGGGGGAACCGAGACAGTGGGATTCGGGGGGGCTTACGGTTTGATGAGATGAAGCTGATGGGAGGGGCAGTGATACATGGGTCATGCCAATCGCCGGGAAACTCACTGTTTTGGAAGCGCTGAGAAGACGTGATATAAATTCTTGGCTTCTCCCATGTAGAAATCTAGAGAGCATATAGATAAAGATTGGATACACTACCTGATGTTAGACATCAAGCCACGTGAATAGAATATTCATATTGCTTTAGATAATGTCAAAATTTTGTTCGTGAGTTCATGGCCTTTCTGCAATTCAGGATTGATGATTTATCAGGAGATGAATTAATTACACACAACAATCTCAAAGCGTGGTGTAAGACCGTAATGGATACGATGCCATAGATTGAAACAAATGTATATTATTATGTGAATTGTTGCCCTTGCGAATTTGTTATCTCTCAATTAAGCTAGCTCATGCTCTACTCATTACTAAATGATAACCCGTAAGGCAGATTTCCAGAGTCTGGCTCTGCTGGGCCCGAAGTATGGAAAGGACGGATAGAAGATCCGGAAAATATAAGGGTATAAGAGTACATCCAGTCCACACCCTTTTCTAAAAGTATAAAATCGATTATTTCGTAATTACCAACCATTTATACGTTCACGTTTCACAAGCCATCCCAACATTCGTATAAAATCATTTCTTATTAGCGGTAGCTTTATCATCATGCTGCAAAAGCGGGGTTTCCTCCGTCTCGCCATCTTCATTAGGCGTTGAGCTTGTCGCTGCCGGCGCAGCTGTCGGCTCTTCTGCTTCATGACTAGGCTGATCCGCCGCGCCTGGGTCGGAAGGGTGTTTGGTGCCATTGGCCTGCTCCGGGGCCTCTGGCGCAGCTGTAGGTTTCGAAGAACTGGCTTCTGGTGCGGTTTCTTCGGGGGTATCAGATAGCAGGCCAGTGCTGAGCCCGGTGTTTTCTTTCCCAGTGACCCTAGCAGCGACGTCGCCGAGGAGTTTCTTCCCTGCCCCAGCCATTGGGAGGTAATTGTCTGGGGTATTGTCTTCAGCAGTCTGCCTCACAACCTTGTACATAGCGGCGATGTCGGCGATTTCGTGATCGACATTCAGCGGGCAATCAGCGTGACTGAAGTCCCTTTCCCGGTCTTCAACGTATTCTCTGAGCTTTCTTAAGCCAAATTCATACTGTCTGAGCCGATTCGGCAGTCCTTGCCCTTTCAGGTATGTTTGTATTCCTGCTATCACTGTATTGACACTTCCGAGAACGGTAATGGCGATGTACGAGGCATCCGCGGCACCAAGCGCAGTCAATGTCGCCGCGACGACGATTTGACTGAGGAAGGAAGCTTCGATAATGGATGCCATGATGTAGTATTGGACCTGGGTCTTCCTCTCTTCGGAGACGACACGAGAGTATATTCCTACATTTTTGGCGGGCCGCTGACGATAGTCTTTTTTGATGTTTGCTGGTGTATCAATGCCAGTTAAGTTCCTGAATTTGACCAATTTGGGAGGAGGGGGGCCGTCGAAAGAGGACCTTCGAGGGGGAGGGGCATCGCGGCCCTCGAGGTCAGGATCTGGAGGCATTGTCTGGGTTGGAATGGTCTTATCAAGTCGAAATCTTGTGCTAGTCAGCGAATTGGAGCTGGAGGGTTGAGCTGGCGAGAATTCCAGGGTAATGATGCCTTGTCTACTTATCGTTCTGGAAGGCGCGGGGCAGCTCGGTGGATTCTAGCTGGACATTGTGTAAGGTAAGTTAGCGGTATCAATGGCGTTAGAGCCTAAGACTGAATACAGCTTAGATGTTAGTATGCAATGGCAGCACGCGTAGAATGTTGATTAGGTGTGCTTAAAATGCCTCAGCAATGGGGCTTGCACCACAGCTTTCCTGTTCGTAAAGCAGGTCCATTGTGATTTTGCTGAATCAGTCACACTCTGTTCAACGAGCAGCAACGTGCTGCCGAACAGTTTGATACAATAGCATCGACATGTGAGAGAACTGCGAGATGATTCTAAGCATTGCGTGTGCTTTCCTTCATCCTTCATCGCATACTGAGGTTGTGATGAAACATTGAGGACCAAAGTAATAGTATGGCCGTACCTGACAGCTCTGACCCCTAGTTCTACCTAAAGCCGCCCAGAGCTAGCTCGGATCACCGCCTAAGACGGCGCCTAGGCCATCAGGAATTGGGGGCCTTCCCCCCTGCACATTGTAATATCCTTTACAAGGCCAATCTTACCACTGCACTATCAGTGCTGCCTCCAATAGTCAGCCTCTGAATTTCGACAACATCACCTCCGACCAATCTGAGGGTATCGCCTCCCTTCAGCAAAGCTTAATGGGACAGGATATGAGTCGTTCAGCTACTCTTGAGAGAGATCTTTTCGGTGACGATGAAGTTGACCTCGACGATTTTGATCTAGAAGGCTTTACCCAGGAGGAAGCTATTAGATGTAATGAAATCGCTGAGAATGGCCAAAGACTTCAGGACGCTCTAAGGCCTAAGAAAGTTGCAGCTTCAATGCAAAAAGTTCCAAGTGAGCTTCCCCTCCCCAAACCCCCCATTCAAACAGAGGCATGAATACACGGCTAACGCTGTTGCAGGGAGCAATAGGAACGGCCACACCCAACCTTCAATCGCAAAGCAAATCAACCACTACATTCGGAAACATCCTTTCTTTGAGAGATCGCTGGCTGTAACTGTGAAGTCAGAGCGAAGGCAGTTTGAGCGAAATGTGTATGATTTCGCCAGAGGCCTTGGACTGAGGAAATCCGAGGCCAGGAGACATGTCGTTAAGGCAAGAGATTTCTGTGGGGAGGAACAATCTGATAGCGATAGTACTTCGTTTGAAGATGAGATCGATGACTCTAGTTGGATCTTGGAGGTTATCTCGAATTTGGATGAATCAACGGCAGAGGCTATGGCTATAGATCTACCAACTCGCCAAGTAGACAGTAGCGACAAGACCCGACCAGCACCTGATGTCCCTAGTAAGGTTGGAAGAGACGCTGTTTCTATGAGTGCTGGGACGAATCCACCATCAAAAAAGAGGAAAGCAAAAGCTGCTGGCATGGACGGTGATAACGACTCAGCCCGTCCACTAGCGGAGCTCGCGAAGCAAAATGCAGTACAGCAAGCTGGTGATAAGGTAGAAGAAGGGGAGCTCGCTGGAAGAAATTTGAAAAGAAAGCGTAAAAGGGAGAAGCGGCTGGGAATCAGCAAGGACAACCGAATTGAGCCTGAAGGTGACACGGAGTCAACCAATGAATTGGTGAAGCGGCTGGCAATCCTCAGGTACGAACTTGAGCCCAAAGGTGACATGGAATATCTCGATGATTCGGCGAAGCCTCAAGAGCGCGGAAAAAAGGGAGGCAGGAAGAGCGAAAGGAACTCAAATTGCGGATCTACGTCTCTGAAGGAGCTTATGAAACTCAACGCCTTAGAACAACGTCGATATTCTTACAGTCGCGAAAGTACCCCTGACGAGCCCAGCCCAGCACAATCTGCAATACAGGGGACGGATTTTCTGAGTCCGATGATACAGTCAGCATGACCGCTGCTGTTGAGGGTGTGTCAAAACAGTGCAAAGAACTCGCCAAGGCGCTGGACGAGTCGTTCAATGCGATGGTAGCATTGACTTCCTTTTCTACCCCATCAAAGAAGAGTGCATATCCTACTCCGGATCCTTCGCCTAGCGGACGGAAAGATTCACTAACCAGCTCTTCGCGGGCATATCATCAGCAACTTGATCTCTATGAGGATGCTGAGGAATTCACCAGGCAGCCAGACAATACAGAACTCACGACCACACCCAGAAGGAAGCAGAAGAATACTGCCACGACTGTATCCCCTTACTTTGTCAAGTCTGTTCAGAAAAGGATTAAGAAGACTGAGTCTCCTTATTTTCCCAGCCCGTCTGCCATGAACCTTAAAGCCAGGGACAAATTGTCTTGCATCCCCTTCCCACCACTTCAAGCCACCTCTTTCGGCCTAGTCCAGGAAGCCCTCGCTCACGATCCATTTCGCCTCCTCGTTGCAGTCATTTTCCTGAACAAGACCCGCGGCCACGTGGCTTTGCCCGTTTTCTACGAGCTCATGGAAAGCTATCCCACACCAGCAGATCTCGCAGGCGCTAACTTGGATGATGTCGTGGCCATCATTCAATGTCTCGGTCTGCAGAATCAGCGGGCGGCGACATGTATCAATCTGGCCAAAGCCTGGCTAGAGCGACCTCCAGAGAGGGGAAAGCGGTTTCGTGTTCTGCACTACCCCAATAAAGGCGATGGAAGGGACATTAAAACAGGTGAAGTCATTGATGAGGACGACAAGCGTGTCGGCTGGGAAATCGGTCAACTGCCTGGCGTTGGTGCATACGCAATCGATAGCTGGCGTATCTTTTGCCGCGACGAGCTCCGTGGTCTACCCACTGGGTTGCCCAAAGAGCTGACATTGGAAGCCAAAGAGGCAGACATAGAGAAAGAATGGGCAAGTGTATTACCGCTCGATAAGGAGCTGCGTGCGTATTTGCGTTGGAGATGGCTTCGTAATGGATGGGAGTGGGACCCTGCTACCGGAAAGAGGAGACGAGCGGATGGGGATGCAATGGCGAAAGCTGATAGCGGAGGGGTGATGTATGAAGGTGACAGTACTAATTCCGTGGTTGGCCAACAAGAGATCAACGCCTTGGGTACCGTCAAGGTTGAGCTTGAAACAGAGAAGGCGCTAGAGAAGGAGTCAAGCGATGAAAAGACTCATGTGTTGGAAAGTTTTCAGTCCTTGTGAATGTATGTCTCTTTCTTCGTTGGATAGCGAGCATAGTTACAAAGCTATCTACATCATCGTGGGTGGGAGGATGGAGCAGACAGAAGTCATGTATGTAGAAAAATAGTGGCGTAAAGGCCTTCAGATTCATTATTGCCTCGGAGCGCCAAGATACCAAATCAAGAAATCTTCAACAATTACCTGCGGCGCTCACAATACTCAATTTACCCATCTTGGAAATCCCTGAAAGAGCCTCAATATTACCCGTCATTCCTCAAAGTCACAAATTTTGCTACCCAAAATATCGCTAAAGAATGTCCATGGAGTTTGATCAATATCGGTCCTTATCTCAATGACCAGCGCTTGGAGGAATACTGTCAAAACATGAAATCTTACGCCTATTTCTCTAAAGCCTTGATGTCGAAAATCGTTGGAGAGAATTTTGTGAAATTGATCTGGGGTGGTAGGTTTTCGTAGACTAGTTTGAGAGCATTTGTGGAGGGGGAATAGATTGAAGATGTATTTGGGGAATATACGAGGTTTAATAATCTTTGAGGTCGTTCTTGGGTGATAGCCTAGAGTGGTAGCAAGATTGAGTCAATTAATCGTGTGTTAAAGCTGAGTGTTTTACAAATAGTAAGATGAGAGAGTAGGATCACGTACGGAAAGCCGATATATCCTAGACTAGTGCTTCGATCTTTGCGGAAAAGATTTTTCTGGTGGTTGATACCCAGTCTCAGTTCTTCATAGGCGTTTGGTGTGACGATAGTACTAACATCCTAGGTCTTTGGTCAATCGATCCGCTGTTTAGATGATTTACGCTGTGACATTTACATTATTTGCCTTTTCTCCACTGTTCTCGTCCACACTGGCGGTAATATCAGGAACATCCAATAGGCCTGAAAATTGCCTCGACCAATACTCCTGACCCAACTCCAGTCCCGTTTTCCAGAAAATCAACGCTTTCATGAATCAATTCGCTGTATTAATCCTTCTATACGCATGACCGCTTGCTCTCCCTATTTATCCTTCTTCCCACTTTTGCCGCCTCCTTTACCCGCACTATTAGCAACAAGCGCAATCTGTAGAGTTAAGAACACCTGAACGATTCCAGAAGCGATACTCATGAACTGACTCCATTCGGTTGGACCAAAAACATATACCAATGGCGATAAAACCACAGCCAGCGACGCAGTGATCAGTAATCCCCATAGCCAGAACCGAGTCTTTGCGGAGAAGGTCTTGGTCCTCCAGATAGGAATGGCCAACACTGCGAAGGCAAGGAACGTCATGTAGGAGCTCTGGACTAAGAACCAGAAGTCTGCGTCCTGCGTGGTGCCTGGCTGGTGAGGTGAATATCGCCATCCGAGAGCCGTAGTGGGGATGGTGAGGACGAATACAAAGAGGCTGAGCCACAGAGTGCTGGAAATATGCTGTTATAGGATGATCAATAATTCAGTCTTGAGTATTAAATCGCCACAAAGGAAGGACGCACATTCAGTTGCGCAGGCAAATGATCTTCTTCTTTGGTAGCTCTATGTTTAAACATCTGAGAAACTTCCTGCCTATATTCAGTCAATTACCATTGCAAAAGGCAACCGAAGTTGAACTTGACTTACCAACGGGGTATTCTACTTGTTCTTTTCTCTTTGAACCATCTATCCAGTATCGAGTCAATAACAATCCATTTCCTGCGAAGGACGCCTTGCATATCCGAGTCAAATTGGTTCAGCTCGACTAATTCTGGCAGTAGACTAGCGATGAGCATAGAGTGTCTATTACTGTTAGTAGATAAATCATCCACTAATTGTTCCTCAAAGGTTGCCAGCTCTGTCGTGGGGGCATAACGAGCTCTATCCATGCCTTGGCTGAAGATAACCTCAGCCTCAGCCCAATAAATGACGCTTGAGGGTTCTTTCAAGTACGCTTCGGGGTATTCAAACCCAATGGTGCACAGTGAACTCATTATTTCTGCTCCTAATTCGAGATTTTCACTCCAATCAAATACAGCGGAATAGCCCTGACGTTGGGCCATGGATTGGAGATCGAATTCTTCATGGTCAAATCTCTTACTAGCTTCAACGAGGTACCCAAATATAACCTTGTCCATTCTTGCAAAGACTTGGGCAGCTTCTTGAAAGGCCGAGTTGAGGCGAACAAATGAGCCTACTTGGTATGCTTTCATACTCTTTTGTTGTGTGGAAGAAATTGTCTCAGGAAGCTTCGAAACTACTTGATCTTAGCCTAGTCAACATTAGAAACGAGGATATTTGCTAACATAGATTCTCAAAGGCATCTGGTCTTTCCTTAGCGCGACGCCTTTGGCGAGGCTGATCATGCTTGACACCTTCTTGTATTTGAGTCTGAGTATCCGTAGCCATGCGGGCAACGGATCCGATTGATGGTAGGTGCTATAGATAAGGCTTCAAGATCGGCGAACAACCGCGTGAATTTGATGAGACAATGGAAGTACAAGAAGGATAAACAGTTCTTCAGCCAAGGACCTTCACTTAAAAATCAATGAAAAGCTCGTATCTTGCTACCAGGCCGTCTGACGAAGGCCGGCCTATCCCCCAAATCTTGTCAGGTATTAGCTCCAGGACTATGTGTTTTCGTCATTCAAAGCTCTCTGCGACGAGGGTTGTTAATGATAACCATCACGCAAATTATAGAGACTTTTTTCACTAAATTTTTTGGCTGGAGGCTGTGCAGAGGGCTGCCTTGTGAATAGGACGTCTCGATTTCGTAAAGTGACCTATACCTATCAGCTGGAAAACCCTAAAGGGCTGCACCTAAAAGCGGCTCAAACCTAGAATGTTCCCTGGATCCCCTTAGAAGAGTCTCCGAGTGACTTAGCTTTAGGGTACCTTATCTCGTCCGGTATAGGTTCAGCCTTGTAGGGCTTTCCAGTTGATAGGTGCTTCCAGTTGATAGACTGCGGAGTGCAAAAAAACTCAACACGGAAGATCACAAATTCCCCAGCTATGTCTTCAACAGATGGTTAAAAGTCCCGAGTGTGCGATTTGTAGAACGAATCTGATAGCAGGCCAAAATGCCTTGTAGAAGAATAACATTACGATGGTTTGCAGCATGGCTAAACAGAGAAATTTCATATTCAGATACGCCCTAAAGTGGCCCTAGATTTAGCCGCTTAGGCCACAAGAAACCTCCCGGGGCATCCGGGCTTCGTGGACTGGGAGTCCTTAGGTAGGGGACAAAGAGACAAACCCTGGGGATTAACCTTGTTGCCTAAGTGATTCGCTCCGGGCGGATCTTCTAGGGTGTAGCGGCAGATCCCCCTGGATCTTGGAGTAGGCTATAACTTCTTCGCTTTCTACTATGTGCTTGATGTTCTGGGTGCTTGATGTTCTGGAACCGTGATGATCCGTTCTTTAAATCATCGTCTTGGAGTTTTCACTAAATTATTGTGGAAAAGCCTCGAACATACCTGGCTGTACGATTGATATCAGTTTTCGCGAACCTCTGACTCCTTCTCAGGTGTCTAACTGGTCCTCAACCCAGCTTCATCAACCAGCTTACGAGAATCAGATATCTACCCTACTTGCCTCGGCAATGGAACACGAGACTTAAGTACGCATCCAGCCCCGTGCATCATTTTCTCCTGAAGGAATTACATCAACGCATTCTAGTGGACTAATCTTTAGCCCGGATCGAATGGGCTTTTGTTCGTAGTACAGTTTCAACTAGCGATGAGCCACAATATGGGTTTGAATTATCAGAACGACATCGATGAAACCATAGTGCATGGTTTCCAGACTTCCAAGCCTTGATATTGGGTCACATCTTTGCAGGCACTCGCAAGCAGATCTCTTTCCGGAAAGGGTGCCTCCTAGTGATATAGCACAGTAGCTTTAAGCATGTCTATCAACCCTCCAAGCCTACATTCTACAAAGCTCGAAGTTGAAATTGAAATCTTGACCAATGAACTCTGACCGAGGAGATTAGATAGCGCGTCAACTATGATCGATGCCATCAAAAGTCACGATTGGCCCGTCAAATTAGGTATGGAATTATATCTGACAAGACGCTCGTTCCCGCTCTGATTGATTCACGATAACCCCTAGACCCCATAGTCTTTGATTACAGGTTACAAATGTCCTCTAGTGCAGGTAGGACTCGAGCCTTGTGTCTCTAGGCAGATCAAAATGTGAGGAGTCGTATGAGGACCGGAGTAGTACGGATGAACCAAATCACTGACAGATATTCTCCCTACGCCGCCTCCGTGCAAGGCAAACTAGTCCAAAGAACAAGTGATATGGATACCAGATTATCGATCAAGCGTCTTGGCCGCATTGCTATTGTATAAGAACGAGTTTTTTTCTGGAGCCTATTAGCTCTATGACATACACTCCTCAGAACGGCAGCCACATTCCGAAGTCGTCGCCTCTTGTTCTCCGTTACCTTGATACGACCCTCTCTAATTGTCTAGACTCCTCCACAGGCCTTCTCATACCACTGACATGGCTCTCCTTACAAATCTACTCCTCCTCGTTTGTGCAACTATACCAATCGGTCTTGCGAATTCCGTTCCGAATCCTATTTCGATTCCTGACCCGAATCCCATCGTTCCAGAACAGCCTGCCTGTATGAAAAAATTTAATAAGTTATTAATAATAATAATAAAATAAAGAATTATTAAAATTAAAAATAAAACTTATAATTATTAAATCCTATTCTATTACCCTTATAATACTCTCCCTCTTTACTACCTAGTACTTGCCCTTTGCTCCCTTTAAAGCGGCGCTTCATGTTACTACATATTCCGTAGTAGACTACAGGAGCAATGCCGATCTCCACTCAAAGCTAGTTTCTGCTGTCGCAGACGTCATTGTGAGATCATCACTTGTAGGGTGAAACACCTTTTAAGCATTACATTGCGCCTTTGCGTATACTTGGTTTTGATGAGCCCTGGCTCGGTCACGTACACACAACAATCTTCATCTACACTGATCATGAATCTACTCCTTCCCACTTTCAAGATAGTCAGCGTAGTATTTGCCAGCAGCGCCATCGTTACCGGTGCGCAAGCAATAGTGGACCCCATCGGTTTCTCACGCTCGTTTGGATTGCCCATTACAATTGCCAAAGACGCAGATAAACCCCAATCGACGCCTATCTCGCACTTTCATGAATCCAACGGCAACGCGATCATATCGTATGTCTCGCTCATGGGAATTCGACAGCTCGCAATGGGGATCACCCTCCTGACGTTCGCCTATCAGAAGAAATGGACAGAGATGGCTACCATCCTGGCCATCCTCGGCATAGTCGTCGCTGGCACCGATGGAATCTATCTCTCACGCTCCGGCGCCAGAAATCTAGCAAAACTACACGCTATTCCCGGCGCCCTCATCGCCCTTCTTGCTGGTGCAACTATCCTCACAGATGCCTGATCTCTGAAACGCATATTGTCAAGGCAATTCAACCAAAACATAAGCAATCTCGATCGTCCTTACCTGTCTCTTTTCACGACTGGACTTTGTCGTTGGCCGCAAGGAGATCTTGACCGAATGGATCCATCTCCTTCGCCTTGATAGCAACGGCCAGCTCTACTTTAAGATGTGTCAAACTGGGCCTTGTTAACAACGATAGTTTCATTACCGAAGCATCTCCAGTCTTGCCCTGTATGTCACTGGTCCTTTGCGATTTAGGGACTTCTTGATCTTCCTCGTAAAGAGGGAGCATAAGGAAGTAATAAGGAAGTAATAAGAGAGTAAGGGAAAATGATAAGGGATTAAAAGAAAGTAGTAAGAGAGTATAAGAAAATTGTAAGGGATTATATTAACAAAATAAGTTTTAGTAAAAAAGGAAAGTAATAAACATATTATAGGGGTTAACATGTAGGGCTAAGATCTTGGCATGCCAAGACTGTTAGCGCAAATGAAGTCTTGTATTTTCACTCTCCGTATATGACATATATGTCCTGCCTGCGAATAAAAGATTCAAGACTAACTTCCAAGATCGCAACGGCCAAAAAATAATTCGGAAAGCGCAAATATCAAGACTGATGATTCAATGGATACTGTCCAGCCTTGTAATCGTGAGTTTCTCCAGTAGCTGGATCGGACGTATTACATGGCTTTATCCTGGTCAGTGAAAATTTTGTATGTATCACTTAATTAGCCAAGGAAATCTCAAAATATTCTTGATATGACATTGGCCTTACATTGCACCTGGCCTGCAGTTTCCCCGCCGCTCGAGGCTGATCTTGCTTGATTTGCCTTGTCCTCGATTTGCCCTTGCATTGCCACCTTGCATACCATGACAATTGTGTCTGATCAAGATATGTTAATGGTATTGCGAGATACCTTACTGGTTTGGCGTGCACCAGGTGTGAAGGTGGGTGTAATGAAGACAAGTAGTAAAGCTTAGACGCAGGTGGTTGTCTGTCTCGTACTGATTACATCAAATTCGCAGAAGCCTAGTCGTTTACTTTCAATGCCATAAACGATAAGGACCGCGATGTTTCATGCGGAGGCTGAATTGGGAGCATATAGATTACTTCTATGTACAGTGCCTGTTAATGGCTATCGTCGGGCGCTCTGCGCTTCCAAAATACCACGCTCATGAATCATGTTAGACATTAACCTTCAGCTGTCAGTTCTTGGGCGTCGTAAAAGAGGTCTATCAGGCACCCTGCAGACCAAGCCTGGGTTGGTGACTTCAATACGTCAGTGACTTCTCTTGGAGCGGTGTCCTACTGCACTAGACTTACCGAATCACCACAAAACTCCCCATTCTTTTGGGTCAACTCTGGCAAGCCAGCCCATGGGCTTTCTTGGATTGCTTTCTTACACTCATGCAACCTCCGTGTGATCTGCTGGAACGCCTCTGTTCTCTCTTCTTTTGTGTTTCTCCGCATCAAGTCGAATTTGAGCAAAGCGCGTAAGAAGTAGCCAGTAGGCCAGACCCATTCAGGACCCTGGTGGTAATTACGCCCTTTGGATGTGGCTAAGCTGTCGGAATCTTCCGAATTGATGTAGTATGGCCGGTAGTTAAGATCTGAAGGATCGAGAGTTGCCATGCCGATGGGGCCACGGATGATATTATCAGCCATTTCTAGCGCGTGGAGAGCTTTACTCGGAGTGAAAAGTTGAGGAGCTACAGTCATCGCGATTGGGAAGTTGGCTCTGAGCTGGTAGTCCTCGTATTCCTTGCCCGATTTGTAGAGATCCTTATAGATGCCCCGGCGATGAACAATTGCTGAGTTGACATCATACTGCGGATCATCGTTTCGATCAATTGGGATGTAATAGCACCGCTCGAAGTTCTGTTGGATTTTCAATGCCCAATCTTCGAAGGAAATAAATCGTCCATCAGACTTCTTGACGCCGCTCAGCTTGTATCTTCCGTCTCGATGGAGTTGCGAGACCCACTTCAACGTGCTGTATGCGAGACCAGTGATCTCAATGGCAGCACCGTCTCTCGGCGTCCCGGGGATGCCTTTGCTTCCAGCTCTTTCGCTTTCACCCATCTTGTCCATCCAAGTGCCGCAATTGAACTGGTTTCCACCAAATATCAGACCTGTATCCCAGTCAACTCTGACGTCGAGCTGAAAACCCTCCGGCTTCATCTGCACATCCAAGGCTGGACCAGCATTGGCCTCTCGGAACGAAAGACCTGTCGCATGTCTTTGTAACGCTTCCTGAATAATATCTTCGATGGTCGATTTCATTGAATAGGCTCGTGGGTCATCGTACTCGAAAAAGGTGTCATCATAGGGTAGAAAGCGCCTAAGGATTTTCTCTTCTAAAATTTCCAGGCCATTGGGGACCATGTTCGAGTAGTCTTGGATGGTTTGTAAGAAGAACCAGATGGAGTCTCTGGAGTTGTATCTGGGCAGCTTGCCGTCGCTCAATAGATTTGGTATCATGCCATGCTTAAGTACGCTTGCGAAGGCCTTGATATGTTCTAGTGCAATCCCATATCTCCCAGTGGCAAGGTACAAGCCTCTAAGGGAGATGAATATATCACGACCCCAGCAGCGTGCCCAACTATGCGTGAAATGCGGCAGACCGGCGGCTAAAGATGGAACGCTTTTGAAAGGATACAATGAAGCAGATTTCATATAACCTGTCATTTGAACGCTGACCAAGGCTAGACTTTGTAAGAAGTCTTGACCGTGCTTAATGTTATCGCTCATCAACTCCATAGCTCGCTCTCTGGAAGCATAGTACGCAGTCCGGATGACCAAGGCGAAATATCTAGGCAATAGAAAACTTGGCAGCTTTCTGATAGCATCAAAGCGCTTCTTCAGCCATTGTACAGACTTGTCTAGAGGAGGTCGTGACGCTATTTTGGCGATACGCTCAAGTCTGCTCACAATCCAGTCTAGAGCCCATTGTCCTTCTCGCAGATGATTGCAAATTGGGTGACCAAGATTGTTGTCCCTGATCACAATTTTGAGAACACTCCACCATCCTTGTAAGCCAGCATATACCAACGTACCGTGGTCTGGGATGTTGTAGACACCTTCTGAGCCCCCAAGAAAGTCATGCTCTTCGGGTTCAGACCTATATAGGAAGAAGTTGAGGTCCACCAGATCTAAGTCAGCAAATGCCTCTTTGGCTCCACTAGTCACAAACGAATCCAGTCCTTGCGAATGCTCGGCATTAGGCATCGAGGTCTCGAATAGTGCTATAGTGCCTGGAGCAAAATTTGAAGGTACAAGAATAACCGTTTCATCGCCCTTTGTCTGAATTTGCACCTCCTCAAATTCTGACACATCGCTAGGGAGCCCCTTGAGAAGGCGTTTTTCGGCACAGACCTCCTTAGTGGTTGAGTCTGATGCGTCAACCCAGAGTGACCAACTTCCCAAAAGGCTAGCTCTGGTGCCACTAAGATGAACTGGCTTCAGAGACCCATGGCCGCTGCCGTATCCTGGAAAGGCTGTGTGCGCGACCAGGAAATAGCCTTTCCGTGACTGTTGGTGGACACGGTGCACAGTAATATACTCGCCTTCATGGTGAACGAAAGTCTCGTCATATCCGTCCTGGCCCATTTGTACATGTAGCTTGTTCAACAACTTTTTTATCCCGCCAATACCGATCCCACCTCCAATCTCAACATTGCCTTCTGATGACCTGGAGGTATAGAGTCTGTTCTCGTGGACAATATTGAGGAGACGGGGATATAATTCATCATAACCCATAACACTGCCAGTTGCACATGCGCACATACTGACGAGGGCACCATTAGGAAGAGTGTCTCTCGCATCGCGCTTTTGTGCAGGAACTTCATTGTCATGTGTGCAGTCCATGAAGAGTGCATGTACTGGGCTCTGCTTGATATGATGAGCTCGCTCTGTTCTTGCTGTTCTCTTTCCATTAACACCGTTCGTGATAACAGAATGAGGCCCTTCGCCACGGGAGACTTCGTCAACCTCGAAACTACCGATTGGTCGACCACCATGCATGTGAACAAGTCTGCTAATTTCTTCTGTACTCCAAGCTTGCATCGCTTCCCGGATAAGGGCGCTTATTCCAAGTCTTTTCACAAATAAGTAGTCCATTTCTTCTGAACCAGTGAAAAGCTCAGCGAAGACCGTAAGATTTGGTCTGACTTGTCGTGCTTGATCCAGAAGATATTCTGCAACCACCAATGGAGTCGAATGGCAATTGTCGATTCGAAAGCCGGCAAAATGTTTGGCCATGAGACGAGTATAGTCCGTCATGAATTGCCACAAGAACGGACTATCCTTTGGAGTCTTACCGTAGCGCAACTTCACGCAGTCAGACCAAACAATGACTTCTCGACGGAGATAGGCACGAGAGTCTGAGCCAGCATGGTCCTTGAGAGCGTTGGCAGCCCAGATCCAGCCATTGTTGACCAAAGAAAGGCTCTTCGGATTATGCTTTTTGGTTGTTGTGTTTGATGGTAGCCTCGTAAAATAGGACTCTATTAAAGCGCTCTGGGGACCAATGGCGCCCAACTTTGGTCCATGGTCGTCTAAACGAACATATTTAATACGGTCTACGAGCTGTGTTTGTATTACCTCGACATCCGAATTATAGTCTTTATAGAACGGCGCATTCAATTCGTTGAGAATATCAGTTATGGATCGAATGACAGCATCTTTGTCCGACGTTCCCCGCTCAAAGCGACCATGTATGACGGTGAGTAGAGCAGCACCAACACAAGCATTAATACTGCGTCCAAACCTTGGCCCCATCTCATTGGCCCCAAAGAAACCGTTTTCAAGAAGAAAAGTTGCTTTTTGCCTCAATGTCCAGTCTTTTACGCCATCTAAGCCGCCAATTCCCTGGTTGAATCCCTTATCCGGAATTGCTATTCGTGCGCGAGACCAAGCTTCTACAGTCCGCTCAGCATCTCGTTTCACGTCCACGACGTAGTACTGCCAGAGGTTGAGAGGTTTAATGACATATTTCTCCACACCAGCTATGAGCATGTTTAGGTCGTCCATGCTTGTCAAGGTAGTTGGTAATCCGTGGCTTGCTAGCTCGTTGCCAAACTTTAAGAGAGCACTGTCGAGCTCTAGTGCGGATTCAAGCCAAGGAGCAGTCTCGATATTGTATCCAGCCTCTGGATGCTCCTCTAACCATTTGCTATTGTTCGCAGTATGATTCCAGACCACGTCCGTCAACCCCAAAAGGCCATGCTCCTTTTCCATCTTGGCTATCATTCTTGTAACATCTTCTTCGCCATTTGGAAAGCACATATGATCAAAGCTGAGTTGATCGTATATGCTGTACGGGGAGTTCGAGTCTCCCCTCTCCATTAAGGGGGTGAAATGGACCATATTGTAATTCCGTTGCCCAATACCCTTCAAGTGTCGCTCCCAATCGTTGGGATAGGTGCCCATGAATTTTGACACGACGGAGAAAATAGAGAGGGAGTTCAGTGGCAGTATCGTCTGACCAAGGGTGAGCTTAGGCTCAACATCGATATAGTAGGTGGGTGTTTTCGTGGGCTGAGGGGTTGGGACATCCGATGTAGAGAAACTAGGCAATGGCGTAAAGGTAGTATAGAACGCAAAAGCTCCTGCAAGATGGAGAGGAACATCGAACCGGAGAATTCCATTGAAATCTGGGTGAAGCCTGCAAACCCCGAGGTGTCAAAATAGGGCGGCTTGTGGGTCTTAGGCTACTCACTTGAACGCTCTGAATTGGTCACGTTGGAACTGCTTTCCGGGTTCTGGGATATTTACCCAGAGGCTTCCCTCACGGCATATAGAGCTTGTCCCTTCTATCTCAAAGCGTATGATGTAGGGTGGATCAGCGGGAGCTGGCAAGTACAAGTACTCATGTCCTCCAGGGACATCAGGAGCACCGGCGTCAGTCAAAGGAATCAAATAGACCTCCTGCGAGGCTCCAGCGCCTTGAGCAGCCATGACCATCTGTTCGGGCTATTGGACAGCGCTGGAAAAGACGTTACTGAGTATAATAAGGATAATAGGCAGAAGTTGAGTTGTAAAGGGAAAAACGTGAGTAGCAGCAGGAAAACGCAGGAATAAAAGCTGCCATTGCTTAAGGAGTAGTCGACGTGCACCGCAAACGACTGTGAGGAAGGAGCGTCGGCAACCAAATCGACCTTGTTTGTCGGGCAACAATCAAGTCGAAAATTGTCTCCGACACTCCGATCCTGGCTGACTAAGCATTTCTTGGTCGGTCAGTCGTACGACTACCATCCACCAACAATACATGGCTCATAGCATTTGAGAAAAGACTGTTATTGGGTAACTTCTCTGCTTGGAAGGGAGTTATGCGATTGTTGTAACAAGAATGATATTGATGACAATTCGAATATGTGAGATCCCGGAGACTTCCACATCGTTCCTAATGCTCTCCGCCTTTCTGACCTTGCATGCCAGTCAAACCGTACCGCCTACCCCGAGCATAACATTAGCACCCCGCGATCTACCATGCCTCCTATCGTGCAAGGCCAAATCTTCGCAACCCTAGCAGACTTTAAGAATGCGCTTCGCGACTGGGCCATCGAGCGCAATTGGACTCCCCATATCCTTGACAGCGACAGTCATCGAGTCCGCGCTGGGTGTCGGTCCAGCGCAGACTGCCCTTTTCGCATTAGAGCGAACTACAGTGTCAAGAGAGGCGATGCCAAAGTCACCACTTGCGACGATAATCATACCTGCGAGCCATTTCGGACCCCGGCTGACGGCAAGGCACATCAAGATATCAAGCGCGCGGAGACTGGGAAGCTGAAGTTCCTGCTCGAAGCTGTGCCCAAACTTCTGACTGTGACCTTGGACACCAACATCCTCGAGATCATCGATGTGATTGAACGAAAATATGGTCAGAAGATCCCAACGCGTCAGGCGCAGAAGGTCAAGGCGAATTTGACCGACAGAGTCAAAGGACCATGTCGGCATTGCCATGGCGTAGGTCACACGAGGAGACATTGCCCCCAACTTCGAGCTTCGGCCCCAGGCCCTATAACTTTCAATTCCATGCAGCAGGAATTCCAGCAATTTGCGGACGAGACCCATGATGATACAACCTACGGAGATACTGGATTGGAGCTTGATTCTGGAAATGACCGAGCCCCAGATCCTGTGGACTATATGAATGGTCATCAGACCAATGGTTCAAGCGCCAGCTATCCTGGGCATGGCCAGGCTCCACCGGCGTCAAATACAGCCTTCCCTCAATCCTATCAGAGTCAGAACGGCATCGTTGACCCCGGTCTTGCTAGTAGACTGCAACGGCTAAATTCAACCGAAGCGCCCGTACCCATGCAGCCAGCCATACCATCAAACCAACAATTACACACACAAGCCCCCATCACACCCAATCAACAGCTGCACGCTCAAGCCGAGCAGATGCCTGCACAGTCAGCTGCCGCACAGAATCAAGCGACACCGAAGACACCGCAAGAGGCTATATTAGAGGCCGCGAGACTGATGCAGCAAGCAGCAAGGCTCATGCAAGAAGCAGCAAGATTGAATTCGGAGGCCGCGAGGCTAACAGCATCGGTTGCAAGTGGGTAAGTCACGGAGTGCCCAGGCCTAGTTTCGAATGCTAGGACTTGGAAGACTCTATACAATTTTACATTTGCCATCGAGTAGCCAGAGGTCTAATTAAGGACGATTAAACAAGCCGTATGTCCTAAAAATGCCACAGAGTCCGAAACTGGTTCGACCGTTTGTGGCCTTGCGATCCTCGCTAAGGAGGACTGGTGCGTCAGGAGGACATTTCATGTTTTGCATTTGGTCGTTACCAAGACCATCTTGCCTCTTGAGCCCTTACTTTCACAATGAATGAGGTGCTCGGATCCGTATACTTGGCAGCACAACAACCCTGGGAATTGCCGGAACCCCAGTCTGATGACAAAATGGTCTGTAAAACGTGACTGAGTCCGGAAATGGACTACTATGCATCGCATTCCCAGGATACGAAAGATTGAGAGCCCCAAGTTGCATCCGTAGACAGGAGCCCACTTGCTGGAGAACCGGAAGATGACTCTGACCTTGTTCCGCAGTCCACCGTCTGGCTACAATTGCTGCTTTGGGCCACGCCAGGTTTTCTGGTTGAGGAGGAGGGGCAAGAACTTGTGCCGACAAACTTAGCCATGCGCAAGTTGTGAAAAATAGCCAGGGGCTAAATTTCTTTCAGTGGCACATTCTACATTGGATTGTGCCGGATTTCAAGCGCTTCTTAGGCAAATTAATGTTCGTGTTAGAAGACGGAGAAGCTAAGGCTAAGCTACCTGATGTAGAAGCTTGATCAATAAGCATTTTGTTGAGCTATCACCAATAAGCAAGCTTGCTATGTGAATCTGTAGTGGTGACTAGTCCTACATAACCAAAGACATGCATCCCCGGAGCAATATTTTTCTTATATCTACCTTAAGATGTTCCCACAAATAGTTAGTACGTGATAATGTCCTTGTGGGGAAGTCCTTGGGACGAACACACTAGCGCCCTTCTGGGTTTCAGCCTTATCACAAATGTTGAGGGCCAGGCCGCCAATTTGCTCACGCTACAACCCCACAGCCCCCACTCTTTACGCCCAAATCGCACGAGACACTTTTCTGGAAAGCTTGTCTCCATGTTCATACTTCTACCCTCCTACGGATCATCTCTGCGGAAATAGCCACAATTGCTGCAATATTCCTTCGACGCTTTTCTACCCTTTCACGCACTTCTCCCCTTCGACCTCATCTAAGACTCTCATTCCACACCTTGCCGAGAACCATGGCTACTCTAGGAGCCCACGAGCAGAAGCATAAGGTCACAATAGTAGGATCAGGCAATTGGTGAGCTTCTGCCAGCTCCATTGCCAGCTGGCGAAGCTGACACCACTGCTCGCCATGCAGGGGTACAACCATAGCCAAGGTCGTTGCCGAGAACACGAAAGCGCATCCAGACCTATTCGAACCAGAAGTACAGATGTGGGTGTATGAGGAGCAGGTTACAATACCGGAGGCATCAAAGCTATACGATCCATCTTCAAAGTACTCAACAGAGAAGCAGAAGCTCACAACTCTGATCAATCATTTTCATGAGAATGTCAAATACCTGCCAAATATCGCACTACCACACAACATAGTCGCCAATCCCTCGTTACAGGACTCAGTCAAAGAGGCTACAATTCTTGTCTTCAATCTCCCACATCAATTCATAGGCGGTCTCTGTGATCAAATGAAGGGTTCCATCCTGCCATACGCCCGAGGGGTATCTTGCATCAAAGGTGTCGACGTATCAAGCGAAGATATAAACCTTTACTCGGAGTCAATAGGAAAAAAGCTAGGGATATACGTGGGTGCATTATCAGGCGCAAACATTGCAAACGAGGTAGCGCTCGAGAAGTTCTCTGAGACCACCGTTGCCTATGACCCTCCACCCATGGACTCTCGTGGCCCTACACCAAAGGAAGGCGGGACACCGCGACACTCCGAGCTAGACCTAACGAAGATAACGGAACACAAAGACTCGAAAGGCTTGACATCTAAAGTTAGACTAACCGCCCAACCCCCAGAACTACCGCCCCTCGATCACCAGTTGATGCACACTTTGTTCCACCGGCCTTATTTCCACGTCCACGTCGTCTCCGATGTAGCGGGTGTCTCCCTCAGTGGCGCCCTCAAGAACATCGTCGCCGTTGCTACTGGCTTCGTCGCCGGTCTCGATTGGGGTGACAACGCCAAAGCAGCGATAATGCGTGTCGGACTTCTCGAGATGCGAAAGTTTGGAAAAATGTTCTTCGAGAACACCGTACGCACAGCTACATTCACGGAAGAGAGTGCAGGCGTGGCGGATTTGATCACGAGCTGTATGAGTGGGAGGAATTACAGGTGCGCGAAGATGAGTGTAGAGAGGGGTGTTAGCATCGCGGAGGTTGAGAAGAGTGAGTTGAATGGACAAATGTTGCAGGGTACTAGTACTGCGAAGGAGGTTTATGGGTTCTTGAAGGCCAGAGGGAAGGAAAATGAATTCCCCTTGCTCACTAGCACTTATCGTAAGTCAAGGCTATTGCAAATGTTCTGGATGCCGTGAGCTGACATTGTACAACAGGTATTCTGCAGGGCGAGGCCAAGTTAGAGGATCTGCCTGATCTGATTGCACAGCCCAACCTCTTCTAGATACCCACCGAAAAGACCATTGGAACAGCTTGAAGTGAATTCGTCTTGTAGTGCGCTAAGAGAGTGAAGCCTTACCGCCCCTTCCTATTTGCCATGACTAGGCATCCGTCCGATATTCACATTTACAAACATGCCATTTCGCGTAATCGCCTACTCAAGAAATCTTGCCAACTACACAGCTCCTTGCTAAAGATCTTCATCATCGCAGATATCTTTTTGGACTGTCATTCAAGTCCAGGATCTCATTTTGAGACACTCATCGTTGGATCTAGGACCATGTCAATCGCTCGCCAACGCTCGCGATGACAACCTGAAGCCTAGAAGGTGTGATCATTACCTTTCATACTTAGGTGAAGACTTCTGTTATTTATCTACTTTCACTCGCCCCGGCTACAACCCATTAGCTTTTACTCTCACCTTACTCAACGTCCCTGTTTCAACCCTCATTAATAATCTGGCACTTCCAACAGTGTCACAAGAGCTCGCCACTTGTTATCAGCTCTCCGGACCAGATCTATTGAGGCTGTCACTATCATCAAGCCTCTGCTATGACAGCTCGTCATTCCATCGAGCGTGCTTCGGATTCGAGGCAAACTTCGACCTCACTTAAACCCAGCACTCAACACCGTCTCTCAGGTTACCGCTGAAGCCATCCGTTCATCATCTACACCGATCTCAATCTCATTTGTGTAGTTCCACGTATTGCCACTTCAGCTCTGTTCTTTCAACGACCACTATTCCTCACTTTACTGTCACGTATTCCACCCACTACTCGCGAACTCGACATCATCTTTCATCTCACTTACATTGTCGAATTTTCAGGCGACCCACCTGTCGTGACCACAGAATCTCGGAGCCGACAACACCACATCTGCAGTTAATTTCGGCATCATTGTAGCATCAGGCATTTCAAAGATCACCTACAAAGTGAACACAGCTTTGTACTGTGTAGCTCCTCATTTGCGCCAGAGACTGCACTCGAAGTTCTTTCAACTCGCAGCTTTCCTCAGCGTTATCAACAAGCTTCTATACTGCGCCGTGACTCGACGGGTTACATCCCCTCACTCAGCCTATCTCTACAGGTCGTCCAAGAGACGCCGAACGTTCGCTGCAAATTACACTCAGTCAAAAGCCGGCTTTACGATGAAAGGAAATAAACGCAAGTCGATTAATGTTGCAACCCCCACGGCTCCCAGGACGCCACCTTCAAGCAAAACACCAGCTGAAGACCAGAGGCCTGGAAAGCGCATCAAGACCGAACATTCCCAATCGCCCACGGAGGGCAAAGAGAAAAAGCATAAGCAGAATGGGATCGAGTGAGTATCCTAGAAGCAATCCGTTTGATATGATAGCTTATCGTTGATAGCAATTCTGTGTTTGGGCAGATTGTATTCATCTATATTGGAGCAGATCGCATTCAATATGGCATCCACAACGGTGTGCTCCGTCGATATTCAGCATGGTTTAAGGACACACTAGATACGGCTTTAGCAGCCAATCGTGATCAGGGCGACCTTTGTGACCAGCCGAAAAGTGTCAACCTGGCCGATGAGGATCCTGCAATTTTCAGTCGCTTTAACCAATGGGTTTACACTCAAAAGCTATGTACTGACGCCGAAACGCCGAAAGAGCTCCTTTGGAGCACAATTTTTGATCTCTACACTTTTGCTGAAAGACGAGGGATCCCCAGATTACAGAACGCCTGCATTGACGTGATCATACGCAAGGTAAAAAGTGGTGGGACTTTTCCTAATCAAGAAATACTCAACCCGCTCTGGAAGACTACCGGGAAAGTATCACCTTTGCGGCTACTACTACTGGAGTTATTTGCCGCCAAATGCGATCTCAAATCTTCTTTGGTACGCAACGGTGGATTCCATCACCGGTTCCTCCATGATCTGGTCATGATTCTTTACGAGATGAAAGAGGGTGACCTTGAGGAGGATCCGGATTTCTGGAAAAGAAGACATAAATATTATGTTACTGCACCAGACGATCCGGTCGCGTTGGACTGAAAGGGTCGGGAGGTACGCTGATTCACCATGGTTTGGCTCGAGCAGCCTCACAGGAGCGAGGCGTATTTGGAAAGTAATCTTTTACAAGACATGTATCGCATATTAGCGTGTTGATTACAGAAGGTATCTTGTCTTATCAGCATGCAGACCATGTTGCAGCGAAAACCAGGGGATCAAGATCTGGATAGTGTCTTCTCTTTGGTAGCAAGGTTCGACATGTGCGTCAGGCCCTTGTATCTAGCACTAGCTACCTTCACCACAAGAATCTGTCACGCATAAAACGCCCTCATCTCCCCATTTACATGCACGCATGATCCCCTTCACGGCCCCACACGCCCCAGTCATCAACCACCTCCACTATCGTAACCTCCTAGCCTCTCTCTCCGACTCAAGTAGACACAGAATATCATCTTCTCTCACTATTCACAACCCACAACATGTTAGCCCCTACTCCCAATCCCAAACAATCCATCTCCTCATCTCATAGAAAGAACGGAAGCACGCCAAACGCACCTGGACCTTTCACGTTACGGATAATAGAGCGTGTGGTATCATCCATGAATTCAACGCGGACTTGGGTGACGCCTCCTCGGGAGCCTATGACGAACACAACTGTGTCAGTATACAGTATACTAATTTATCTGGCGCGACGAGCTGGATAGATGTTGAAGAGACGGAAAAGGCGTATAAGGAGGGGTGAAGGGGGAGAGTAGTACCAGTACGACCCAACACCCTAGTCACCTTGACGAGCTTGACGGGGACTTTGCCTGAATCCATATTCGCAACAGTACCTTTTCCTCAAAAGATAGCCTTGATGATTTAAGCGGCTGCGATGGGAGAGGATGAGGCTCGATCTGCTGTAGGAGGGTGCTGCTGTGTGTGTGTGTCGTTGTGTTTTTTGGTGTTGCGATTTGTGAGTTTGTGGGATGCGGAGAGTGTGCCAAGGCGCTAGCGGGCTTCGAATAGGGCTGACGGAGGGAAGGTTGGAGCACGGAATTTAGGGAAAGGAAATAATTGTTCGGAGCATTTGGAAAAATTTCCAGAGGCGATTTTGAGCCATTGAGTTTATTGGATACACTGAGGCTGGTTTTGTTATACCTCTGCTATCTTTGAGACTCAGAAAGGAGTTGTGGAAGGGGAGCCAACCAGCAAAGAACGTGATTGATTGGGAAAGAGTAATCGTCTGTTATTGGGCTACACCATACACCTTATAATTTCTATACATCCCAGAAATTCTGCGAGCATATAATACGTCAACATATTCCGTCCTACGGAATATCTGAGGCAGCGACCTCGAGAACCGGGGTAGACATGGACCTCGTCAATCAGTTAGCCCCCGAACTCTGCCCCGATCCCTTCCGTACTGTCCTTCAGCCTCAAAGTAGGACATCCAGCTAACCCCCCGCACCAGCCTAGAAGGACGTCTCCTCTTCGCCGTCCCCAAAAGTGAGCAAATCCAGCACCACAACCACCTACTCCGCTAAGTCATACCAAATCCCAGAGGGTCGTCTCCAACAAGCAACCCTCGACCTCCTCTCCGGCTCTGACATCCAATTCCGGCGCGAAACCCGTCTCGACATCGCTCTCGTCAAAAACCAACCTATTGCCCTTGTTTTCCTCCCTGCAGCAGACATTCCGACTTTTGTGGGGGAAGGGAGGGTGGATTTAGGAATTACGGGCGGGGATCAGGTTGCGGAACATGAGGCTAATAGTCCGGCGACAGAAGAGAGTGGGGTAGTGGAGGTACTGGATCTGGGGTTTGGGAGGTGTAAGTTGCAGGTGCAGGTGCCGGAAAAGGGGGATATCAAGGATTGTAGGGATTTGGTGGGGAAGAATGTGGTTACCAGTTTTGTGGGGTTGACGGAGAAGTATTTTGCAAAGCTGGAAGGGTTGGGAAGACAAGAGGTGAATGGAGACGTGGATTCGCAGAGGACGGAGGTTGAACTGGGTAGTGGTAAGGGAGGAGTGCCGGTGAGGAGTAGGTTGAGGACGAAGATAAAATATGTGGGCGGCAGTGTGGAGGCTGCTTGTGCGTTGGGTGTAGCAGATGGAGTTGTGGATCTCGTTGGTACCATTATTCTCGCACCTATTTTACGGAATACCTGACTAATTGCATGTCCAGAGTCCGGAGAAACAATGAAAGCAGCCGGCCTGAAAGCCATAGACACAGTCGTTGAAAGCACAGCCGTACTTATAAAATCAAAACACCCCTCAAAACCAGCCCTCGTCGACCTGATCACCCAGCGAATAAAGGGAGTCATAGGTATCGTCCCCTCGCTCCCTTCATTTCCCCATGGCAATTCTCCGCTAACACCTTATTCCCTACAGCCGCACAGAAATACGTCCTCTGCATATATAACATCCCCCGACGCCTTCTCGAAAAAGCCACAAAAATCACACCCGGGAAACGGGCACCTACGATCCAAGCACTGGACGATCCGGAGTGGGCGGCTGTCAGTTCTATGGTGCCGAAAGAGAGAATAGCAAGCGCTATGGATGAGCTGACGGCTTGTGGGGCGACGGATGTGTTGGTGCTCAATATTGCTAATTCGAGAACGGGTTGATGAGTGGGTATAGAAGATACGCTTACGCTGTGACGAATATAGACTTGCTAGAGGTTAAGTGAGGGACATGGTATTGAAGCTGCATTAAGGCGTAGCGGACAGCTGGCTGCTGGCATGCACTGTGGCAAGATCGTCTGATCCATAGATGGCTCACAAACCAACCTCCGACACGGAAACATATGGCTAAGTATGGGGAGGTGTCATTTCCAATTCATCTCTTTGCACACCTTGATTCCAACCCCTTCAAATCGGATTGTCGACGGTGTCGAAGCCCCTGGTTTTTCCAACCACAGCATCCTTCCCTTACTTAAGACTCGCGTACAAGGCTGACAGAAAATCATTGGGGGTAGGTGAACGGGTTGGTGTGATCATACGAGCTGTATCTTGGATCCGGCACTTCTCGCCGGGGAGGTCACTTTGCGTCTCGCCAGCCTTCCCCTGTTTCATTGCATCATCTCGCCTCTCGCCTCGTTCCTCTCTACCCTTTTGTCCGTGTATCTCCTCGCCCAGGCTTTTGGACTCGCTGCTCCCTGAATCTGACATCTCTACTGCTACCGCTTCTTCTTGCACCTTCATCACATGTTTATTCGCTTTCCGCCTCTTCGTCGCCTTTTTTGATGCCCTGATCTTCCTGCAGACCCCTTTCAAGGCTTCTGCGAACTCAGGATTCTCTCGTGCAAAAACCTCCTTTTTAAATTTTCTCCTACGAAAAGCCTCGAGGACAAAGTCACGAATTTTCTTGACTTTGGGCAGTTTTCCCTTCACATTCCCTAGTCTTTTGCCAATGTCGATGATATTGATATGCATTGTCTGCCCTTCCAGCTCGCAGCCGTGAAAGGCTTTCATTATCTGGTATGCCTCCTGCTGGCTTTGCAGGACGATGACCAGCTGGTTTGCATCTTTCTCAATGCTGAAAGGCTGAGGGACTACTTTTAGTCCGGCCTTTTTTAGGCCTTCCACGAAGATGGATTCATCGGCGATGTTGTAGCATTTGAGGCTCGTAGAACCCTCTATAGGATGGTCTTCGGATGCTGTTCCGACGTGGGGTTTGAGACGCGCGGCTTGCGCCTTGCGAGCCATTTTAAGCCTCCTACTCCGTGATGGCATTTGGTGGGGGATAGTGGGCTATGCGCGCTGTCGGTCAATTTGCCATCCAGAGAGGAGAACATCATACTAACATATGGTGCGCCCCGAGAGAATACACTATGTGCAGTGATTTTGGGCTGTTTTCCGCGGTTGGTGGGGAAGTTGCGTATGTGAAGAGAGAATGGTGGCTACGGTTTTATATCGGCAAGTGCACTCACTCTATCTTTGTTTGTTTACTCCAATCTCAGAACTTCCACACTGCTTACACATAGCACACACTCTGCAACTTTATGCCAGTTAGGTAGACACCATCGTTTTTGCTCGGCATACAATAAGACATTCATTTTCTTTAGTGAAAATATAACTACGCTCAGAAGACTCTGAATCGACAATTCAAACACAGTCCAGCCATGAGAACTAAGAGAAACACAAACGGTAAATTACCTCCTCATCCTGCTCCACCGCCTCCGCCTTCCAGAAGGAGGACCAAATACTCGGCTACTGGATTGCTTAAAGGTAGAAGTTGTACCCCTTCATACACTTCGGCACTCACAGAAAGAATTCTAGGCACGCCTCCGCCAATCATCGACGATGCGTCTCCACAATCAGTCAACGACCATCACCTCGTGGTCACGGGAAGGCTTTCAAGGGTAGTGAGTCGTGTCAGCAAACAACCTTCTTGGACCGAGATAAGTCTGAGACCCAATCAGCGAGCCCGACGGCGCTTCTCCATAGAACGGTGCTTAAAGCTCGTACGCGAGGCAGATAGCTCAACACATGATTCAAGGGCCCAAAGGTTGTCTATCGCTAAAGAAAATACCCATATGCTTCTCAAGGCTGCTATGGATTGCGCCTATCGGCACCTACTCTCGAATGAGCCAAACCTTCCAGACATCACACTTGATGGACTAGAAGCTATTGTCAATGATCTGGTGCATACTATCAACGGCAGAGATCCATCGCGGGGGCTCAGAATCCTAGGTGGCAGACTCGGAGGACAGCTACTTGATAGCGCCCTAGCTAGAGGTCTTGAAGGATATACGATGCCATGCGAACGAGACACTGAATTTGACCCTGTTGTTCAATTGTCAGCATGGCATAGCGACGTAGGTACAGCTGGATGACGGAACTGATAGTTGTCTCCACTCAGGAGAAGCTACAACCGCTGTTCAAAGAAGTGAACCTTTATTCTGTTGGAACATTTACAGGCAGGGGCAAGGATCGGGCGCATGGCTAAGGAAATTGGAGCATACTTGCCTTTCCACGTGTTGTACGAACGTATCCCGACTTGCGACGCACGATAGAACCATTGAGTACATGCAACATTCATTCATGATCCCAGCGTGCGTCTTAGTTGCCGCTACTTGATGCTGACAAAGCCAGTTGATGTACATGAACAGTCAGCAAGCTGCATGAAGCGCCTCATTTTAAAGCTACGATTCCCCCGCAACGGTCTTCAAGATGTTCATTTCTGACAATACTACAGGTCAATCTTCTTCTCGTTCTACTGACAGCCTTTCATAATGGCAAAGCGCGTTCTCCTAACAGGCGCAAACGGTTTCTTGGGTTCACACATCCTCTCACTTCTCCTTAAATCCTCTTATTCCGTCCGCGCTATCGTGCGCTCCCAATCTAAAGCCGATCAAGTCCTCAAAGACTTCCCAGAAGCTGGCGAATCCCTCGATTTTGGCATCGTTCCAGATATCACCTTTCCTCACGCTTTCGATTCCGTAATCCAATCTCAACCACCCTTCGATGCCGTTATCCATACGGCCTCGCCCTTTCTCTATTCGGTTGCATCAGACAATCTAAGAGATTTCCTTGAGCCAGCCGTCAAGGGTACTGAAGAGATCCTAGAGTCGATTCATAGCCATGCACCAGGAGTCAAAAGAGTAGTCATGACCAGTAGTATGGCCACGGTATTAGATTTTAATGCTGGTGACAATGGCAAGGTATATACGGAGAAGGATTGGAATCCTACGACTTGGGAGCAAGCGGTAGAGGGGAACCTGGGAACGGGGTACAGAGGGAGTAAAAAGTTTGCTGAAAAAGCGGGTAAAATCCACCCTCATCCGCTTCTTCATGAACCTCTTCTATTTTCAAAAGAAGTATCCTAACAAATCCACTAGCCTGGAATTTCATCGAAAAAGAAAAACCCAGCTTCGACCTCGTAGTCCTCTGTCCACCAATGATCTACGGCCCCCTTGCACATAGTATCGCAAGCATTAAAGACTTGAACGAAAGCAACAAACGTATCTATGATTTATTCATGAATTCGAACCCCGACGCCGACCTACCACCAAATGGCCTCTACCTCTACGTCGATGTCCGTGATATCGCCCACGCCCACATCCTCGCTCTCACTTCCCCCAGTGCAGGCAACAGCCGCTTCCTCATCCTCGCAGGCCAAATCACCAGCCAACAAATCTCTGATATACTCCGCGCGAAGGTTCCGGGATTAGAAAATAGGACGCCGAGAGGAAAGCCGGGGGTGAAGGGGTTGCCAGAGGGGGCGTATGGTGCTGATAAGGGGGAGGCGAGGAGGGTGTTGGGTGTGGAGTACAGGGGAGCAGAGGAGACGTTTGGAGAGTTGGGAAGGCAGTTGGTGGGGATTGAGGGGAAGGGAAACTGAGATTGGGGATGCGATAGTAAATGTATGCGTGAGTTGTGGTTCTGCCGCATTATCTTTTCTATTATCTATGGAATTTGCGTTGTAATTCTGGTGGCGTCTATGAACAATGAATAGTGTGAGTATTACAAGTGGATAATCGACACTCATGAAGCTGAAATACAAATATCAGCTCAGTGGTAGTATCTCAATCATCAGCCACCGTCTGAAAAAGTACATGACATCCGGGTACACATTAAAAGCCTTACGGCCCCCATCTAAAAAAACTCGAGCACGCAAAATCCACGCCTCAGAAATCTGACTGGAAAAATTCCACCTAAGAGCCTCCCAATCAACCTAATTCATCAGTTGAATCACCAAAACATTGCCTAAATAACTCTCTCACCAACAAAATTCATTGCCCTTCTTTCAGATACCTACCCGAGAATCTCCAATCTCCACCATTACATCCACCCGAAAGAGAGCATTCATTCAGCCATCCCCCATTGCCAAACCTCGATAAATAACCTCTCCACCCCTCATCTATCCCCACCATTCCACAAAATCACTACTGCTTCATCCTTGCTTTCTCCTTACAATCCCACCCAGCCCTTCCCCTCTCATCAACCCAATCCAACAAATAATCATACTCCGCATACAACCTCCCCCGCCAACTGAACGCGTAAGGTGCACCCCTGTGTCGCTCATAGTGATTGATCTTCTTTCCTATTTGAATGAGTTCGGTGTCGGAGAGGCGGGTCGTACCGGGGGGAATGGCGCGGGGGAGTGGCGGGAGGCTGAGTTTGAGGGCGGCGAAGCGGGTGAGGGTGGTGTTGGGGGTGGGGGCGAGGGCGGGGGCGGGAGGGGCGGGATTTGCTGCGAGGGCGGCCTCGAGGTTGGAGAGGCGGGTGCGGATGGCGAGGAGGTTGAGGTCGTAGAGATTGGGTGGGGGCTGTGGCTGGGTTGGAATAGTATTGGGGTTAGCGGTTGGGGGAGTGGTGTTGGGGGCTAGGCAGAGAGGGAGACTTTGGTGACGTCTGCGGAGGTGATTGAAAGATGAGCTGGAAGGTTGGCTTGTGATTAAAGCTCGGGCTTGAGATTCGATGTTTTCTGGAGTGATATCATCGACGGCGATGGCACGGGGAGTGTTTGCCCGACGGTGACGCTTAGACTTGTGTTTCTTCTTTGAAGAGGGCGACGGTGGAGGTGGTGAAAATGAATCTTCGTCGTCTATTATGGTTTGCCACGCGTTTTCAACAGCAGACTCTGGTGCGGTTGGAGGAGGGCGTTTAAGCTTCTTGGTCTTAGCAGCTTCAGGTGTTGGGATAGTACGTTGTGAACGTTCCTTGGTGGCTTCTTGTAAAGCTGGTGCTTTCTCGTTTCTCTGCATCCTTCTGAGACAGTTGACCAACGTCTCAGGGCGTGCCTTCCCTCCAACAGCTTCTTCTAGTTCTTGGTTCTGTCCAGCCTTCTTACGTCTGTTCGTCTTTGATGGCATTTCTTCTCCAGTAATCTCATACACTCCCATCATCTCCTTGGCTTTCTTACGCTTCTTTGACCTGGATTGAGTCGATGGCTCCGTAGCATCGTTTACAACGCTTTCAATAGCTCCCGTGCAAGAAGGCTTCTTGCCCTTTTCCCTCTGTGCTGGACATGGGGTGACCGTCATTTGGCTCCCTTGCTCCTTAGCACCGTTTACAACGTCCTCGACAGCTTCCGGGCCAGAACAATTATTGCTCTTCTTCTTCTTTGCTGGAGATGAGGTAACCGCAATCTGGCTTCGTTCTATTATCTTCTTCATTGAAGGTAGGTCAGGTGATTCTGAGACATCCTTCATGGCAGAGGTTGTTACCTGGGTCTCCGACACGTCTGTGTCACGTTTGCGTTTCTTAGTAAGTGACTTTGTTTTTGAGGAGTCTACCTTGTCCTTAACGGGTTCGACTGGGGGCTCAACTGCAGGTCTGCCATTCTCCATCGATCGCTGAGAGTCAACCTCATGGCCAAGGGAATTCATGACGTCCTTCTCCTCTCGAGACATGGATTTGGCCTTCGGTATACTAAGGTCTTTGGTACCTGTTGTTGGCGAGTGCTCACTTTTGTCGCGAGTGGATGACTGTATCTTCTTCTCCAAGTGATTGAGGCTTTTTTTCTTTCCATTCTTGGATTGTGGGGGTTTAGAGAACGCGGGCTCCGAGTCCATATCTTCTGTACGTTGGACTAGCCACGAAGATTGATCCCTTATTTTTCTTGCGAGAATTTTATCGGCCTTAGCTGATGTAATCGTTGGGCCTTTCATCGTTGCAGATTGTCGCCCCTCTGGCGATGGTCCCCACTTAGGAGGGTGGCCGTAGAACCTTCCTGGAGGGATGCTGGATTGCCTTCTCATTGAATCGACCGGGTCTGCTGTCAGACGTTTCCAATTCGGATCAGCGACCCATCTTTCTGCTCTATCTTCTTGTGCTAGACCATTCTCACGCTTCAGCCAATTGTGCGCTGAGTCAATTGCAATCTCGATCTCCGCATCTTTGTAGTTTTCAACAGTGTCTTTAACTTTAGGCATGTCAACTTGACGCCTCTGTAAGTCTCGGGGCAGCTTCTTCTCCTGATGGTTTCCGGCGTCCTGGGGTGGATTGGGCCTTAGTTTGAATATCAACCCCATTCCAGGCAACTCCTTGCGCTTGGGAGGTTTGGGCGGAGGTGCAGGTTCAGACTTCTCATGCAATTGAGAGTCCTCTGAGTGATCGAAGACATGTCTCCTGCTTGGATGTACAGCTTCATGTTCAGATCGATACTCTTTCTGCGGCCTGTCACTTTTGTCTTCACCAGAGATAGAGGTAGATGGAGCATCCTGTGTAGACACGGGACCACGTTCAGAGGTTTCCCCTCTCATCTCGAGTACTTTCAATGCGACTTCTGAATGATGCATATCTATTAGCTTTTCGCCTATGGTTCCTTCTTGTAATGAAGTCGCCCTTCTACTTGGCGTTGGCGTTGCGTCGTTCTCCATTAGCATTTCCTCTACCCCAGGTAACGAGTCCGTTGCAGCATTCCTCTTTATCTGTTCAAATATGTGCCGTTTCTTTCCCTTCATTAGAATTGCTTCGAGGTCAGTCAATTCGCCCTGGACCTTGAGAAATCTTTGAAGTGCAAACTCGTCTCTATCTAATTCGACAACCCCGTTCATTTCTAGCTTTCGTTGGCGTACCCGAGTATTCTGTAGCGAGGGGGAGAGGGAGGTATCTTTGATGACGACACTTCGGAAGGGGGTAATCACAGTTGAGTGTTCTCTTTTTATTCCATCTGAGTCATCATTATTCGCAGATTTGCGGTGTCCAAAGCTTTGCTCTTGGGGTTCGATTGGTGATAAGTGTGGCTCGGCATCATGAGGGCCAACGTCTGATCTGAAATTCCCAGGAGTCTCGAAGATATTAGGTGAAAGACTCGGCAGCGAGGGCGTTGGAGGGTGGCGGAGAAAAGCGTACGGATCAAAGGAAGCCTTCTGGGCGGATACTTCTATAGAGGGTAGGGGCTTTGCCTCTCGAGGAGGTTGTTTTCTTTTCAAGAGCGGTGCATGCGGCGATCCTCTCCGTCTTCGCTTGTTCTTATGAGACAGGTCGCGAGGTTTCTGAACAGGGAGGACGACTCTAGGAGATCTGGGTCTCCATCCTCTGGGTCTCGTGGGCGGCACTCGAGTGAGGTTCAATTCAGATCGCACTTTGGAATTTCGAGTGTCGGGGCTAACACACTGCTGATCGGCAGGACGGGATGTAGGTGCGTTCATTCTGTGATTGATCTATTTATCAGGCCTTCAAATCTATCATTACGACGATTATCACTTACCCTTATGACACTGAAAGGTGGAATGATACAAGAACCTGCACAATGTAGCTTCAAATGTCTAGTAAATACGTCAAGTAGTCGGAGAAGTTGACACGTAGTGAGATAATGGGATGGTAGGAGAACAACAATCTCTCACGCGTTTTTCACTTCACAATACTCACTGATTTTGGAAGGGACACCCTGACGCGTTCTAGGGTCCATCATTGGCTTATGATGACGCCCAAATGAAGCAGCCACAGGATCAGATTAATATCGATAGTATGTCACGCTTACAGGATCACAGGATGTAAGGGTTAGTATCTCTATAAGTCAGCCTCGTTGAGAGGCAGTTGTCAATGGTCTAAGCATTGGCGATGGATTGCACGCAGTTGCACTTCTCACGTCACGAAATAGAGCCACGAAGCTCAGTATATCAGGCATTGATTGTCTGCTTCGTGTAGGCTTTAACAATCGTGGAAAAAAAGTTCGTGGGTCTAGTAACTCGCTTGGCTTGAGGCTGACAACCGAAATTTGACAGGCTTGACATATGACCTCTAGCTTGAAGATCGCTCCGGGGACGTTGTTCTAGCGGGCCAAGTTGGGGTGCCAACCATCTGGAGTCAGACCCCCGGAACAAGCCACAGCAGGGTCCTAGTGCATGCTCATTTCGATTTCGTATCAGGGCGCCAGGGTCAGATGACAAGGCCTTCTACGCCTAGATGTTCGTCTTGGCCTGAATGGACAACTGGAGGTGAAGATCTGCTAAACAAGTATATGCTCATGCGAATATTTAGCACAACAGGCGCATCCCTCAAGCCCACCTCTAGTCTTTAATTCTGCTTCGAGCTCTCAACCCGACCCAATTCTCCTATTCTGCGTCCGACCCAAGCCCCTAAAGCGACAAACATAGGCGTCTCCTGCCAGTCCTCACAAAACGCCAATATAGCTTCATACCTTTCCTTCTCATTCGTCCCGGTAGCTCTGAGCAGCTTTGCCAAATCCACAGGACAAAGATACGGAGGCTGTCTGACATCCTCCGCAAGCGAAGCTGTGCCCTGCATAACGCACGCATAGTAGATGCAGTGACCTATGCCGAAACAATGACCCAGCTCATGACTTGCAGTTTGGCAGACGCGAGAAAGCCAGAGATTGGAAAGCCATGTTGGCTCCATTTGCTGCACTGCGGACGAGGAAATGAGATCGTGGCTGGTCGAAACAGCGGCTTGCAATGGAGATGGCGATGAGATATTTTCATCAATTGCCATGACACTGTTTGGCTTGCAAATTTCGTTGCCAGCGGAACGCATGAGCCCTGAATCGCCTCTACAGCATTCCCGCATGTATGTCTCACAATGGGACGCCGGCCAAGCATGCTCTCTGTTTACATTATGTTTCTCATCCAGTATAGGATTATATCTAGCCGTCGAGACGACAGCGACCCGACTACCACCGTAAGCACGACCGCAGCAAAAGTCATCGTCTTCGTCTTCGTAGATGTCATGATTTACTATCATGATCAGGGCGTATGCGTCGTCTGGCAGTGCACTGATGGCTGCATCCAACAGGTCATTGAGGTTTAGTTGATGAAAGATCTTATCGGGGCAGAGCCGTGTACGAATGCCAATCTTCTCAATAGAAGTGGCAAGGCCTATCAATCCCGGGTTTGCGGACCTTGCTTTTCTCTTAGATTTTGGGCGCTCGTCCTCCCAGCTCATGAACTGAAATATCTCAGCTGGTAGAATTTTAAGTCGCATGCCGTGGTAGAACGCTTTCAAGTAGTCTGCGACATCCTTGTAGCTCGGTGGAGCGGTTGCATTTGCGGAGGTATCAATTCGATCTGTTTTAGGATTCTCCCAATCACAGACGAAGCCAACTTCTGCCGCCGTATCTGGCTGTCCCGCGACGTAAATTATATTCCTTGTGTTTGTCACTTCATTACGGGCCTTCTCACGTACCCATGATCTTAGACTCTGAGGTGGATGACCTGGATCCCAGGAAAGATCGTCCCCGGGTAACACCAGTGGGGCAGGGAACGTCGAATCTGACACCCCCGTGGCGCCCTTGCCCTCAGCTGTTGCTCTCTGTCGCGCTGTGGGCCTACCATAGCCCGCTTCTTCAGCATGAAAAGACGTTTCAAAGCAGAGATCTTGGTGTTGGCAACTTTGAGCTCCTTGAGGAAATATCTTGGAGGCCATTGGGGATGGTGTTCTCGAGTCTCATGTAAGATGTCAGAATATGTGCAGGGGATGAAGAGAATATATTGCACAGTCGAATTGAGAATTGTTTTAGCTAGCCCTGTAGCCTAGAGCTTCAGTATGATTCAAGGTGAGAATCTTGTTCGTACTAGCAGTAAGTATTCCAGAACACAGGAACATCCGCGCCCTCAGCGATGTGTACGTTGCTGTCATGAGCGGCTTCGTATCCTCGCCTATATTCGTTCAAACAGACAGGCTGCCGTCCCCAAGAGCAGGTTGAGACGCGTCGAATAACCCACTCCCAAATTTCATCAGCCGTGCATTGCTGCTCTCTTGTACACTTGAAGCAGGAAACGCCTACTCTCAAAACGTGAAGTGGTCCCTGTAAAGCCACAAGGTGTTCTATGAGTCATAGCCACCCTGAATGACGTAATAATACATGATGAATGGCATAGAAGCCTGATCTTCGAAACTCCCCGATTCGCTCATAAGAAGATCTCCGTCCGCCTTAGCAGGTTCCTCCTTCCCGGCATCACGACTTTACGAGTCGGCTTGGACACCCTATGTGTGCCAAGGTAAGTCGGTCCCGAAGCCTTGCGGGGGACCCCAAGTCGGCTGCGCTTGGCTGGATGAGCATCTCGTTCGTGTTTGCGGAATTGATTGCCGGACGAGAAGACCTTTTGGCATATCTTGCATTTATGGGGTATACCCTTATGATCCCAAAGCGGTGGAGCCTTTCGAGGGATGGGAGCCACATAACGGTCAGGCTGGTGTAAGATCTTGTTCAACCAGACGCAGGTCTTGCCTCGAGGTTCCGATCTCGTCGAGATGGCGGAAAATGGGGTCATCCGTACTTTTCCAGTCCTCCAGCGTCGAATTGCATGAGAAGCAGGTGACCTCGTCTGTCCGTTTATTGCTGTGGTAAAAGCCAGCTGCGGCCATTGAGATTGGTAGAGGTTTGATGTCTGTAGGCCAAGTATGGAACGATGCATGCCTTTCTTCCGTACTGCCCATGAAGGTGTTGTTGATCCAGGAACAATTGAGGGAAACGAGGATATGGTAATGAATTGGGTCATCGTGCGCATCCTAATTGTCAATGGTGACTCGACAGTTGAAGCAAGTTACGGCATCAGTGTCCCAGTTGCTATGAAAGAAGCCTAGTGAGGTATTAGCTACTAGTCGCGGACACTGTAAGTCGTATCTAACCTGCTGCAGCCATGACAAGAGGCTGGAGTTTTAAGCCATGGGGCCAGTTGGTGAAAGAAGTGAGCCTATCCTCGTAGACCTCCATTGAGCTTTCCATACTGACTCCTGGCGCGCAGATCGTTAGAGCGGGGTAGGCAAGGCTTGAGCGAGATTAATGCCTAGCAAGCTTCTGTCTTGATGAGACGTGCCCTGACAGCAGCGGCTCTTAAATATGATTACTGAAAAGAAATAAGGACAAGGCATTAGTGGAGTCTCCTGAGCCGTTGGTGGCGGGGCGCGCTACCTTAGCCACCCTTAAATTTGTACCGGGAAATAGCCCAGCTTCCGACGACACACTGTGTGGAAAAAAACCGACGCCAAGTACTCATTTGCAATATGTAACCTCTTGTGATAGGATAATTGTGTGAAATGGCTCATGCAATGTTGTAATGTTGCAATGGTTGTTTGCTTTTCGTCCAGTGTATGTTGCCGCACGAATGCTATCAGGAGATATCATTCAGTCTCCTTGCAAGCATTTAACCGACTCCTTGAAAACATCAAAGAGTCTAGTTGAGCGTTCTTTCTCCTTACAAATTCGAAAATCATACCATGATGTCGTGGAGTAAACTTCCCGACAGACCGGCTGTGTTTCCTCCTTTCTCAAGCGTCCAATTTGGACACGAAATTCTATTTACCCTAACAGAGGTGGAAGGCCTGGTTCAATTGGAACGCCTGCAATACACCGGATTCTTGCATTGCAAGCAACATCATTGGTGTGGAGGTGGGGGTTTGGTAAGAAGAACATGGGACAATCGGCACCATTCTGAACCTCCAGGCCGACCATGCCATGACCTGCGTTCACGCTACTATCCCCTTATTTAGAGACGAAGGCCGAGGCTGCTTGTCCTTTCGAAGTGAGAATCTCAGCGCTAATGGCAGTGAGTCGGTGGAGTTGCTGGCGAGGACTCGGAACATTGAGCCCTTCCCGGCTGTTCTTTTGCCCAGCCCCAGACATATAGATGAAACTCGAAGGAATGTAAAATACGTCGATAACACGCCACACCACGTTGTCCCACGTCAAACCACGTCACAGCGTCCTCTTTAGAGTTGGAAGGGGGAGCTGTCGGTACAGATGAGACGTACGGCTTTGGACTGCGGTTCAGCCCGCTTCAGCCTCGAAGAACGGTCCCTGGATCATCTCATTGGTCAAAATGGGTAAGATGATGTGGGGGAGCGCCTTCAGTGTTTTTGGACAATTCCATATCACCCTTCTCCCCATCCTCAATTTATTGAACAGTCCCACATGACCCTTCTCCCCCTTCTGCCGCGCTCCCTTCTCTCCAAACCCCTTACCCTTTCTCCCTCAAACTTGAATGTTTCTTCGCAACAACGTCCTCATACACCTGATGCATCTCGATCTTTGAAACAAGAACACTCTCCTCTCCTCCAACTTGGGCTTTTCCACGCAACAACCTCCTCACTGCCTAGCGAGCCTAAAACCACGATAGAGATGGATACAATGGCATTGGCCATCGGCGGTCTGTGCACTGTCGCTGGTTTTGTTAGCGCTGGATGTGCAGTAAAGGAAGCAATCAAAAGCAGAAAGTAGGCTAAGGAGCAGTCATTCAAAGTAAGTGCAGCATAAGACGAATTTGACATCAACATGGTATGTAATTAAAAGGGCAAAATAACAACACAATAAGGTAGAGACGTAAAGCAAATGATAAGATCACAATGACAATTAGGAACAGGTGCCCTACGTTACGCGAGCGCGGTAGCCAGTGCATGTTTTCTGGTTGAAGGAAATCGTAGGAGAAGTTTTGTTACTTGCAAGATATTTTAGTCGTACTCTTCATGAAAACCACTGCTTTGTACGTGAACAGAGCAGAAATCACGCAATTTCGTCATTAGAAATGAGAAACCATAGGCCCTTCGTTAAGTACTCCCGAGCAACGCTACAGCATACAGAGAGAGTGAGGTAGTAGAAGACAACGAAGACTTAAAGAGGCGCTGTAGTATTAGATAACCTCTTGCAGATAGATTGATCAAGGATTTGAGACGCAAAAAGGCGAGTAATTACCCATACTCATTGTTGTAGTGGATGAGGGTGTAAATCTTTAGCGTTAGGGTTAGTGTTAGAACCGGGGCCAGGACGGGCCGGTGATAGATGCTACGCCGGGAGGGCGAAGTTTGCATCATGAATGTTCAGTATATCCAGCAGGACTGAGTGTACTGAACATCCTAAACATACTAAACATATTTAGTGAGGAGCAGGGGGATTAGTATACTAAATATACTAATCACTAAAGTCTTAGCAGACTTTCCTATATCTATATAGTCAGGGCTCTCACCCACTTTAAATAGATCTCCTTATATTCAACTCTATAATTAAACTAATAGTTACTCCTAGCCTTTAAAGACTTACTCTTATATTATTAAATAATATAGAGTTATACCTAGCTTACTTTATCTATATTAACCCTTAATTACTCATCTTTAAAAGACCTATATAATATTAGTTTATAACACTTTAAATACCCTCAAGTATAAATTTATTAAATTAATAAAGCACAGCAACCCTAAGTAAGACTATTTAGGACCAATATTATAATCTTAATAAAAGACACTAAGGGAATATCAAGATTGCCTAACCAGACCTTTATTATAAAGAAAGAAAGAAGCTTAAAAAGTAGTTATTATAGATTCAATTCTACCTTCGCTTCTATAAGGGAACAGTCTAAGACAAGCAGCAAACGGCAATCGCTATTACCTTTATACACAGAGACGCACAGAAATAGGTGCAACCACATTTATAGAAGTACCTCAACAATCTAATAAATATACCAGACGTGATAAAGTGAATAAAGAGTTTTACACACTTTAAGGTAGAACTTTATAAGATATTCACACCTTTAAACAAGATCAACCAAGCGATATAAATAATATAATATATTAAATAAAAGAGGTCTACAATAGAATTCACAACTTAATTCTAATAATACGTAGTTAAAATAGAATAGGATAATAACACACTTATAATAATATATAGAAGGGGGTTAAAAGAAAATGTTAAAGATAAGCTTATAAAAACTAAAGCAAGTACTAATACACTTAATAAACTCTAAAAGGAAGCTATCAGGATTAATAATAATCTCTTTAAACAAGCTATAAAAAAAAGACATAACAAAGGAATCACTAAAGCAGGTGTCTTAGGATATTATTTTAGTAGAAACTTCAACTCCAACTATAAGAAAAAGGCACACGACCCATATAAACCAATACCAATAGAAATTAATATAATAAAGAAGAGAACAATGCAAAGAAAGCTAAATAAAGGGGCAAATAAAAAAGCACTAAAGTACTATAGCTATAGCAAACCAAGCTACTTTACCAAAAACTATAAGTCGAAAAACATAGTATTAAGACCTTAGATTAATATAATAAAAAGAGTACCTATTAAAAAGGAAGGGACTCTAGAAGATGGTAAACTATCACTAGTATAGAACAATCTAGAACTCAATATAATACTAGAAATAGCAAGTATAATAGAGAAAACAACAAATCAACTATAAAAAGGTATTAATAGATTATTAAAAGAACTAGATAACAGCGATAAAAAAACTATAAATAATTTAATAACTATATCCAACTAATGGGAATATTACCTACAAGGATTTTTATATAAAACATAGAACAGTATAATCCTACCAACTATAACAGGGCTCGAAAATCAAGACAAATATAATAAGTATTACAATAGGTTTTAGGAAATATAAAATAAACAACTTAGACTAGGTTATAATAGAAAGGCTTAAATAGATAAGCAAGATTAGGAAAATAACTCTAACTAGAAGTAAGTGAACTATAAAGAGAAACAAGAACCTAGATCATTCCTAAAGGATTAAGGATAAGGCATATACAACTATTAAAACAATACATACCATCCCAAACACGGGGAAACCCACTAGAGTAAATACACAAGTATATAGTACCCAAAATATAATACAGTATAAAGAGAGGTACAAGGGTTTATATACTCACCGCAATATCTCGCAAAAATATTTAAATAATATAAGATCAACTACTACTTATAGCACCTATATAGAAAAAGGGAAATACATTACTTTCTAAAAAGATTAAACAATTGGCACTAAGTATTTAAGGAGATATTAAATAAAGATTATTATTATAAAGACTATAAAAGGGTAGTATAGGAAACATACCTATACCCTAACTATTATAAATATATACAAGCCAAGATCTTAGTAGGATTTCACCCAAAAAATAACCTAACTCCTTTATTAGATGGTTAGGGAAAAGAATAATCACCTATACTAGAGATAGGCATAAGGAGATTAATACTATAACCTCTAAATAATAAATATACTTAGTAAAGTATAGTCAGCTTATTAAAATACTAGTTAAAATTAATAGTTAAGGAACTATTATAATAATTAATTTTAGAGTAATAGGGAACTTTATATCTAACATCCTTATATAAATATAAAAAGTGTCAATAGTTAATAAGGAAGAACCTTATTAACTATAGATAGCTAATAGGTTGAATTTATTATTAAGAGATATTAATAAAGAGATAACCCTATTAAATATAGCTTATCAATAACACTATAAGGAAATTACCTTTAATATAGTTTAGATAGCTAACCACTACATTATATTAGAAGGACCTTAGTTGAGGAAGCAAAACCTAATAATTAATTAAAGAATAGGAGTACTTAGATTTAAAAAGACTAATAATATTATTAACTCTAAATATATATATTAATAGCAATTAATAATACATAAAAAGATAAGTAGAAAAACTATAGTAGAGTATAATACTATAACTTCAAATAAAGATAACCTTATAAAAGGGTTTAACTCCATAGACATAAATAAAGGGTTAGCTAATTAACAATATAAGAGTAATAAAAGGAAAGATATACCTCTAGATATCCCTAAAAAGTACCTTAAGTATATATAGCTCTTTTAGGAAGAAGTAAACACAAAAGCACTACCTAAATACTAACCTTAAGATTATAAGATTAAACTTAAACTAAATAAGGAACTAATATTTAGACCTATATATACATTATTAAAAAAAAAACTCTAAGTATTATATAAGTATATTAAAGAGAACCTAAAAAAGGGATTTATTTAAAAATTTAAATCATCGGCGGGTTATCTAATACTCTTTATATTAAAGAAGGATAAAAGCTTACAGCTGTACATTAACTATTAAAAGTTAAATAATATCACGATTAAGAATAGGTACCTATTACTAAATATTAGTAAACTTCAAAACTAACTTAGAAAGGCTAAGGTTTTTATAAAGCTAAACTTTAAAGAGGCTTATAACTTAATTTATATAAAAACAAGAAAAGAATAGAAAACTGTATTTAGAACTTAATATAGACATTATAAGTATCTAGTTATACTATTTAAACTCACTAATATACCAGCAACCTATTAAGTATTAATTAACAACGTGTTGAGGGCATACCTAGATAGGATAGTAATAGCCTACCTTAATAATATTCTAGTTTATTTAGAAAATAAGGTAGAACATATCCAATATATATAAGAAGTACTTAAATACTTATGTAAAGCTAGACTACTCCTTAAACTAGAAAAATATAAATTCTATAAAATAAAGGTTGACTTCCTAGGATATAATATTAATATAAAAGGTATTTAGATAAGCTAAGATAAGATTAGAGATATATAAAAATAGCCAATACTAATAATAATTAAAGAAGTATAAGCATTCTTAGAATTCCTAAACTTTAATAGGTAATTTATTAAAGGATTCTTAAAAAAGGCTCTACCTTTAATAAGACTAACTACTAAAGATAAAGAGTTTAAATAGGGAAAAGAATAAGATAATATAATCTTACAATTAAAGAAGGCATACATAGAACTACTAGTATTATACACCTTTTAAGTCAATCAACCAGCAAGGATTAAAACTAATATATTAGATTTAGCTATAGAAGCGTGCCTATATTAATAAAAGGATAGTAAGTAGTACCTAATTATATACTATTTAAAAAAGATAATAGTGTTAGAGTAAAACTATAATATCTATAACAAGGAGCTGCTTATAATAGTAGAAGCACTTAAATATTAGAGAGTCTATACTAAAAGCTATTTAGAACTTAATATCTTCACTAATTATAAGAATCTCTTAAATTTTATAATAATAAAATCACTTAACTAAAGATAAGTCAGATAGGCAGAACTTTTAGGATAATATAAATTTAAAATCCACTATACCCTAGGAAAAGAAAATAGACGTGCTAATACTTTAAATAAATAATTAAACTATATAAATATAAAAAACTTAAATAAGCAAGCTATCCTAAGGTAAGAAAAGGACGAATTATTAATACTAAATACACAAACACTTATAACAACTATAAGGGTTGAAGGATTAAATATAATTAATAGGCTTATAAAAGCATATAACAAAGATACTAAAGCCAAGGAATTACACAAGGAATAGCTAAACGCAATAGTACTAAGCTATCAAGGCAAGACGTACATACTAGAGGGATGCATTAAGGAGATAATCCAAGATTATCATAACAACCTAATACACGGGCACCCAGGAGTTACTAAGATAATAGAAGTCATTTATAGAAATTATAATACACTACGGCTGAGAGCAAAGGTAGAACAATATATTAAAGAATATATTAAATATTAGCAAAATAAGTTAGCAAGATATAAACTATATAGGAATATACAGTTTATACCTATACTAAAGACACTATAGGATGATGTTATAATAGACTTTATTACTAAGTTACTAAAATCTAAAGATCTAATAACAGCGGAGGTATACAATGCTATTATAGTTATTATAGATAGACTAATAAAATATATTATTATACTACTCTTCAAAGAAAAATATAATATTAAGTAGTTAGTATTTGTACTACTAGATAGGCTTATAAGGGATTATAATATACCTAAATTAATAATATTAGATAGAGATAAGCTATTTACCTTAAACTATTAAAAAATATTATTAGGAATAATTAAAACAAAACTAAAAATATTAACAATATATTATCCTTAGATAGATAGATAAATAAAAAGGGTAAATTAAATATTAAAAATATACCTAAGGTATTATATAAATAAACGGCAAAACAATTAGGTAACACTACTACTAATAGCACAACTAACATACAATAACAAGTTATCTAGGATAACTAGAATAATATTATTCTTTATAAATTATAAAAAAAATACAAACGGCTTTCTATAACTATAGGAAGGACTTAATATAGATAAAGTATTAATTAAAGTTAAAAAACTTAAGGAAATTTATAAGAATCTAAGGGATACTATTAAGAATTTAAATAAAAAGGTTAAACTTTAAGCTAATAAAAATTAAAAAGATAATCCTTAACTAAAAAAGGGGGATAAAATATATCTTTTAACTAAAAATATAAAAATAAAGAGGCCTAGCAAAAAACTAGATTATATAAAGGTTAGACCATTTTTAATTATAGAATAAAAGGGACTAGTTAATTATAAATTAGAACTATTTAGAGGATTAAAATAATATCTAGTCTTCTATATATCACTCTTAGAACCAGCGGACCCTAATATATTAATATAAGATAGTTTTCACTATAAAACTAAAAAGGAAGACGAATATAAGATCAAAAAAATTCTGGATTAGAAAGGTCAGAAATACCTCATCAAATAGAAGGATTGTGATAATACTAAGAACACATAAGAACTAGTTAGGAACCTTAAGAACTGCTAGGACCTATTATAATAGTTTCAGGTATAAAAAACTAGGTCTAGTCAATATCAACAGGAAAGATAAAGGGAGAGAATAAATTAAAAGGGAGAGCTTTTTTAAGACACTCATCTACCTTAAATTTAAAAATATTTTAGGCCTTATAGTCGCCTAGATCCCTTAGCTTCTTTAAATAAAATTTCTATTACTTTTTTAAACAAGCAATCTTTATCTTCAACTTTAAGTCCTTTTTATAGAGTTTAAAGATATTTTTATCTAACTTCTCTACTATATCCTAAGCTTTCTTATACTCTTTACTAAGAGGAGCTAAGTTATAAAAATAATTATTCCTATTATATAAAGTACATTAGTTGCTCCTAGAAGTAACCACACACTCACTCCTAAATCAAATACACGCTTGGCAAGAATGTATATTAATATAATAACACTTTCTTTTTCTTCTATTAACAGCGCGATAATAATAAATAATACTATTAACTAGAGGGGGCATTATACCATAATAAATATTTAGAAAGAAAGGATTAGATTTTAGGATAAAATCCCTAGGAGAGGGACCTAGTATTAGAACTAAGGCTAGGATAAGCCAGTAATAGATACTATATTAAGAGGGCAAAGTTTATATTATAAATATTTAGTATATCTAGCAGGACTAAGTATACTAAATATCCTAAATATACTAAATATATTTAGTAAGGAGTAAGGGGATTAGTATATTAAATATATTAATTACTAAAATCTTGGCAGACTTTCCTATATCTATATAGTTAGGGCTTTCACCCACTTTAAATAAATTTCCTTATATTCAACTTTATAATGAAACTAATAGTTACTCCTAGCCTTTAAAGACTTACTCTTATATTGCTAAGTAATATAAAGTTATACCTAGCTTACCCTATCTATATTAACCCTTGATTACTCATCTTTAGAAGACCTATACAACGTTAGTTCATAACAGTTAGCTCTTTTAAGCCACGCTAGTCTTATTTAAAAGCTACTAAACTTTACCCTTATTAACCTAGCGACCTACTTACATTAATCGCTAAATATTTAGTACTCTATAATTAGAAGTGAAAATAGAGTTTAAAATTAATTTAATATAAAAACTAAGCTTTAATTATATAATTTAGATAAATTAGAAGTAAAATTACTTAAATTCCCATAGTATACAGCGTAAATATTATGATAGATACAATTTTTTTAAGATTAAAGTTATTTTTTATTGTAGAACTATAGTATTGAAAAGTTATTGAAATAATATTTAATCTAGCCGTCATTTTAGTACCTTAGGCCCGGGGGTTGCATAAATAAACGCTTTATTCTACCAACTCCCATTCTTCTCTCCTAAGGTTTTTTAATTTGTTAAATTAGCGGAATGGAACTTGGTTTCAGTTGTCAGTTGTCATGCATTTTTTGAGAATTTTATTGCTGATTTATTGACAGTGTCACCGTTAAAAGCGATTGAAGGAGACAGAATTAGAGCGTTGTTTGCGAGTCCGGCGCAGCAAAAGCCCCGCAGTCCCCCAGTAAGAGTGCCCCGGGACGCCCCAACCAGGACACCCAGGAATACCAAATCACCTACATTTCAGAAACTGAGAAGCGTAGGTCTCACTGATCATCTGAAAGAGATTTCTGCCCTTTATTAAGAGGTACCTTTCTCACATTCATTCACATAGGTCTGGATCCCAACGGCGCCGAAGTATGTTCCGCGCTCACAGGCATCAGCGAACTCCATCAATCAAGAAGCTCAGAATGAAACGCCCAAGGTTATCTTGCAAAGGCACTTACTTGCAGATGGTAACGTCGCCTTTGCCATTGGAACTCGAAAAGATGATGTTGAAAAACAGTATCCTTTCGATATCCCGCTTCAGGATATTCTTGAATATGTCTCACCCGCGGAACTGACACGCTTTGAAACCCAAGATTTCTTGAGAGAAGACGAGAAAGAAGAAGAAGAGAGACAGCTAAAGCTTCTTCGCAAACCTCGCGGCAGGCCTAAGAAAAGTCTGCAGGCCTCATCTAATCAAGCTTCACCAAGGGATGTGCAATTTGAGACTCCACGGACAGGAGAGAAACGAGGCCGAGGTAGACCTAGGAAGATAAGTGGTGTTGTTCCATCTTTCAATGGACCTCAACCGGTGCCAACGGTACCTATGTTGGGAGCGGAGACTGCACCTATGGGGTTGTCATACGAATCCTCCAGCGACGAATCAGTCACTCCAAAACGAAGACAATACTCCATGGTAACAGCGAGCGGATATTTGCCGCCAGAGATGAGCGAAGAGGAGACCTCGAGAGAAGTATCAAGAATAAGAACTCAATTGCCCCGTCTAGAGTCCTTAGCGAAAAGGCGGAAGACCGCCTCCAACAGTCCCAATTCTGTATCTGCTCTAAAGATGAACCCCATAGTCCGCATTCCTCAGACACCAAATACCGGAGCTACTTCCCGAGAAAACCATACGCCTTCCAAACCCATGATTGTAGATCTCGCCAATGAGACCAGCGAGAGTGAGAGAGTTGACACTGTTGAAATTCAACCAAGAGCCAATTTAAACGACTTGGTACCTCCGACGAGTATAGACAAGGAGCGAGAAGCTTTACTACAACAGTTCCTATCTCGTGACGTTCGTGCAACAAGCACTGGGACAACCTCATCAGAATCGTCAGATTCGCTCATGTCAAGAATTATGGTAGCTCATAGTACCCAACGACTGTCGATACATTCTCCGCCGCCTAATCTGGCAAATGCCATCTCAAATCAGCCTCGTACAATGGCAACTACAAAGCCTACTCAAAGAACAATCGCATCTCCACAGGACAACAGAGAAACGCACATAGCACGTACCAAAACACCACCAAATAAGTCAACCTATAGAAGGCAGTCAATGACGCCTCATTTTCCCCACGCACGACCCGTTAACCGAAACAAATCAACGCCCTCCGGACCAGCGCCACGAGCGCCGACCCTATCACCTTCAACCTTGCAATCAGCCACCATGATAAGACCATCAGCAAAATCAACAAAACCCATCAACTCCATGTCGTCACAGCCTAAGAGAAAGCAGTCTCAGGACACACAAACAACCACTACTCGTACCAGTCGGTTCACCATTAGGCCGCTGGAGCCCACTAATGATATAAGGAAGTTCTTTCGGCCAAAGTATAACCCTGTCCCATCTCAGGAGTGCGCCGACTCCACCGACGAAGATAGCGAAGTCGATGGTCCTGAGGATGGTGTAAACACTCGTATCGCCGGGTTCTTTAAACCAAAGTACGCTCCCATCAAGCAAGAGAGTGGATCTGAGTATGAGAATACGGACGAGGCAGGAGACAGCGAAAATCCTATCACTCACACCTCCTCACCACGACCCCAAATTCTGGAAACCCAGCAGGATAATCCCCTAAAGCTCCGCCACCAGCATCCCCCTCCCCTCAAAGAAGAAGAGGAAAGTAACAGCTCATCCCCCACCTCCCCCTCCCCCTCCCCCATCGATCTCATCCCCCGCAGCACAATCCCTTCTCCCCCACCACCCCCCCGCACCAACCCCCCTCCCCCTCCCGCTTCCACAAACCACCATCACACCACCGCCATGGATATCGAAACCTCGATATCAGACTCAGAATCAAATTCCGAACAAGACGAATACATTTCCGCCGAGGAGCCAGAGCTAGAACCCGGTATTCATGTATCTATATCAGGCGTTCGCGATATCCATACTGGAGCGGAGCTTGATGCTGATACGGAGGAAGATAGTGAGGATGAGGGTGGGGAGAGTGGGGAGGAAGTTTTGGTTGTGGGGAGGGGGCCGGATTTATGATGGGGTGGTGGGGGATGTGCATGGTTTTTGGCAGGGATGATGGCATTGCTTACGAATTGGAATGATCGAGTGGGGGTAATGAGTGGATGAGGATTTTTGCGTTTTCTTTGCAACATTTGAGCATAGCATGGGGCTTTTTGACAGCGAGCTGCCTCATCTACGCTGCAGATTTACGGGAGCTTGAGCGTTTTGCTTCGTGTTTTGGGAGCATGCCTCGTTCATCTACGCAGCGGGTTCTAGAGGAGCTCAGGCAGGGATTTGATTCATTTTTGAGAGCTTAGCATGGTCGAAGTATACTGCTAGCTAAGCAAGCATTCTGCTAGATGAATATAGGAGGCTTTTGGAGCGCTTAACTCACAAAATTTGAAGCAGTGTGATTCTACTCTTTTGCTCTCTTGCCCGGACATCTGTCATTACCAATTAGCCGTAGGAAAAGATAGCTGTTGAGTAATGTACCTACCGTACTCGTTCAGTCTGAAACTTCCTCTCGAGCTAGGCTTGATCGACTAACACATTCTAGGAATTCGACATTATCTATCAAATTTATCACCTAGTAATCGGGGAACTCCGGATCGATCTGCTCTTTCCAAGCCTTGAGTCCACCCCTGATATCCCCCAGGCACGTAAAGTTGAGCCCTGGGTCTTTCTGCTGCTGTTCTTGAAACCGGCGCACAGCGAGCTGAGAGTCATTGCCGAAGCGACAAATGAAGCACATTTTACTAGAACCCTGGTTGGATCCGTTATGCTGGATGTGTGTGTTCATGGACTGGAAGGCTTCAGCGGGGTCTTCGCGTATCGTGGACCAGGGTATGTTGATAGAGTTCTCGATATGACACATATTGTATTGGGTGGTTTCTCTAACGTCGACGAGGATGGGAGCAGGCCCGGATGTCGGTGCGATATCGCGGTAGGCCTTGGGCTCTATGCGTTCGCCTGGGGGCAATATCTTCACAGGAAATGAGAGTCCGCAGAATTCGTCGTAGTCGTAGTCTTTCAATGCCCTTCTATTGAGGATTTTGGCGCAGGCTAGACAATTCTCTCTTGCTCCTCTCATAGTGACACTCTTGAACGGCGGATTGAGGTAAGCCGAATACAACAAGAATGGGGTACCTCTACCGGTTGACTCGTCTGCCTTGCTCTGTAGAGCGGGTAGAAGAATCTTTATTGTCTCCATTGCCATTAGTACACCTATGACTCCTACAACCGGACCTAAGATCCCCCCTTCACCACAGGTCAAGATGCTTTGTGGTGGTGGAGGCTTCGGCCAGATGCATCGATAACACGGACCTTTTTTCTTTAATGCCGTGGCAATGGGAGGATTGTTGAGGACCATAAGCTGTCCTTCTGTCTGAAGAGCGGAGCCATGGACGAGTGGGATTTCAGCAATAACCGCAGCGTCGGACATGAGGTAACGAGTCGCTGGACGATCGGTGCAGTCTAATACCACGTCATACTCTTCCAGCGTCTCCACAGCATTCTCGGAGGATAGATGGTAAGGATGTGCAACGACTTTGATCTCTTTGTTCAGCCTGGATTGATCAGCACATCCGTAAAGTGATGCTGCGGTTGTCCCCTCACGAGTGTAGAAACTTCACAGCGCTATCCACTTTCTCCATACCTTCTCTATCCGCGGTATGGATTATTTGGCGATGGAGATTCGAAAGCTCGACTTTATCCCCATCAACCAGACCAATTGTGCCAATGCCAGCAGCTGCTAGGTATGCCGCAGCTGGGGAACCAAGGCCTCCCACCCCAACGATCAATATTCTTGCTTTCTTGAGGGCCAATTGACCTATGCGCGAGGAGAGTGAGACGATTCATGGTATAATCAAGACAGCTCGAGCACACCTGACAGGCCAAATTCGGGCATTATCATCTGTCGCCCATATCTCTTATACTCTTGTGCTTTCAGAGACCAAGTACAGCCAGGTTCTTTCCAGGGTCCGGTCTCGGTCCGGCAAGGCAGTGTTTGCGTCTCCGTACTCTGAGTATTGTGTATATCATTATCTTGTGTGTCGGGACTGGAAGTCTGTGGTTTTGACACTTCAACTTTCTCCTTAAGCAGACGGAGAAGTTGCTCCGTGCGGCGAATTTCTCCGTGAAGTTCTTCCAAGGACATGTCCCTATATTGTTCGGGGAGACCCTGTGATTCAGTCATGCTGGCTCTCCTTTTGACGTGCGACTGAGACTAATTGAACAGTATGTATATGATAGGCCCGAGAAGACCTGTCTGTATCGTCCGTAATTTTGGAAGAATGATTCTCGGACATAAGATTCGGTTTTAAGTTCACACATTTCCACCGTGATAATCGATCTATGAAAGCTCTTACTATTAGCACATACGCATAGCAACATGGTACGCTTCCCTTCCACCCATTACTCTGCCTCCTATACTAATATCTCAGGCTCCTCGCCCACCCTCCAAAATACGCCCAATCAAGTCCTCCCGCCCCTCCCTCACATCCAACCTTCCCCACAAAGCCCCCACCAAGAAATTGAAACGCGAATCCAAACACGCAACTCTCCTCTCGCGCATCCAGAAGTCATCCTCCAAAACCAAGTCTCTAAAACGGCGGCGTCCAGGGAAGAAATTGGTCACCAATTTGGCCGGATTAGCTGATGCGTTACCCGAGGTAGATGACAACGCAGGCACTAAAGGGGTGGAAGCAGTGGAAGGAGGGATGAAGATCAAGCATAAGAGTCTGAAGAGCAGACCGGGGGCTGGGAAGAGGAAGGACAAGCTGGTGGGGATGGAGATGGAGAGGTTTGGGAGGAATTTGGCGGAGTTGACCGCCGGCCGAAACAAAGTGGCTGATGGGGACGAGCAAGTGGTGATGGGCACCGAGAATCCAGAAGGAAGTACGGCTGGGAGCGCGAGCAGAGAGAGATGGGCTGCAATTCGGGGTTTTATTGCTCAGACTATGGAAAAGAGAGGGGAAGGTTGGGAGAAGGGGTCGGTGGGATATTCATGACGAGATGGTGTCAAATGTTACTCAGATTGGTTGCTACGGTTGATAGGACGGCATTAGACACTCAGGATGTGGAGAAAAGTGTGGACTTATGGGAGGGCTCTCATACTGCCCCCTTACAGGATACAGAAGGGAAGTGTATATCAACTTCAACCATTCGAAGGCAGACGCTCAAGCCGAACAGAACTGCCGGCATTCAAGCTAGGCTGGTGGAAATTGCGGCTTTGTTCGGGGACAAAGATCTGTAGTATGCTCGGCTGGGACGCAATGAGCAAGACTCAGCCATTGCCCGCTTGAGAGGTAAACGGACGATGGGCTTATCGAGGGAATTGGTGAAGCGAGAAGTTTTGACCAGTGATGCATATATACACACCCACCCAACGTTCAGTCTTCGCGTCTATCTGTCTCTGACAAAATTAAAAGCCAAAAAGATAATATCTATGACCCGGGTCCGCGTCCCCGAGACTTTGCCGCCACTGGAGGGTTGTACACAACTTTCCGTGTCTTGATAGGTGCCCACTTATACCTGAAGCGGGCTGTCAGCGAGTCCTTCCAGTTTACTAAAGTACATAACATACCTCTTAACCCATACGCTGAGCGCGAACAATACGGTTGTCACGAGGATAGTAGCTACACCCATCTTCTTCCTTTGGTCCATTTCCGGTTCAGCAGCCCAATTCAAGAATTCTACTACATCCTTGGCCATCTGCGACGTTGTTGCCGGCGTTCCATCTTCGTATTCGACGAGACCGTCGTAGAGAACACGTGCCATTGCGATACCTGTTGACCACCGTTAGCATCATTTCGAGCGATATTCTTTCCGGGTCAGTGCCCACCGGTGCCGGGAAAATAAGGATTGAAATTCAACCCCGAAGCTACCTCAGCCCCTGGAGGTGGCTCTTCCGGATACCCCGTAATGAGCGAGAAGATGTAATTGCAACCGCCATGCCGAGCCTTGACCATCAAGCTCAAATCTGGTGGCAGAGCCCCATTATTCGCCGCTTTAGCCGCCTCGTCATTCTTGTATGGCGAAGGAACGTAGTCTGATAGTTTTCCAGGCCGTTTCTCGATTTCGCCTTCGTCATTCGGCTCGGTGTCGTACTCGCACTCTTCGGCCATGGCTTTGGCTTCGTCGACTGTATGGGTGCTGCCGACAAGTGTACGCCAGGGAATTCGTCTTAGCGAATGACATGATGAACATACTTCACGGTAGACCTGAAAGCCGCGACGGAGGCTGCGGTATGAATTAGATTTAGAGCTTCGATATGGAAGTAGCAAGAAGTCCTTACGCCTGGTGGTCGAAGGTCTTGGTAAATTGCTCATGCTCCCATGGATACCGAGTTGCATGTAATCTGAAGAAACACACACTCAGTGAACTTTCTTGCATATAGATTGTTTGGATATGGGTACCCTTCTTCCACTGGTGTCATTGCATAGAGCGGAGTGCCATAAAGATGATAGTACCAAGCCATTGACCCAACAGCTAGAGCAGTGGCCGCAGATCCAGATGCATTCAGCCAAAAGGGCGAGGAAGCCCCTTCAGATGTCGCATTCTTGGAGGACGAAGCCGTAGAGCGCTGTGTAAACGATTAGTCCGCCAATTGTCGATAGTAAATCTTGGTTATTGTACCTTGGCCGTCCGTCCAACGGAGCTGCGGGCAATGCCAGCTGTACGCACAGAGCGCAAAGCTGAGCGTGCCAACATCGTGCTGTCTACGCAGCAAAAGACAAAGGAAACGGTGGGGGGACAGAAGTGTGCTGGCGCGGTGGAGGAGAGAATTGATGTCGACAACGATCTGAGGGATGTCAGGTCCGCTTGGCACGCTTGTGCTTGGTTGGTTGGATTTGCATTACATTTGATTGGCCAGGAATATACTGATGACTAAGGTAGGCAGCACAGCGGAGGATGTTCCGCTTTAAATATTTCGAGTCACGAAAAGTCGCTCTCACATCTTCTTCGTATACAACAAGTTCATATTGATAAAGAAGATATTCCAGCATGGCTGTAAGTACTCTGAACGGTCAGGGCTCGCCCAATGGAATGTACGCTAAGTGTGCGCCTTAGTTCCACGTCAAAAACCCACATGTAGGAAATAAAGACAGCGTTGAGGATTGGAGAAGTATATAGAACCAACTAAGCCCCAGGCAATTGTGTGCTAACAGTCCATAGTAAAAGGCATAAATCCTCTAACTCCTCCGGACCTCTTACAACATGAGATACTGCAAGTATGGCTTCTTCCAATGGACCCTATATTTGTGACTCACAGTGTTTAGACCGAGAGATCAAAGGAAACTGTTATAACGGCTCGGAATGAAATTGTTTCAGTAGTCCGGAATACTGATCCCAACCGGCGTCTCCTCGTGATTGTTGGTCCTTGCTCAATACACGACCCTAAAGCCGCATTAGAGTACGCCGACCGTCTACTCCGTCTCAAGCGTCTCCATGCCGACGACCTACTTATAGTTATGCGCTCATACCTTGAGAAACCGAGAACTACAGTAGGATGGAAGGGGCTGATCAATGACCCGGATATCAATAATAGCTTCCAAATCAACAAGGGTTTAAGAACGGCGCGGCAGTTGTTCGTGGATCTGACAGAGAAAGGCATGCCAATTGCTAGCGAAATGCTGGATACGATCTCACCACAGTATCTGGCCGATTGCCTGAGCGCTGGTGCTATTGGAGCAAGAACTACAGAAAGTCAATTGCACAGAGAGCTTGCCTCAGGCCTGTCCTACCCTGTCGGCTTCAAGAATGGAACAGATGGTTCTTTAGACGTTGCTATTGATGCTATAGGAGCGGTCATGCATCCTCACCATTTTCTCTCGGTGACGAAGCCTGGTGTGGTTGCCATCGTAGGGACAATGGGGAACGACGACTGCTTTGTAATTTTAAGAGGTGGCAAAAAGGGCACAAATTACGACAAAAAGAGCATACAAGAGGCGAAGAAGGCATTAGCAAACAAGGAGCTAAGGCAAAGGTTGATGGTCGATTGCAGTCACGGAAACTCGTTGAAGGACCATCGAAATCAACCGAAGGTGGTGCGAGACTTAGCCGGGCAGCTCGAAGCAGGCGAAGAGGCCATAATGGGCGTAATGATCGAGAGCAATATCAATGAAGGTAAGGAATGTCTATCATGAGTTCTAGAATCAAGATGCTGACCCTGATATAGGCGCTCAGAAGGTGCCCAAGGAGGGCAAAGCTGGTCTTAAATACGGTGTCAGTATCACTGATGCTTGTATCAATTGGGAAACCACAGAAGAAGTCCTTGAGATACTAGCCAAGGCTGTACAAAAAAGACGGGAAGTACTAGGTGTGAATGGTCATGTGGAAACGAACGGTCACATATGATGTCCAGTCACCCAAAAGCTACTTACATAATGTATGATGATAATTGTAGATCTCCATTAGCCATATCTCGAACGTTCTCCGTCTCTTCGCCAATCCTAGCTGCTAATAGAGCTTCATAGCTTTGCTGATGGTGGGTTTTGTGCTTTTCGGGCGACTGAGCAAGTCTACTTGTCATGACCGCAAGGCACGCTGCTTGAGCGATACCTGCCCATACTTAACAGGGGGATGCGGTCTCACCACCTTATGAACAAAGGCATTGAAACATTCGTTGTCCTATTAAGAGATTCGCATTATCAGTATTCAAATTCTTTGTCTCTATGATTGTGCTCTGGCTTTCTCGAGTGTCTCCTTGGTTGACGCTTTGTCACTCGAATAAAGCAAGAATTGTCCCATTGTCTTTGACACGTTAGGTACTGCCTATATAACTAGCTCACAATCCTATATGATCCTACTAAACAGTCCACACATCTCGTTAACACGTCACAGAAACCGATCAACACAATAACCAAAAAAAATGGGTGTAGATCAAAGCAAAGGCCGCGTCGAAATCGATGTAAAACGTCAAGCATGGGTTCGCAACAGACGTCCCAATCCAGCACATCCAAAACATCAACGACTGAATCGTACCCAGAGTGCCGCGGGAGCCAGTCCCCAGATCTCCCGTCGTCAGCAACACTTTGATGTACCACCAAGCTACTATCAGCCAGGACCAGAGCCACTAAGTCGTGGACATGGTGATGAAGGCCGAAGCTATCATGATGACGGTGGACTGAGACGTGCCCAAACAACTCGTTCGCAGAATAGATCGGGTCGACCTTTCTCGGATAACGACTCTGGCGATGAGGCAGGAGGAGTGCCGCCTCACGGACATCGCCATGAGCGTCCCTCGCATCATGATAGTCGCGGTCTCAGCCATAGCCAATCTGGTGGTCGAGGAATCAGCCATGCTCAGAGCAACTCTCATCATGGTGGCCCTATCCAGCAAGGGTATGACTTTGCTCCTCCAGCAGACCATACGAGGTCTCAGTACGGTGCATCACGTAGCCAGCGAGCCAGCCAGTATGACAGCCATGATGGTATTCCACATGGTAGCCACCAAGGCAGCCAGTATGGCAGTCGACACGGTAGCCACCGAGGCAGCCAGGGACGGAGCCGGGGACAATAGAGTCGCTCAGTCACTTTCCCTCCATCTGTCGAGGACTAGGTAAGAATGGGTGAGTAATGGTCCGAAGGCTGGGAATAGGGAGGAATGATACTGTTTCTCTTTCACAACATATCCCTCGTGCGGTTTTATCATTTTTTATGCCTAGAACATGTAAGACTGTTTCTATCACTGCTTGATATTTGGTTACAATCTTAATATAATAAACCAATTGGAATTCTATACATCACATAACATCCTTCTCTATGTCGCGAGCCGCCCTTCGTGGTGAGCAGAATCATGGATACTTTGTCCTTTAAAGTAATCTCGACTTCGAATACAGATCTGCATTTTCTTAATTCGGTGTGATTCCTATGGCTTGGCCATCTCTGGACCCCAGGACGTCTGTAGAAGGGTTCACCTATCAACCAGAAACACCTATCAATTGAAAGAATCTGTGGGGGACCAGCTTTAGGGGCCTCTATGCATCAGCCCTATACCGTGATTACTCAGCTGGTGCACACCCCCACCTGATGCACAATTTTAGGATTTTCCACCAAATCTTCCAACACCTCCACCTCCACCAATATGAGCTCGATAGACGCTGCCCTGGCCTTCATCAATAGCCTATCACCTAGCGATCATATCAATATCAGTAAGATTGCTAAGCAGTTTGATTATAACCATTCCACCCTCGCGAAATAATATCACGGCAAAACTGGATCCCGTCATGCCCAATACCAAAACCAACAAAACCTCAACAACCAACAAGAAAAATCCTTAGTTAAATACATCAATCGCTTATACGCGCGCGGCCTCCCTCCTAATAAACATATAATTTAAAATTTCGCTTAGGAAATCTGTTATAAAGAGATAGGAAAAGAGTGGGTTTCGCGCTTTCTACACCATCACCAAACTAAGCTAGTTTCAAAGTGGATGATAGGCCTCGACCATAATCATTCTAAGGCAGATTCAGCATTCAAATACTTATTATATTTTAAGCTATTAAGGAAGAAAATTAAGTAGTATAAGATAGAGCTATAGCATACCTATAATATAGATAAAAAGGGCTTTTTAATTAGAATCCTTTTAAAGATAAAGTGCGTCTTTTCACATAGGCGTTATAAAGAAGGATCAATCAAACAAATCATTTAGAATAGAAATTGTGAATAGATTACTACTATCGCAGCGATATATACAGATAGCTCAGCTCTATTACTAGGGCTAATCTATCAAGCAACTACAGGCCTTATTTAGGATTCATGGCTTTAGGATTTTAATCCAAACGCTCAAAGTTGTTTCTTTACCTCATCGCCATCTAGTTAGACCAATAATAAGCTAGGATTTCAGTAGTTAATATAAATTTTTAAGCGCGAAACAAAACTAAAGGCGTAAAGATCTTAGAGGCTTCTAATCCTTAATAGCCATAGCTCCTATATCAGTATAAAGTTTATCAACTATTATAATAGCTATAGGATCCTTCTAGCTATATACCTACCATATTTAACACATACACTACAGCCTCTAAATGTCTGTTTGTTTCAGCCATTATCACAGGCATATTCAAACCAACTAACATTATTTATAAATCAATACCAGGGCCTTTCATCTATTACCAAACAGGATTTTTTTCGCTTATTCTAGCATGCCTAGCAAACTATATTTATATTAGAAAACATCCTTTCTAGCTTTAAATCTACTAGCCTCTACCCTTTTAATTCTCAGCTTATTATCACTAGATTTATTAAAACTAATAATAATCAACCTTCTTCTAGCTCTTCTAAGGGCTCAGCAATAGCTATAGAAGATTAGAAACGCATTAAAAAGTTGCTATATAATATAGTTTCCAATATTTATAATAAAAAAGCGTAAAAGCTTAGCAACATAATGCATGTGCTATCAGTTAAGAATATACTATTAAAATAATAAATTAATAGCCTTAAAAAAAGCCTAATCAATAAAAAAAAGCGTTGAAAGCGTGGTAAGCTATTATTACTAGATTTTCCTACTAAAAATGATGGTAGAGCAATATTCTATTCCCTAACTAAGGTTTAATATACGCGCGATCAACAAGCTTAAAAAGATATTAATGTAATAGCTGAACATTATTAAAAAGAGCTTAATAAGGTTTATAAGGAAGTTAAAAAGGTTGAAAAGGCTTAAAAAGTTAAGGAGCGAAAAGCTATTAGGGCTAATATAAGGGAATACAAATTATATAAACAAGCTAAAAAACAGCAAAAAAAAGATGAGGCTCTATAAGCAAAACAGGCTAGCTTATAGCTATATAGTAAGCTTATAATAAAAGCTAAAAAAGTTTAAAAGCTAATTAAAGCTCAAAAACAAAGCAATCCTAGAGGTAATATAGATTTAGTGGTAGTAGAAGATAGAGACCCCCCCCTACCCTAAAATACTTATAATAGGCAGATTCGGCTGCTTTAGTGATATCAACTAACTATTTAATAGCCTAATAGATGCGCCTAATTCCATAGATTACCTCACTAGAAAATTAAATAGATTAGATGTTGGTAGAGCTCTAAATATCATTAAAACTGATGATAGTAATCGCGCTAAAATTGTGCATCAGGTGAGGGTGTGCACCAGCTGAGTAATCACGGTAGGGCTTTTCAGTTAATAGGTGAGGCTGTACAGAGAGTGACATTATAAGTCTTGACCCCGTGGCATACTATTCAGGGCGTCGTTTATAATGCCACGGAATCCGCTTCATACCGACCCTTTTGCGCAATCTATCTAAAAGCTTCAAAAGCTTTGCAAATCTATCCTCTACCATCAACCCCAGCTCCCTCATTTGCCTCCCTTCAAACTGCAACGCCGCTGACATCACTGTTATCTAGTCTAATACCTTGCTTTCTACTCTGGTACCGCTGCTGACGTTCCTCAGAGTTATATACGCGTACATCAGTCCACTCATTCCCATCCGTCTTTCCCTCTCGATACTCATTCCCACCTCTCAGCTCTTTTACCTTCTGAAGATGACGAGGCAAGCGCTCAATCCACTGTTGAATTCGCTTCTGAGATAACTCCTCTAGCCATGTTCGTTCCCACACCTTCGTCAAAATCGTCTTAGTTCTTGGACATCCTTTGCGGGTAGTCTGCCTCTTCATCCACCACCAACAGCACTCGATGGGATTGAGGTCTGGGGAGTTGCCACACCATAGAAGACGAAGAACGCTGGCGTCCATAAAGATTTGGTCTTGATGCTTTGAAGCGTGGGCTGGAGCTCCATCCTCCATCACATAAAAGTCTGGCCCGCAGCTCTGCGCAAAAGGAATCAACTTTTTGGCCAATATCACTGTCTGATAACGATACCAATCAATGCCTCCCTTGGTGGAGTTCCGGACAATTTTCCCGTGAGCTGCGTCCCATTTCCATTGAGGCTTCTTGCCAGCTTTGTTTTTCAATCCTAATCTCTTCAACGCAGTCTCTAGCTCCCATTCAGCTTTCAGCCTTGGCTCAAGTGCCTCATTCAGAGCATCAATATATACCGCTGATGCTTTCTTCTCAGCTGGTGTTTCATTTTGCCAGATATGGAATGGCCCTTTCCTATCATAAGTAAAAGCACCCCAAAACATAAATTCTGAAAATCCTTTCCACCGATTCCTCACTACAGTAGAACTAAATGTTTCTTTAGATGTCCGCCAAACCCTCACCTTTCCGCGGCGAGCTCCTAGCAAAACTGACGTCTCATCCGTCCAAATGACCTTCTTCCAATCCTCAATAGTCCAGTGCTCGTAACGGAGTGCAAATTCGAACCTGGCTTGCATCATCGCGGGGGTGAGGCCTGGCTTTTTAGTGGTTTTGACGCTATGCATACGGTTCTTTTTCATACACCGCAGAATAGTCTCAGCTGAGCATCCAAATTCATATCCTAGAATTGCAGCCGGTTTCTCCCTCCCATTCCTATCTTTTCGTACTGTTTCACTAAGTAAATATAGTCAAAAAGTGGGGATGATGTCTATACCCGCTGCCAGCATCTCCGCCTGCTTTTTAGTATCAAATTCAACTGGTCGACCTAAGCGAGCTGCGTCGCTGACGTACTCAGGCTTTATAATCGTTGATACGGTTGGATCATATCCTCTATCCCTTGCCTTCTTCTGTAAACGTCTTACTGACTTGGTATTAGATAGGCCAGAAAGTGCCGCTGCCTGCCTTATTGCAATACCCGCTTCTGCAAGTGCGAGAGCTTGTAACCTCTGAGCAATAGTGTGATTGACTGATCGTGGATCTTTCGCCTTAATAGCTTCAATAATGTCTTCAGCGCTCAAGGGCTCTGGGGCAAATAATGGATGAGATGGCTGAGTAGGTGAGCTGTCAATGAGACGCTCTAAGATATCAGGTGTTTGTTGAGGAGGAGTAGGTGGAGGAACAGGAGGAGGAATAGTAGGAAGAGTTGATAAAGGTGAGCTCTGAGGGACTATATCAGGCTGATATGATGGCCTAGCTTTTGGAGCTCGACGAGGCAAGCGTATCTGCTCTATTATGAGCTGCCTGATCGGGCTGTCGCGATCGCGATTGCATCGACGAGGATTTCGACGCGGAGCAACAGGTTCAGAAAGAAGAGCTCCACTATGACGACGGGGAGCCATTGTATATGGACTTCTAAACAGGCCTGGGGCCTCTATATATCTATGTACTTCTACATCCTTTTCTGCAATTTCAAGGCATATTTTGCAGCTATCAAAGCTCCTACACCGCAAATTCAAGGATGAGCGGTGTGCGATGTGATAGAGGTGCATGGGGGTAGCTTCTAGGCCTAAGCACCCCTGGAATAACCCCTAGAGCTTACCCTTACTATATTAGTTTCTAGGCTACTTAGGGGTGGCTCTAGGGGCCACCCCCGCTATTAGCGGCCGAGCTCTAGGGGCTATATTAGCTTACTAAGCTAATCAAATAGCGCTGTGTGGCATCCTATACTAGCGGGGGTCAAGACTTATAATGTCATTCTCTGTAGGACCTAGGCAAGATCCTTCTTTTTCTAATCCAGGTTCTCATTCCAGTTCTACGGCTGGCCCAAACATTCAATCAAGGTTGCACATGCTTGCTTGTACGGCCTCCGGTACAGAATGGCTCACAGTCTCGGCCTCCTCTGCCTCTTTACCCTTGCGAATGCATACACCACCTTCGACACCAACTGCACGCACCCTTCAACATCTGTAAGCTTTGTCTCATCCGTCAATGCTCGAGGCACAATAGACATTCTCTGGAGCTCTCTGTTTACAATCTTGGCCTGCACCTGGACAGTACTGCACCTCAACGTACCCGAGCAGCGCCTGGACCGTGACACAGGCTGGCGAGGCGATATCAAGTGGGCAGTAAAGGGTTGTCTGACAAGTGCGAAATGGATGCTCATAACCGTACTGGCGCCAGAAGTCTTACTGGGCAAATACGCGGGTGACTTGATAAGCGCACGGAGCGATGCAAGGGATATGAAAATATTTGCTGAGGAAGACGACGTTCCGTGGACGATCGTCCACAGCTTCTTCGCTAATATGGGTGGATTTGCCATACGGTCCTACGTACCCAAGCGTGTCGGCAAGCAGGAACAAGCTGGGACGCAAACAGATGGAGATAGGCCGCAGGAGCTCGATGGGGATCGGGAGCATGAGCAGCGAGGAAACTCAATCACTACTGCGGAAGCAGACACGGCAGGATTAAACGGGCAAGAGCTTTATCACTTGGTTGGAGATGACATTTTTTGGCTAAGAAGACAAGGCGCTCTGTCCCGTCTTCCATACATCAGCCTTGAAGAGCTCCAAGCCAGCAGCAAGAGCGACTCTTTCACCCGTGCAATTGCCGTTGTTCAAATACTTTGGACAGTAATCCAAATCTGCGCTCGCGCAGCTCGGCATCTAGCCATATCACAGCTTGAGATTGCTGTTGCTGCGTTTGCAGCCTCTGCCATTGCTATATATGGCTTGAATTGGGACAAACCCAAAGGTGTGCAAGTACCTATTACTATATTACAGTACAAAAGCAAGGTTCCAGATACGATCGGCAGAGCTCTTCGTTTTTATCGAAATATGAGATCGGAAGAGCTTGCCGACATCAGTGAATTACTATTCGGACAACGACAGTCCGAGCCAGGTGCACATATTGGCAATCTTGTTGTCAACAGCATTGACGCCGTGTGGAACGGAGCAGAAGTGCCGGGATTGCTTTATGGTTCCGTCATATTTGGAGGGATTCATCTGGCTGCATGGAATTTCCACTACCCAACTAGTACTGAACAGTTGCTTTGGCGGATTGCAAGTCTTTGCTGCACCTGCCTTTTTTTGGTCCTTGCAACAGTTCTTGTCATAACATGGGAAATATCGCGTGCCTTGCATTTACCTGACTTAAGTATAATAACGAGATTGGTTCAGCTGTCTCTCATTTTATACGTCGTGGCGCGGTTATATCTACTAGTCGAAATTTTCAGGACTTTGTTTTTCCTTCCACCGAGCGCTTATATATCTACCTGGGCAACAAACGTACCTCACGTTGCTTAAGACAGCTCTGGATGTTTGGCTCATGAATTACGAAATCAGAGGATTTGATGTTTGTATCCAAGCTATACACAATGATAGGTTTATTTCATGGCTATTCTACTGCTTTGCTGTTATCTACACTGCCCGTTCTTGTGCACGGCACTTTACTCGATTCGATCTTGCGCGGCAGCTACTGCAAATCAAGGACTCGGAGTTGAATTGCCACTTCACGGTTGCTGGAGGTGTCAAAGGGAATACGATCTGGGGGATGGGAATGCCTGGATGCGCTGAGAACACGGCGTAGTGAAACTATCTCTCTTGCACAAGCTCTCCCTTGCGCGATTCTATCGTTTTTGTACCTAAAACATATAAGACCATTTCTATTACTGCTTGATGCTTAATTACTACCTTAATAGATTGAAAAATCGTAGGCTCATTATATTCATTTCACATTCACTATGTACATGCAAATTATCGCTCCAACTGACAAATGTGAGCTATCGTCCATCCCTAGGTCTCGAGACGTATCCCCGTCGACAGACGAACCAACAGTTTAGAATCTCCGAAGTCTCTCCCTTCCGAGTCTGTGAAGATATGGTCCATGTGTCACTATTTCCCAGCCGCCGTGCTGTTGACATCCTTGCCTGAGGAGCCCGACTGCAAACTCTCCATACGCCACGTACTAAGCCAGTCTTCTGAGGTCTTCGTATCTGGGTGGTCTTGGCCAAGGACATGCTTCTGCTTTCCAACGCATTCTTCCATAAGCGCGATAGCCTTTCTATCCTCACCTTTGTCCTTTAAAATACATGCTAAGTTATTCATGCTGGTCAGTGTACTAGGATGCTCCTCTCCTAGCACCCTCTTACTTATTTCGATCACCCGTACCTCCAGCTCTTCAGCCTCCTTCCAGCGTCTCTGATTCCAGTATGTTAAGGCCAGATTAGCTATACTAGTCAGCGTATCAGGATGCTCCTCGCCTAGTATCCTCTTGCTTATTTCTATCACCCGTACCTCCAGCTCTTCAGCCTCCTTCCAGCGTCCCTGTTTCCAGTATGTACTGGCTAGATTGGCTATACTAACCAGCGTATAAGGATGTTCCTCGCCTAGCACCTTCTTTCTTATCTTTAATACCTGTGTCTCAAGCTCTTCAGCCTCCTTCCAGCGTCCCTGATTCCAGAATGTACTGGCTAGATTGCCTATACTAGCCAGCGTATAAGGATGTTCCTCGCCTAGCACCTTCTTTCTTATCTTTAATACCTGTGTCTTAAGCTCTTCAGCCTCCTTCCAGCGTCCCTGATTCCAGAATGTACTGGCTAGATTGCCTATACTAGCCAGCGTATAAGGATGTTCCTCGCCTAGCACCTTCTTTCTTATCTTTAATACCTGTGTCTTAAGCTCTTCAGCCTCCTTCCAGCGTCCCTGATTTGAGTATGTACTGGCTAGATTGGCTATACTAAGCAGCGTACCAGGATGCTCCTCGCCTAACATCCTCTTGCTTATTTCTATCACTTGCACCTGTAGCTCTTCAGCCTCCTTTGGTCGGCCCCCTAAGCCATATGCTAGGCCTACCATAGCTATACTATCCAAAGTATCTTCGTGCTCTTGACCAAGTATTTTCTTCCTCACTTTCATCGCCATTTCGGATAGTTCGATAGCCTCAGTTATGCTCCCTTTGCTCCACGCGTACCATGCCGCATTATATAGCAGTGAAGCCCATTCTCTCAAAGAGCCCTCCGCCTTGGGCCGTTGCGTAATTGCCGACTTCGCATGCGGAAAGAGGGCGTGGCAGTATGTCCAGTTCTCATACTCTCCGGTCGGAAACTCGGCGGAGAGGTTCTTGATGTAACACTGCTTCCACTGCTCGAGCTTTCCGTTGGCCTCCAACCATTTGCGCGTAGCCAGTTGCACCAATGCATGCATTTCAAACGTCCGATCTGTGCCGACAGAGATAAGTGAGTAGTTTCTTAATAACTGCACATCATCTTCAAATCCGTCATCCTCACTGCATCCTGATAAACTATCTTCGCCCTCCTGCCCCTCGTCCTCGTCCTCGTCGTCCTCCTCGTCGTCCTCTTCCTCGTCCTCCTCCTCCTCCTCCTCCTCCTCCTCCTTTCCTTCCCTGTCCTTACGCTTGTCGTCCTCGTCTCTATGACCGTAATCACTCTCAGCTCGATTGCGAACAAGGGCCTCAGGGATGCCCTGTCGGTCAAAGAAGCTCATCAGCGACAGCAAGTCAGCTGCCGATGGTCGAGACCCACGGATGTGTTCGAACGAAATTTGCCATGTGATGATGATGGAGTTTTGGGCCTGCCAGTCTCTCCGGAGCTGGCCTCCCTCGTAATTCAGAAGTCTTGTTCTCCTGCGATCGCTTTTCCGGAAGTCTTCGAGATATCGCTGTACAGAACACCGCGGTGCCCTCTGAGAGATGTACGCCGCCGCTTGCACAATGGCAAGCGGCATAAACTCCAGTGCTGCCGCTAACTCCGCAGTATCATCGCCTTGACCGAGCGAACCCAGCTTCTTTTCGAACAGCATCAGCGCCTGCGCCGGGGTCATCGCTTGCACTACCACAATATCCTTCTCTTCCACCAGCTTCATTGCGGCGGCTTGGCTCCGACTGGTGATCAGAATCGACCCATTCTGGCTCTGAGGGAGATATGCTGATATCGGCTGCCGACGTTCACCATCCACGCCGGTCCCTTGTCCTCGCTGGCCAGCGTCTCCAGCCTCGGAAAGGAGATCAGGATTGTCGAGATTATCGAGGATAAGCAACCACTGTCCACTATTTCCACCACGTAACCAGTCATGGACAAGTCGGAAGACATTCGCTTTGGGATCTTGCCGCCCAGGAATCTCGACATAATCAGTAATATCCCGAAAGCTCTGCTCTAACCGTGCCATGCTCCCGGCATGCACCCAGAGCACCCACGTCCCGGGCGATTGTTCTCTGGTTCGATAGCCGAGTTCAATAGCGAGCTGCGACTTTCTGGTCCGCAGTCAGTACTTCAATCCGCTATTTGTGCACCTGCTTGTCTCCGCTTACCCGACCCCGCCCAAGCCCACGAGCACCGTCCGAGACGCCGGCAAGGCGCATTTCTGGTGGAGCTGATCAACGATGTCTCCGCGATCGACGAAATCGGGGTCCGGCCCAAACGGGATATTCGACGAAGGGCACGGTAGTGTCGGTGGTGTCACACCCAGCTTCGACAAGGCTGCCAGGATGCGGTCACCTGTATCGACATGCCGTGTCGTCTAGTGCAGTACCAAGATATCATTGTTCCCATATATCTTCTCCAATGCTCGTTGTACTTGATCTTCCTTGGCCAAACTCTTCAACGCTTTCAACGCCCGCTCAAACTTCGAAGCACCATCTAATGGAAGAACCTTAGACAGAGATATCTGTATATCGGACACTTGTTTGGAAGTGTCGTCGACGACTGCTTTTAGGGCTTTTGTCACATCATCTGGAAAGCGGTCATCCTTTGCCTGGGATTGGATGTGTTGGAGTGTTGCCGTCAACAAAGGTAAGCGGGTCGAGAGAGAACGAAACGACTCAGGGAGATCTGAGGCGTTGGAGGTGAACTCGCGCAGTCGAGAGACGACCTTGGCCGTGAGCTCGACAAGAGAGGCGATTGAGGCAACGAGTCCGATGACAGCAGCTGCTTCAGCCATGGCGGTGACATGAATGCCTACCTGAATACCGACAAAATGAACGAGTACGACATATTATTTAACGTACACAGCACACACAAACGGCGGAGCTAATTTGCATTTGCGATCGACAAAAAGCTGACACAAAGGTTTTTCTGCGGTAGCGATTCAATCAGTGCCCTTCGCTTTCTCGCTATCTGACTGTACACTGGCACTTTCAACCCTCGTCAGAAGAGTCCAGCCACAGGCTTACAAGCCACAGTCAACTTGCGTGGGGGTTGCATTGTACTGCTTTGATTAGAAGATACGGAGGACCAATCAGCATGCGACGTTGCATGAGCACGGGCGCAACGGCCGCCACAAGTTGACAATAACTTCTCAATATTCTATAGGGTTCTAATACTCGGATAAGTGTCATTTCTGAGTCCTCGAAAATGGTAATCTTACAAGCTTTATGGTGACAATGCGGTTCAAAGATGCTATTATGCTTGGAAAGGGGGCTCGCCTCAAGCCAGGGGGCCGGTAACCACGCTAATGCCTCACGAATGTTCAGGGTTGACTGTAATACAAGAAAGATACAAACCTAGTGGGAGATCTCGATACATTTATGTTTGAATTTGGGGGTGCTCGGTTATCGGTAAACCTCATGCCTGTGGCATGCGCGTGAAGAAAAGACTTTCACTAGAGTGCCACGCTGTGCTTAAAATGCCACGGTATCGTCAATAGTTTACAAAGTTAGAGATCTTCGATGCCTGCCGACAGTGCGAAACAAATACCTTGGTTGAACCAAGTAAGCTGTGACTTAAATATAATAAAACACCTCATCACGGAAACTCGATACTTAAATTCACTATATCAACTAGAAGCATCTATCAAATGGAAGGCCCTATGGCTGGATCTAAAGCTAACGAAACTACCCCTAAAAATACCATGAAGCTGAGACGCTCAGGGACCATTCTAAGGGGATCTTTGGGGGTTCGTTTAGGGCCCGTTTTGGCAGCTTTGGGTCCAGCCCTATGGCCTTCCAGTTGATACGTGCATAGGTGAATCCTTCTAGTCGCCGTCGGTTAGTATTGGATAATGGGACGCCTGAGGGCGTATTGATTACGTGCCCGCGTCCCACTATTTAATACTACCCTGATAGTCGGTCTTATTCTCTCTGCTGTAGCCCACATCATCAGGAGGGAGTGTCTCAGGCATTCACCCACTGGCAACTGTCAAAATGGCATTCACCAAGCCGTCCTCGACACAGACCACCTTTTCCCTCTTCAATGACCTACTACCAGAACTACGACTGAAGGTGTATGAATTCGCGCTAGTTACGCCAGAGCCACTTTCCTTTGTAGATAAGGACTACTTCTACCAGGGTGAAATATCTCCATGGAACCTAAGTATTTTCCATGGTGTAGCACTTCTTCGTTCCTCCTGGAAGGTTTACAAAGAGGCTCTTCCAGTTTTCTATGCCGTAAACCAATTTCAATTTCACATCCTCGGAAAGTGGACATCTTGTTCGACAGACTTGAGCAATCATATTGCCATGATCAGACACATCACGGTGGGAGCATTGTTCCCCAAATGTTGGCTCGATGATCTATGCGCGAGCGATCTCAACGAGCTCCTATCCAGATTTCCTCAACTTCACAGCTTTGCCTTCTTCTTCTTAAGGACTACCCAAGGCCGCCATTGCCATCATTGAACAAAATGGCAGTAACACTCGGCGACCTCCGTCAACGTGTCAGGAGCATGACCATCATCTTTGACTTCCACGACGAGGAGAACCTACAACGCATTCGGGATGTGATTGCACCACATGATGAGTGGCGGTACCAAAAGGACGATTATTGGCATATCTACGGCATTGGAACATGGGAACAGGCAGGAGTATTGAAGACGACTCGGCCAGAATGCCCGATCGAAGAGTTGTGATAGGCCACTTTGGGTTGCACAGGAGGCCTACCTCGGGGTGGCAAAGCCTTCCTGCCTCCGCGCGTATCAGGCTGGTGTCCCCTGACCCTCAACCCTGTCTGCCTAATATCCCGTTGTATCCTGACCACCGTCCTTTCCAACTTTCCAACTCCTCGCATCAATATCGCCTCACCACCATCCAACACTCTGCACTATCCAACACTCTCAGATATCTCCATCTCTCAAATACCATACATTATTTGAATCCCACATTACTCAAGGCTCTACAGTTGTATTACCGCTGGTAATCGCACGCGGATCATGGATCCTGCCAACCAATCGTCTACCTCGCCGCCTTTCCGCCTTCTGGATCTACCACTAGAGTTACAGCGGATCATCTTTGGCTATACTCTTTTCACAAAATCGACACTTCGCAGACCATCAGAAGTAAGCCACCATCGTGACGTCGTCATCTTTTCGGGCACGAACATACTTCGGGTTTCAAATCAAATCAATGAAGAAACGCTACCAATCTTCTACCAAGTCAACAATTTTCACTATGAGCATTTCCTGGAGTATGACCACCACGGGTCTATCGTTGGCGTACAACACCTCCCATCGATTTTCATGCGGTCCCTCCATATGATGAGACATATCAGCATAGACCCTATCCAAAGGAAGCCATCCAGTAGAAGAGAGTATTGGAGTTCGCTGCCCGCTCTTGGGGATCGCAATTTGGACGAGATACTGGTTCTAATTGAAAGGGCCGCTCCCAATATACGCACATTGGCTCTCCACTTTCCCACTTTTTATACTAAGTCAGCACATGAACGTTTCCTATTGCAATCAATCAACACTGGAGGCAGAGATAGCTGTGTCATCTTAACGCTCTGCCGGTTACGTGCTCGACTCGACCGACTAAGTCTTGTCTGCTATGATCAAACCACAGCCTTCGACATTTTTTTGTCCAACATCGCGTCATTAGAGGACTGGACTGCACAGACACTAGAATTTTGGCCTGTTATCATAAGCCCAACTGGTACCAGATACTTCTCAAGACGGCGAATTCCTCACCACCAGCGCTTCAGAACACGAGTTTGGGATCTATGTCATCACCCAGGACTTCATGCTGGAGGACAAGAGTCTTGAATGCACAAGAGCCAGGATAATCTGGGAGCTTGTGACAGATAAGGCTATCATTTGGATAGCCTGTAGCTGTCCATAAGCATGTACTTTACCATAAAAACGTCCAAGGGGCTTTCTATTCCCATCCCCTATAATTAATGAATTTCTGCCCAAAATGCTGCATTAAGTGCAAGCTACCATTCGGCATCTGTGGTATCGGTCGTACCGTGTCCTTACCACTTCAACAGAACATCTTGCCCGAGTCCCTCTTCCTCACTTCAGCAATGTCTTCGCCCACCAATCATCCTCTTCATTTATTGCCTTCTTTATATTTTCACCCATCCGAAACCCATGGCCCTCACCTTCCATTAGCACAAGCTTGACATCTCCACCATTACTTTCTATAATCTTCATCATGTCGCTTGCCTGATCAGGCGGAACAACCTTATCCTCTGAGCCCTGCAACAACAACACCGGTGCTTTAATCGCACGGGCACGAAACAACGGACTCCGTTTTTTCAAAAGCTTTTCTTTCTCAGCATGACTAGCCCCTTTGGGGAATAACAATCCATCAAGGTAATGGCTCTCAAATTTATGCGTAGTCGCTGCCATGGTCTTCAAATCGGCGATACCATATAAGCTCACGCCACCAGCCCACATACTCGGGTACCTGCATAGCGATTGCAGCGTTCCATAACCACCCGCGCTTCCACCAGTGACACCAACACGGGCTTGGTCAATCTTTCCAGTACTGGCGAGATAAGAAACACAGCTAGCGACATCGTCAATGTCTCTTATGCCCCACTTGCCATCAAGACGTTCCCGATAGGCGCGTCCATAGCCACTTGATCCTGCGTAGTCGACTGAAGCTAAGGCATAGCCGCGAGATGTAAAGTACTGCAGAGCCAAGGAGAGACCTGGAGATACATGGCCAGTTGGCCCTCCGTGAAGAGAGATGATAAGAGGAGGAAGGCTGTCCGCTGGAGCATGGTAGTTTGGGTTTTTGGGAGGTAGGTACAGAGCGTGAGAGTGACCGTCTCGTTCATCTCCGTATACAATTGGAAATGAGATATGCTCAGCTGTGGAATAGAAATCGAGGGGTATGTCCACGTCTGCAGATGTCTTGAGCAGGGTCATCTTGAAGGAGTCTTGTACGTCGACATGGTAGAGCGCCGGAGGGTTTTTAGGTTTGCTTCCTATCACGACGAATGCAGTGTCTGAGACGCGACGAATTGTGTTCCCGAAGAAATCCGGACTTACAATTTCAAGTTGAAGATCGGTAAATGTGTCTGAATTGATATCGATTAGGATGAGGTTCTCTGTGCCATTCTTCGTGTAAATGGCGGCCACTTTGTCTTTGGACAGGCTGACATAGGTGCAGCTGAAATGACCATGTTCAGCTGAGGTACCTACATTTATTTATGGAAACGCATGTCAACTTACGTTCCTAGCACCCACTCAGGGCCCGCAAACTCAACATCCGACAGACCGTGCAGATTGATATGCCTGGCATTTCTTTGACCTGGGTCAAGAAGATAGAGCTGATAATAACCTGATCGATCACTTGCGAACAACAGGCTACCGTCGGGCAACCACCTTGGCTGGCTGATGCTCTCCTTGCCAGGCTCTCCTGCCACCACTTTGGCATCGCTAACAGCTCCTCCATCCCACGAGCCAACATATAACAGCGAACCCGTCCACGGCATATCAGGATGGTTCCATTGCAGCCAACATACCTTATCTCCCTCAGCGCTGAATTTCGGATGCGAATAGAAGTCCGCTCCAGAAGCGATGGTGTGCCATTTCCTGGATAAAGCATCAATAAGCACTATACTATTCTCAACAACCTTCGGATGATGATTTTCCTGCACAGCTAAGATCAAAGCACTATTGATAGGGTGGATATCGAAATCCGCGTAATAAACCTCCGGATCAGCCTCCAAAAGCGAGATACAATCCCTGCTCCCCGGCGAAAGAGAATAAACACCCTTAGTCTCCCAATCCGCAAACACAATCCCTCCATTCACACCAACAGCAAAAGCCGCCCCTCCATATTCATGAACCCCTGTCCTAGCACTATATCCCTTTGGCAGGACATCCACATGCTTTTGCCCATCATCAGTACCACAATCCACAATACAACATCTCCCCTCTTCAGCCGGTCTGCTCTCCAATAAATAAATCTTTCCGCTAGGTTCGTGAACTCTGACTTCTTGGAAAGAAAGGCTTTTGGAAGAGATGTGGGAGGCGGTTATGGGACTTTTCCATTTTCCGTATGGAGCTGCTGTGCTGGATGAGGCCGCTTTGATGGACATTTTTCTACGGATTTGGGTATTGAGAGCGGCATGCCTGTACATATATATGCCATGAGTCACAACAACTCGTGCCTAGCGGCGATCATGACGTAATAGTGCACTTGTCTCTATATACGGTACAGGACCTGCCTATTCAGGAAGAAAGATCGGATAGCAACTCGTTAATTGAGACGTTCAAAGCCGCAGACTTGCATGTTGGTGCAAGTTTCGGCTCTCTATCCAGCAGCCTTTCTGAGAGTTGAACGAATGGCAATGTTTGCACGAAATGCTGAGAGGAATAAGGTCCGTTAATCTAATAAGTACAATATGTTCAAGCCAAAATTATCCACAAGACTCGAAGTACATTATTTTCACGCAGCACCACCAGCCTTCATGAACAACTTCTCCCTCTTCATAAACGCCGAAAGCACAATCGTCAGCGCCCCAGCCGTAATACCCAATATATAAACCCGACTCATCGCATTAACAATTGCATTAAGCACCTTAGCCTGCGTTTCCGCATTAAGGCTTTTAATGAACGTCGACCCCGCACCAGCAATAGCAGCCTGAATCTGCTCTACCGGCACTGTAGGCAAGATAGCAGAAATCGATTTACTAGCGCCGTTCAGGAAAACGGCATTAGCAATAGCGAGGGCGATGGTTCCGCCGCCAACTTGTGCGCAGGTGATGTAGCCGATCGCGATGGGGATGAGTTCTTCGCCCACGGTAGCTTGGGCAACGGAGAAAGATGCTTGGATGAATGCTCCGGCACCAATGCCGGCTAGGACGCTGTAGCCGTAAACGGCGGAGGCGGTAGTAGTTGATGTGGTGGTAAAGAGGAGCGCTTCGCCGATCACGACGAAAATGCCTGCGAAGAGGTACCAGGGCGAGTACCAGCCTGTTTGGCTCATGATGGCGCCGTTGGCGATACAGAAGAATACCAGCATGAAGACGTAGGGAAGTAGATGCACTCCTGCTGCTAGGGCGGAGGAGTTGCGGACGAATTGAAAGAACAGTGGGATGAAATATATTGGGACGAATGTTGCTGTGCTAGCACAAGCCATGCAGGAGAAAAGGATGAGCATAGTCCTTGACTTGAGGAATTCCAGAGGGAAGATACGGCGAGACTGTGTCGTGAGGATCGAGAAGAATTGTTGTAGTCCGAAAAGGATGAATAGGACGCCTGAAGTGACGAAGAGGCCTATGATGCGGCCTGATGACCAGGCATAGACGACGCCACCGAAATTGATGGCCATCACGCCAGAGACGAAGGCACCGAGGATGAGGAGTGCACCCATGTAATCAATCTCAGCAAGGCGCTTCCTTTGGGGGACGCCGGGGCGGGGGTCGTATCGAGGAAGTAGGAAGAACCATGCTGGGCAGAGGGCAGCTCCGACGCAGAGGTTGATATAGAAGGCCCATCGCCATCCTGCACTTGAGTCTGTGAATGCGCCACCTATGATAGGGCCAAGTACCTGATAGCTATCAGCTCATAGCCTCTCTCGGTGGAGTGATCGATCTTACCGTTCCAAGCCCCCACGTTATCCCAGTATAACCGATATATGTAGATCGCTCGTGAATCGTGGTTGTAACAGACAGGAGTGTTAATACTCCACAATACATGCCAACGCCACCGAGACCACACAAGGCTCGGCCAAAGATGAGTACGTCCATTTTATTAGCTCCGCCACAAATGGCAGACCCGGCCTCAAAAATGAAGACACTGATAAGATACAGAATCTTCGCATCAAACTGAGCATAAATCTTGCCCCTGATGTCTTGAGTCAATGGATTTTCAGTACTGGAATATGATCTGAAGCTTACCAGACGAGATTTGTTCCAGATGCGGCGACCAGGAACGCTACTGAAAGCCAAGGTAATTTATCAACCTGACCAAAGCGTTCCACAATTGCCGGCTGAACATCAGCAACGATTGTGTTGTCAAGAGCGAAGAGAAAGGTTGAGATCAGTATCGATATGACGGCTAACGCCCATTTGATCCCATGTATATCTCGAGGAGGTGTCTCTTCCGCAGGATTAATACCCTTCTCGGTAAGAGCCAGATCGCCATGTTCTGAGCTCTGCGACGAAGGCTGCTGAGAAGAGTCAAGACCTCTTGCTGTATCTGAAGCTTTATCAGAAGGCACTTCCAACATTGTCTTCTCTCCAAGTGTAGGCGTATCCGCTTCGGATGCCATTAGATGAATTAAGACTCTTCGATGATGCTTATAGAGAAGGAAGAGAGCAGTACTGAGCGCAAAAGGTAGAAGCTCAAATAGTATTGAAAGGCAATTCACTCAGTGGCTCTGGTGCAAACAGGGGATAAGTATATACCTAAATGCGCAGAGATTGCTGTAGCATTTAGGCAATAGCGGTATTCATATAAAAACTGGGCATCGTACCGCCAGCGGATTACAAATGTATTTCAAAATTGCCCATCTGAGGTAAGTCGAGCCAAGGATCGCGACCCTATCACAGATCTCTTACGGGACTGCCGTAATACCTTTGTCGCCATGACCTCCATTAGTGTATCAGGAATCATCGCTTGAGGGACTTCTTGAATGTGGAAGATGTTGGATCTCAGCTGATATGTAAGCAGTAGTGGGATTGCGAAACTAAGAGATCCCATTGACGGAGGCACATACTCTATTTCGTCCGAGGCAACCAGAGATGGCGACATGCTTACAGGCACATCCAATTAGTACACGTGTCGTACCTTCCACACATGGAGGAGGTTTGATGTATTGTGTAAGCAAAGAAGCAGGTTCCATCTGAAGGGCAGAATTAATGAGCATTTTAGCTCTGGCCTGTGCTCTTCAAACATTTCCGGCTAGTACAGAGATAGCGATCAATATAGCAGGATTCCATGAGTATGAGTCACCGCTAAGGCATAAGCCCACATGTGATAACAAATGTAAGCGCTAACGAAAACTATTGAAAAGGTTATAAAAGACTATGAAATTTGCTGGTTACAGTCAGCCTTACATGTGATACTCTATGTCCGAAGTCCGCAATGCCGATTGGTCTAGTACATGGTACCTTAAGTCCATCAACTGTGGCCAATTGCTTCGCTTTGAAGGATACTGAGCGGCAGCTGGTGAGCCCACGACTGCCGCTGAAATTTTCTGGACTGCGATGTATATTGCCTGGTGGACATCTGCTGCTTCTGTAGCATTGCCAGGTATGGTTCTCGAGCTGATAAAACTATGATATCCGTGGTCATAGGCGAGGGAGGACCCTTTGCAATAGTGCCTATTGATGTCCACAGATCATCAATTGCACATGAACGGGATCTCGTGTGATACAAATTACAAGAGCGCTTGGTTGATAGCGTCGAACACGAAATTGGCCTTCGGATTTTTGATGTTGACTGGGCCAGACGGTTCCTAATGTACGATTGGCTCTTAGAAAGCCAGCGGGCAATCAATACAGGGCACGATGCAGGCTGGTATTTCGGAGAAGGATTGCGACGGAAACAAGGATTTGGTCGGGTGATCATCGGCAAATGTGCTGTAGTCAAGCCAACGCGTCTATAACGCCTCGAGTTACAGTTGTGTATTCACCATATGAAGTGGCATATCTGAATCATATCATGCACAGTTCAGAGCATCCTGATGGCACTTGCTACTTCCTGCGCATGCCAATTGGTGGGTTCTCCGCCCTGAAGCTTCCTTAAACTGGCTGACCATAACAATTTAGAGCTACGTGAGGAGATCTACCGCCTCGTTATGGTAGAGAACTCTCGCGTGGTTCTTGGTGATCTGAAGCCCAACATCAAATACGATAAAGGGCCAATGAAGAGCGGGTCTTCCTTGGCTATCTTACGGACCTGTCGTCTAGTGTACGCCGAAGCATCACAACTGTACTACTCCATGGTGGAGCTGGTCATAAAACCGGAAGACGTGGTGGATCTACACGATGAAGACGAAATCATTAAGAGAAACCCAAGAATGTTAATATGTCCCGTTTTCATGCGCCATTCCCGGGAAACGGACTATGAAGAAGGGATTTTTGAAACCCTCGGTTTGGCTTCACTGCTGGATTTTGCCGCGTTTATTAGTCTCGAAAGGATATGTTTCGATGCGTACTACAATTTCCATAGGACTGATGACTCACCATCTCTGTACGTCTCCGAAGACTTTCACACCAGCCCCCACGCCGAAGCAAGGCTCATCAATTTTATGAAGAAGACACGGACTGTGGAGAACCTCGTCTCTTTGCTCGCTACATTGCCTCGCCTTCGCCAGCTGGATTTGAAACTGATCATTGAAGTCGACCTTGAGACGGACCTCTCTTCTGATCAGGAAAACGACGAAGTGGGCTTCCTCGACGAGATGGAGTTCGCCAATCAAAGGGCGGCAGAGCTATTCATGGAATGTGGTATTCTGAACCCACTTCGCAAGCTCTCCAATGTCCAGAACTTCGATCTTGAGGTTCAAATCGAAGCTCGCCAGTACGAATACAAAATGAATTCTATAGCGCTGAAGCCTAAACATGCGAGGATGGCACAGGACTTGAAGGAAGCAATTGAGCACAATTGGACCGCAAGAAGCAGCATTCATTTATGAATCTAGCTGGTCTCTGAGAGAGTATTTTATTTGGACGACATCTCGTGGAAGCAATCGGCCAGTGGGAGCAAGGACTGCAGATTCTGCATGTAGCTGAGGTAGAAACTTCTCGCTGTCCAAACCTACTTCTCACGACTCGTTGGGTTGTGGTAGCAGACGCAAGCGTAATTTTAGTATGTTAAAAAGGGCATTTTTCTTCAGGAACACCTCCTGCAGCAACAAAACTGATGGTCCCTATTGATGCCACAATGTAAATGTCCTGACTTTCAAGAGCTTGAAACGCGCTTACCCTAAGCGATTGCGCCTCGTCTTACCGAGTCGTCAACAGCCTCACTCCGAATTATTCGAAGGGCATCTGCATCCAGCAGCACCCTGCTGGCGTGAACACGATGAATGCCGCAAGGCTTTGAGGGGTGCCTTTAACAATATTCACACTCACTAACGATAAGCATCTCACTGGGAGAAGGAGGTCAGATAAGCGGATGAACTGGCTGACTTCACCAAGATTGCGAGATGACTTGGTCAGAAATTGCGCTGTTCCTACAGACGTGTTCAGCCTACCGCTGTATGTCTTTTAGTAGACTAACCCGTCAGGATAAGCCTTCGAGACCGTCACAACAATAGATTCATACCATCAGTGCTGTCCACTTCCTCTCGCTACCTCCCGGTAAACATAATCAGCTCCAGTTGAAATTTCCAAGCGCACAGAATCTCGAGCATACTTTCTTGCAATTCGTCTTTAATTTGGATGTGCTTGCGCAAGGCCTTGGAAGGTTGGCCTTGGATGGCTTGCATTAAGCAGGGAGCAGAGGATGTACCCAAGTACTAATTCGAGACGGAAATCAAGGAAAACCAGTGCCCACTAGGGCTCGACTACAAAGCACATATAAGCTGGCATCCCGCATAGCAATGCCTTTACTAGTCCGATGCTCTGCTCCATTGACGCATCCGCGTTCGCAGATCTCCATCGCACCCATGCGTTCCTTGCACCGGAGGACATTTTATACACACACCCCACCGCCCAGTCATCCACAGTATCCTTTTTCAGAAAGCCTACCTGCAACAATTCATCAGTCACTATCAATACGCATGCCAAGCCACATACCGTCACCACAATACCCTCTCGCTTGATGCAGAATTGGAATTCTTCAAACCAGAATTGAGATTCTCCCACCCATTTATAAAAGATGAAATACACACGAGGCCGTGTCAGATCGAGGAACTTATGAAGAGCATCCACGTGGCCAAAATGAAGGGCCGTTACTGCAATATCAGGAATGTCGATACGGAGCAGTGTGTGACGATTAAAATTATCTAGCTTGTAGACCCGAGGACATCCTTTCTGTGCGCCGGCGGATAGTAAGTGGCAATCGACCGATTTGATGTTGTAGCCCTGTGCAATGTTTGTGCATGGCTGGGTAGGCTGGAAGTGGATGCGATTGGCAGTGTATTGATATGGAGACTTTGCTGGACGTGGTGGGGGGTGGGTCGAAGCTGGGAAATCGTGATGAGTGTATGGGGCTGGTGTGGTTTCGTTTCGATTATGATTGCCTCTGTTCCAGTGGAAGTAACGATGGACCATAGTGAATGAACGTGATAGTATAAAATACTTGCTATGCTGATGACTAATGATTGATAACTGACATATTTTCGTTTTCTGGAGATGGTCAGTTAGAAAGGTTTTCAGATTGGTTTTGGCCTACTCTCGGAGGGAGAAGATATTGAGGTAGTTGCGTTCTCGCAGTGGAAGTGGGGCTTGCCTTCCTCACGTGGCTGTCAAGATGCAATGGGCTCGAATATTTTGCTAGTCTTGCAGACGTAATCTGAGCAACTTCTGGTTCGTTAGAAAGACACAACTCCTGCATCAGCGACCCGCCGAGGAGTCTTTGTCAATGTACATTAGGTGGCCATGTTTCAGTAGCTGTTCGGACTTCAACCTTAACAATGCACAACCCCAAGAGGTTCGTGAAAGAACCAAATTGCCTGATGATCGAGGCATTTGGACTGTTTCAAAGTACCGAAGATAATGGACATTAGATCGTAAAGGAGGATACGGACTCTATATTTGTCAGAAGCAGATACTTGCTGTCAGTGAATAGAATTTGCCTTTCGGCCAAAGCTACTATGACATATCACCTACTCTAGACACTTTTCTATTTCAGCTGATAAATACTGATGACGGGAGCTCTGCGAAGCAGATAAATCGTATCTACACCTTGTCCACTGGTGAGCACGGGTCCGTCGGATCGCATGTTTCGAAAAGGGTAAGCAAGGATAGATAGCGGGGATGAACATGGCGCTGGTAGACCCTGTTGGCTTCGGATTCGGCCATTGAGATCTCCAATCGTCAGGTCCAAAGCCTTGACTTCCCCGGCTTTAATGTGGATTCTGGCGTACACGACTGCCCTTCGCTACTCGTAATTGCTGGGAGTGGTCGCGGCGAAGACTGAAACATCCTTTCACTGGACCACGAAGAAGCGCAGGACAAAAGGTAAGCGGGGTACTGAGTGTAACCACGCATGCCTATTAAGAAATTTGTATGCGAACGATTGGTGGCTCGGTGACCAGAAGGGCCATTACTTACGGAGACACACCAATGGCTCTAAATTTATTCTCTTAATATCTCAACAACGCCTTATCTAGATTTTATAAACAATATAGAGTCGAGATTACAAGAGTTAGATCTACAATTTTTGTATATAAATCTTCTAGATAAGGTCAACTCTTGTGTGGATGGTCATGGTGGTGGGCGCAAATGCGAATGCCAAGATTTCGCAAAAATTTTGGCGTCAAGCTTTAGAACTAGCGCCTGACGCGCTACGCGTTGTAAATAATGAACTCTTCCTCAAGTTCACCAGTGCTTCTCAATGATCTGCATTCACACGACCACCTCTCCTCCAATCCGAATTTCGCTCGAAGAGCGTCTATCGCCATGGGAAGACTCAATTGGCCCACGCTGAGCAGGGAACGCCCAAAAGACGTTTTCGAGCATGCTATTGCACTTAAGGATGACTTCAATGCACTTCATGAACACGTGAAAACGCTGAAAGCAAATAAACGGCATCTGGCCAAGTTACCCTCCGGATACACATCAAAGATATCCAGAGGTATTGCCAACGGAGTGACCGAAGCGGTCAATAACGAATATTATCCAAAGTTTATCTCGGATATCGACAAGGATTTGTTCTGCAAAACATTGCTACAGGCTATTCGAAGTGAGCTGGCCACGGAAGCACATGATCGGATTCCTCTCCTCGAGTTCGACACCCTCCACAATTCCTATAAAGAACTCGTTAACAAGTTCACCTCTTATCTCACCCTTAATTCAGGAAAGAGAGCCATGACCCCAGACTCTGACCCGGAGCAGAACCGAGGTGACGGTAGCCGACTACCGACATTGCATGCTATCAAGCCAGCGGCAATATCGGACTTTGAAAGCGAAGAAGACGGCGTGAATTCAAAAATTGATGAAGATACCCACGATATCCTAAGCACTTTCCGAACTATCGAAGATCACGGCACCATTCTCAGCCACCAATTAGAGCTCCTTGAGGGATATACGGAAGATTCAGGTGTCCCCGACTTTGCAGTTGGGAATGGTCGAAATGCAATGGGCAATGGCGAGGAGAGGCTCGAAGGTGTACAGGGGAATGAGAGAGATAAGTGGCGAGATGCGATGGACCATAGCGAAGAGGGATCCGAAAGTTTACAGGGGGAAGAGACAGAGAATGAGAAAGTGGTTCATGACAGTGCCATTCTCGGATACCAGGCCTGCACAGCCAATGCTGTCGACGAATTCTCCGGCCTACAAGACGATGATAGGGGCGCGAACACGATGAGGGGCTTTGACCGTGATATGATGCCAAGCAGAATGAAGAAGAAGTCCAAACACTCACGGAAAGAAGACACTCGCAACACAGACGATGAAGCCACTGTCAACAACGGTTTCGCCGCTGAATTTTCAAAATCTGTCACCTTTGAGATCAAGCATCAGGCGACAGTGAATCGTCTTACGCTGGCGACTTCGCAGGAGATACTAGACCATCTCTACCGGTCGCTCCAAACAATCATCGCTACACATGAGAGCCTCCCCGACTTGATTCACCTGTCCGAGCCAAGACTGGTGGACGATGGAAATGTGATATTCAGAGCAGACACCAATTCTCAAGATCTCTTCCATCCTGCACCATTTAATGCCTGGGAAGCTGAGTTTGAAGCAGGCTTGAGTCCAAAAGTTCCAACCTTTAAACTTACTGTAATTAAAATCAGATCCAACAGTATTGATATTGCAACTCGAAAAAGCAGAGCTGATGCGATCCACACGCTCATCGATCTTAACAGAGACAGATTCTCTTCATGGCACGGTGATTTCGATATCATCGACCTTCCCTGGGCTCCCCGTTCGGCTGGGAAACAGTCTACTTCACTCTTCATTGAACTCTCCAATCGGCAGCTAGCGAACGAGGTTCTGCAACAAGGCCTTGCATGGCAGGGAGGAATATATGCCTGCCAGATGGTTCGAGATGGCCCCAGGCTTACTCGATGCAGTAGATGCCAAGCCTACGGACACCCGGTGGTACGATGCTCTGCGCCGTATCGCTGCGGAAATTGCGCGGAGGCACATCCAAAGAAAGATTGCACGTCTCCCAACCGGCAATGTGCTGCATGCGGCGGCCAGCACCAAGTCAAAAATGTGAACTGTCCTGTTAGAATAGCCGAACGGAGGAAGATTCGGTTTCCTACTCCGGAGCCAACCGCCGAGAAGCGCAAAGGAGAACCTGTGACGGTGCGATCAGATGTTGAAAATGCAGGAGCGGTGGAAGGGCGAATTTTGCCTTCATCCACCTCGGGTTCGGTTGTTTCACCCAAGAATACAGACATTGACAATGAACAACAACTTAGACTGGTCACATGTGGGAAATGTCAAGGGCATGGTCACGTTGCGGGCAAATGCTCGGCTCGGTTAAGATGTGGGAAATGTGCACTACACCATTTCACGTGGGCATGTAAGTCGACGTTCGTGCGATGCGCAGTTTGTAATGGCGACCACATGGCCAACAGCGCAATTTGTCCCTCTCGGCCGCCAGAGAAAGGGAGATCTCAGCAGCTGCAGAAGTTAGAAAAACCACATAGGCCTCCTTTGCGCACATCTAATCCAGATCCTTTATCCCGGGATCCTGGAGTCAAGATAGAGCCCAAATCACCATCAGTTGGGGCTGTTGCCAGTCCAACCAGGACGTCCAAAAAGCATTCGATGCTAGCGCAGGTGGAGGAATTGATAGAAGTGGTAAGCAAAGGGAATAGCCGCGAGATGACATTTATCAAGGATCATTTAGAGACTCTGGAATTAGCCATGAGCGCAGAAGGTGGCGACATTCTTACTACTGCACCAAAGGTTGGAAAACGAAGAGCCCAGGAAGCACTAATGAGCGGTGCGCTCCAGGATCATTCTGACTCTCCTAAACGTCTTAAAGTCGAGGGCACTCCTGACTGAACGGCCTATAACTCACAATTATGAGATCCAGTACCATTTTTCCTCGCGTCAAGAGGTCATGAAAGAAGCTGTTGTACTGAAGCGAGTCACTAGGGACATTTTTTCACATTGGGGCATTTTGTGTTACCACTGTACAAGCAACGGAGCTAGTTGTCATGCGGATAATTACCGAATAGATTACGCTTAAAATCTAATGTGATTACTGGCTCTAGAATTGTTTCATTAGCATACTCTTCTAGGCTGTTTCAAGTGATCAAGTCCGGTCAAGCAATGCAGGGGCATAATGGTAGAGTCGTGTCTTCACTACCATGCCACAATTATAGCATCTCGCGCGTTTTCTTACACGTGCACGAAGTACACAATGCCAAACCACTCGACATTTCAGGAGCTCTACAATGCATGCACTCTAAACGCCTCTAGAAAAAACTTCACCAAGATACAATAAAAACAGCGTTTGCAATATGCCCGGGACTTACGCGATCACTCGAAGCAATTCACCATTACCATCACATTGACGCCTACACATGCGAATCAAGTCTCTCCGAAGGGCTCAAAACGCCGTTTTCAAAGGGAGTTGTTCGTGACATCTGAGAAGCAAAATCTAATGATGGTCTCAATGGCCTCAAGCCTGAAAATGAGTGCAAAGACTTCACCATGATTGATCGTATCTTATCCAAGACAAAACACGTTAGAGATGGGGGTTTTAGCAAGTTTTGAAGAAAAAGGGCCCACGTCGTTTATTCGATAATCCATTATTATGGAAGATGCGCCCTCGAATACATGCTCCGCCGTCGACTCACCACCTCACGCTCCTACGAGATTCCAAGGGGATACTGGAAGGGAGAATGCGAATGAGAGGGGTCCAGAAGGATCCTGGACGTGATATTGGGGGCGGCAAGGCGCCAACGAGGAGTCAACCAAAGGAGGTAAACGATGCGCCTGAGCAGAAACCTGATGCAAGAGGATGTGTCGCTGGGAATATTGTGATACCAAAAAGGTGGAGAGAGCAGGACATAAGCCCGTGGCAGAAATGTTACGGCGTTTGATATCGCTTGACGTATCTCATCCTCTTTTAAGACGAGTAGCCAATTGTCTATCTACTGCAAAACATGGCTAATTTAGGTTATCCTTCGGTCCTTGCGCCAGAGCACTTGCGCTACTGGTCGTGGGCTTCCACAAGCTTTGGACTGGACGCTTTATCTGTGAAGAGAGCAGTACCTTCGTGGCAGAGGCCCATGCTTCCGCGAGATGTTAGCCACCAATTAGACCCGCTTCTGACGTGGGACCAGTATTTCGTATCAGGTTTGGCTTACGAAAATCGGACTGACAATATGGTATATTCACAATCCAGAAGGCTAGAGCAAGCCTATCGTACCAATATCAATGGTATCCTTTGGCGCCGGGTAATACGCAGGTACAGCGGGACCGCAGACTTGAACTATGTCCGTTACGGAAGATGTCAGGCCTGCAGACATAGCCCGGATGGTGGTGAGGTCTTTGTTCGATGTAAACGACTCGTCTCGCCGCTTCCTATCTGCGCGTGCACGTCTAGCAAATGCCAATGTGCATCACGAGATGGTTGCCATCAGGTGGGTGGTAGGGATTGCATAGCAAACGCAAAGCCACGTCAAAGACTAGAATCCAGCAAGAAATGGAATTGACGCATGAGTCTGACGCAGCAGGACCATCGCAAACAGCTCTTCTTTACACTGGCCTTCTCGACCTCCTGTTGAACACCGCGGAAAACTCGATAAACGTTTAAAATGTTAGAAAGTGACGATGTGGTAAGTTTGGTGTGGAGGAAACAATGTTTGTACCTGGCACTGAATAGAAGCGCACCAAGCGATGGATCTCCCATGACACATCTTGGGAGGATTCCCACCATGCTCGAACCTATCGATAAAGTCGGCGCAAACATGCCAAGTTTGACCCTTGGAGTTCTGACGGGAGCTTTATCTCTTCACTGCAGCTTTTTGATTGCCGAAGCCAAATAGTCTGCGTCCTCTGCCGCCTTCGTCATGTTGCCGCCTTCGTCACAGGCTAGAGGCATGCAGTTTCGTTCATTGCAGGAAGCAGCGCTTGCGTATTATACTCATTGAAGATTAGCGGCAGTGTGGGGTCAACCCCGCCATCTCCGTACCAGTATTTCATCTATCATCCCCAGGTGATGCCAATTTGAAAGGCTCAACGCCTATATTGATCTCGAGATCTCGTACCGACTGCAATCATGGCATCGGAAACTAGACCAACAGTTCTGATCGTTCCCGGTGGGTGGCATGTTCCTGTTCATTACGAGCCACTCACGAAAGTCTTATCCTCCCATGGCATTCCCTCCGTGGCGCTCCTGTTGCCCACTGCTGGCGCCTCCCCACCGGGCAAAGATCTGTATGACGACATTGCCTATATCTCGTCCAAGCTTGAGGAATTGGTGGAAAAGGAAGGCAGGGAAGTCATCGTGATTGTCCACTCGTATGGTGGGATACCTGGAACTTCTGCCGCCAGACCATTCGTGAGGAAAGAAAGAACGCAGCAAGGGAAGAAGGGAGGTGTTATCGGCGTGCTATACATATCCTCGTGGGGCGTGCCGCCAGGCAAAACGACGATGGAGGCTGTTGAGGATTTGAATATCGATTGGATGAAAACTGATGTTTCAACCCCTGCGCATTTCGAATTGTTTACGGTTTAATTCTTCTAGGGTCCAATGAGCTTTCCTTCCGATGCCGCCCGTGTCTTTTACAACGACGTTCCTCCTGCCGACGGCGACTTCTACGTTTCAAAACTTGTCACCCATTGCTTGGCTTCTATGACTCAACCAGCGACTGCTGATTGTCTTAACGGAGTCGTACCATCTACATACCTTATCTGCGAGAACGACAATGCCGTCCCTGTGTCGATTCAGGAGAAATTGGCGAAGAACATTGGTGAAGGGTGCGATGTCGAAAGATGTAGTGCTGGACATAGCCCCTTCATAAGTCAGCCGGACGTCGTGGCCAAGATTATCAGGAGGATGGCAGGGGAGAATGTATGAGACTAAACCCTTTGACGGAAAAGGGTCAAGGATGTCAGGGTTCTCGTCCACTTTCACGGCTCTTGCTTTGTCGATTTGCTCCAAAACGATGGACCACGCGCGCAGTACTTCATTGGCGTACAAATTCGACTCCCAGCTTTTAGTGTATCCAGTATGATTTTCTCTAACCCTTGATATCTCACTAATTCATGCTCAACTTTATTATCTCTTTTGATTCGCTTCGTCAATGATTTCAAGCTGCAAACCTGGGGTCCATTCAAAGTATACAATACAATTCACGCGGAGCGAACGCGCGGCCGCGTTCTCGCTGAAGTTTGCAACCGTTGATGGTACGACAAACACTGTCGAATGGAAAAACGCACATGTTGTGCGATCTCCTCGCGATGTGTAAAGGCCCGCTGCCGCTGCTAAGGGCAGCTATTCTGGCATGGCTAACCCACGCTTTTGTGTGCTTTGAACTATCTAGCGTATTGCGATAACAGAACCCTTCGTCTCCGGCGCTAGGTTGAAGAGTATGATACCATCGACATATGCTCGACAGCTTGTATGTCAAAGGGGCACATGGATTGTGGCGCACCACAATGCGGAGCCGTTGAGACTGGGGCTGCTGAATGTCCTACGCAACTTATTGTATCCAATTGTCGGATGTTGCTTGGCTATGGTTCGTGTTGTCGTTGCGCGTGCTGCTGATAGAGTAGCCCCTTGTGCGCCTGCTTACGTCGACGGCGAAGCATGCCAAGGCACTAGGACGGTCAGAGAGGTGAAGTATAATCAGCTCATTGTCCAAGGCGGACATGGAGTTCCAGATTTTCTGAACAACCTGAATGCTCACAATCACGCTATTATGATGTTACAAAATGCCGAGGCCGGCCCTCCGGCTTACCCAGCAGCTGAAACGTCAGAATATTATTATTACTTCTTGCATGACGATCATGGGCGTCGTGAATTATCCAAACAGAACAGTGCATCCCACGACGCCCCTATCGATCGTCAATGATTGACTTAACGATCAAGCTGGCTTTGCTGGATGCGTCGAGCACCAAGCTTTGATGGTGGTTGTTCCAGGATGAGTAACACTTCTCCTAGAGTCGGCGCTCGGCAACATAAGCACCTAAAGATATCCCACTCGCAAGTCTATTGGTCATAAACAAGATGACGACGTTCGGGCGGAGTATTCTGATGTGAGATTCGACAAGATGCTCGGTTCCTTTCGGAATCTGCACACCGCACCCTTCCACAAAGATCCCCTGGCTGCTGCCCTGATATCTTTACTTCCAAGATTTCTCTCTACCAGTATCTATTCCCAAGCCCCTTTCCACATTCAACCATGGTCCAACTTTTCACTCTCATACCCGTCGGCGCCTTTGTAGGTATGGTCATCATGGTCCTCCTTTATATTGCCATCATAGCAACTTTGGTTATCTATACGCTATTGCATTCGAAATTATCCGGACGATCTTCGTTTCTGTCAGATGGTCTGGTTGAGCATCATAGAAAGCTTGGGAGTGCTGCTACTAGTCTATCGAGTGGGTGATGTGGTTGCTTCACAGTTGTCGTCAGAGTGCTTGTTAGCTCTGAGGCGAGTTACAAGGCGGGTTTTGCAGATGATTTTCAGAAAGTGAGGAGACTCCCATTGCGTGGTTTTTCATTGGAGTTACTCATGCTGGCATAGGTGACCGTATGGCGGCGATGAGAGAATGGAGACCAAGTCAGACGGTCAAGGAAGCCGAGACCCGTTTCATCTTTCCGGGAGACCCTGATAGGGCCTTCCATGCTATGCAACATGTCTAGTATGACACAATAATGCTCGGGCTGATGCCGTATGAGACTCTCAGGCAAGGCTGCTCAGTATATCAAAGATGAGGTCAAATTTACACGCCAAGAAGAGAGGACATTCTAGATTATTCATTTGACAAAGTATCTTCGCAGAAGTTCATAATCTCGCAATGCTACCCACTAATTATGCGCAGCGGCAAATGCATGTAATCGAGATAGGATGATCGCAGATAATCGTGTCTGTACGAATCAACTGTCAAGCTGCTTTTACAGCGGAAGCGGAAATATCTTCGCACGGATCATCTCGCATATACAAAACATGAAAACGCAATCCAATACACCAAGCGCTTATAAGCTCAAACCAATGACAGTAGAGAAGAACATAAAACACAACTTCCTATCTAAATCAACATTCACTACACCATTCACTACAGTCTCTATACAACATCCTCTCCTCACACTAGCTATGGTCAGCCCTTCGATTTTCACATCGGTCCTTAACGCCTCCAATGTTATATCACTTGCTTGTTTTGCCCAAAATCCCGGAAGCGGACCTCAACTGGAACCACTTACCTATACAGTATGCAGACAAGCCGTTCAAAGCATCCACTTGAACGAAAAGGCATTAGCCCCAATCACCTTCAGCCAAAACCCTGACGCGGGCTTTAGGGTTCCGCACACTTGGAAACACGAAAATTGTGTCATAATTATTGATGTGGTGGAGCCTGATGCTGAGGAGACAACAACGTTTGCAGCGGTGTTCAAGAGAGCCCATGATCTTTCCGTGGAGTGTGTCATTAGGCCGCCCCATCTTGGTGGGAGAAGTAGGCTTGGTACGACACAGAAGTTAGAGGTATTGATTATTGAGTCGAGTTCGCGTGAGTCTCCAAAACGCAACAAAATGTATTGATTGGAATTGACCCTTACTGAAGTATCAGCCGAGAATATCACTGGAATTAGCATTGCGTAGCAATTATTTCGGTCTTTCATGTCTCTAACCCTGCGGCAATCCGGCCATGGTGAGCTTGACTTGCCACGCCGTGCAACAGGGTGTCTATTCAAGTACTTAGTTTACTTGGCAGATGTTCACGTCTTGTCTAGAGGCTTTTATCAAACCGTACGGCCTGACAAAGAGGCGATTCACAGGGTCTAAAGCTTCCCACAAAATGTCTCCCCTTCTCCGCGCCGAGGATGTCTCGCTGTAAGCGGCTTCGTCATACAAAGGTGTGCTCGAGCGGTAGCCATTGTACATATTCGATGCTTTGTGAGTGAGTTCCGGCAATGAGCCTTATCAAGTTGAGGGAGCCTCTTATGGATATTTTTTCTGCTGTACAGATCTATCTTTTTGCCCAATGTAGTTGAAGGAATCAAATGTGGACTTCTCTCAGCCTACCTTGCAAAATCAGTCAGATACTAAGATCGAATGCTGATGCCATTAGCATCGGACAATTTGGTCTGAGAAGGACCAGGTGTTTTTCAAGTAAGTAGTCGACGCTGAACCAGAGCCTTTCCCACGGCACAGATGATCTGCTATGTAACACCAGTGTGCTCTTCCAATCTGACAGGCTGAACCCACCACTTGCGTGCCGTTTTCATCGATCCGATTGTCATTCTATGCTGCGCATACTTCAATCATTAAAATGGAGATGGTAAGGGTGCCATTAGCGTCTGAAGCTCCGCGCTAAAACAATTAACGCGCTCGCTGCGCGAGTCTCACTTTGTCACTCACTCTGTACTCTACTCAGAATCCTCCCCTTTGTGGTATAGCTATCCGAGAAACCTCCCAGAAGGAAGCAAAATAGCCCAGATCCCGTTGCTTTGCTTATTCTGATCCCGAGTCTCAGGAACCCAGGTCATGGCCAAGGTGGAGGTGCTGCAGACCAGTCAGGTGAGAAAGGAGCACAAGGTGAAAAAGAAGACGAAGAAATCCAATTTGAAAAGACCCCAAACAAAAAGAACCAGCTTGAAGCAAAAGAAATCTCAGCCAGTCGAACCATCACCAAACGGCCACGTCCACGGATCTGTGCGAGTCAGTTAAGCTGCGATAAACGAATCCCTGGAGCAGTCTCAGATTGGTCGCATGATAAAACGCAAATCGACAAACAACTTACAGCCATCTAAGGTATTACACAGTAATCTTGTCGAGATAGCTAAATACGTCCAATTAGCGCGTAAAGCTGCTGTAGGAAAGACCGCGATAACGGCGTACACCAAACAGATTCACAGTAGTATCAACAGTGGCGTATCCGGAGCACTGAAAGAAGTCCAGATTATCCAAACGTCGCAGCCAGAGTAACTTATCAAGTAGAAGCTTTGCGACACGGTGTTAAAACAAACGGGTCCTTATCACACTCGACAACTTTATCCAAGCCTTACAAGTCCAGACTACAGCCGCTCAGCAATCAGGATCAGAAGCTCCTGTTCATCAGATAGAGTGAAGTTGAAGAGTCGGTTATATACGGAGTGAGTCTACTGCATTCGTTGTGCTTATGGGAAAGGGGGCGACTGCATAAATTGCATAAATAGACTGAATGGAGATAACATCCGAAAGACCGAGTTTTGCGGTATTATGCCGTGTAAATGCCGACGTCGCCGAGTAGTCACCGCAAAACGCTGCAAGACCGGAATATTTGTACATTTTATGCAATCAGCCAGCGCATTTTACGGCAGTCTCCTCATCCTCTTTCATGTTACAGATTGTGCGCGCAATGTTTTCGCAACTCCGAAAATACCATTGTTGACAGCATTAGGAAGGACCTGGGGCAAGCGATGAATTGTGGGATGATTTAAGCCTGCCACATTAGCGTCGGCAACTGCCAGTGAGCAGGAGAGGAAGGGGGGAAGGCGTCTGAGCGCGCAATATGAGTAAGCGTGTTATTCCTCTCCACATTGGCTCCTGTTCTTCGACGCCACAAACACAGAGAGTACTGACACCAAGCTTCCAGGCTCAGAACTGCCTCTGGCGCAAGCCGCGGTGGCAGAGGAATCTATAGACCCACTAAAGAGCAGAGACAGATTGGCCACTATTGAGGGTCATGATGCAGACGTACCTACGTCAGAAGAGAACTCGTATGTGGCGAGGGGACCATACATACCACATTCGGAGGAGACCTCAACAGCTGCAAGCTTTGCAACGGCTTCTGAGGGTTCAACGCCTCGAGCTACAACCCCTACGAACCTTGAAGAAGCCCGTTCAGCAGACCTCCAACAACAGACTCCGAAACAACATCAGCCTTCATCGGATGGCCTGGCACCATCAACAATTGCTCAATGGGTAGCGTCGGGTCCAGAGCCAGCGTCATCGATACCACCCATAACGAACACCTCAGAACACGAGCAACAATTACCTACAGCCCCAGGCACAACAGTACCCTCTACCTCTGAACGGTTGACCTTTGCAGAAGCTGAGACACCATTGCCATCAACGACACTCGAAAAGGAAACACCTGTACCACCAGAACCCACCACTTCTTCCACACCTCCAGCAGCTTCTTCTACATCTGATTACAACGAGCAGAAATCATCAGGAAGCTCAATCCGTGAGAAAGACATAGATTTGGAAGCAGCCCATCGCGACTCTTCGTCAAGCAAGAAAGAGCCAGAAACACAACAAACGGAGGATGATCCGAACATTGTTGGGTGGGATGGACCAGACGATCCTAATAATCCATACAACTGGACTGGGGGGCTCAAATGGGGCAATGTTGCTGTCATTTCATCCATTACCTTCCTTACGTAAGTTCAATCATGGATTTCGCGTGGCAGAGGCTTCTAACAAGCTACAGGCCTCTAGCATCCTCCATGTTCGCGCCTGGTGTCCCGGAAGTCATGACGGAATTCCACTCGACCAACACCACACTCGCGAGCTTCGTCGTCTCCGTGTACGTGCTCGGATATGCCTTTGGCCCTTTGATCATTGCTCCACTTTCCGAACTCTACGGACGCCTCCCAGTCTACCATGTCTCCAACATACTCTTTGTCGTATTCACCGTCGCATGCGCTGTCGCAAATAACCTCAATATGCTCATTGGCTTCCGGTTTCTGCAAGGCACCTTTGGATCAACACCCTTGACCATTGGAGGAGGAACGATCGCAGACATGATTGTCCAACAGAAAAGAGGCGGTGTCATGGCGATCTGGGCCCTTGGTCCTCTCATGGGTCCTGTCATTGGTCCTGTAGCCGGCGGATATCTATCTCAGGCCAAGGGCTGGCGATGGGTTTTCTGGGTAATTGCGATGGCTGTGAGTATGTTTCAACAACATGAAAAATCTCTGTCTGACACTGCTAGGCTGGCGCCATTACCATCTCAGCTTTCATCTTCATACGAGAGACGTACGCACCCCTCCTCCTTGAACGCAAGGCCGCAAGATTACGGAAACAGACGGGCAATCAGAACCTCAGGTCGAAGTTGGCGTCCAACCTTACGCCAGCGGAACTGTTCAAACTTTCCATCGTACGACCAATGAAAATGCTCATCTTCTCTCCCATTGTCCTGACATTGTCGCTTTACATGGCCGTCGTTTACGGCTACCTATACCTCCTCTTCACTACGATCACTGAAGTCTACGAAAGCCAGTATCACTTTTCAGCAGGCTCCGTTGGATTAACTTATCTTGGTATTGGCGTCGGGTCATTGATTGGCGTAATAACCTTTGGCATTGCAAGCGATCGAATCATGAAAAGACTATCGAAAGGTGGCGAGATGAAAGCGGAGTATCGTCTCCCACCAATGATACCTGGATCTTTCTTGATCCCAGTTGGCTGTATGATCATCCATAGAATATCTTGCCCTTCCACTAACTTTTTCAGTGTTCATGTATGGTTGGTCAGTCGAGAAGCATGTCTTTTGGATCGTACCAATCCTTGGTACTGGGGGTGGTTAGTAGATCTCCAACCCGCTGGGTTGGGTATGTCGCTAACTCGAAATAGTTGGACTTGGTCTTCTTGCTACCTTTGTAGATCTCTTCACCTGCCTCAATTTCTCTCCTTCATTGCTGATGTATTCCTACAGATGCCCATCTCCACCTATCTAGTCGACGCTTTCACCATCTACGCCGCCTCTGCCCTCGCAGCAAACACAGTCCTCCGTTCCCTCCTCGGCGCCCTGCTACCCTTGGCTGGACAGAAAATGTACGCTACACTTGGGTACGGATGGGGAAACTCGCTACTGGCGTTTATTGCGCTTGCCATGTGCCCGCTTCCAGTGATCTTGTTCAAATATGGTGAGAGGATAAGGACGAGTCCAAGATTTCAAGTCAATTTGTGATACTTCCGGGAAAGATACTGTGCAGCTCTACCATATATTCCTCGGAGTATTTTTAGCACGGCGAAAAGTATTCTTCGTATGCATGGAGTTGCATGCTGTGTGCATTTTGCGCTCTGGACTGATACGATGAATACGGCTTGGGTCATTTTCGGTCTGATAGATATATTAAACTCACAAAGAAGTTGTCCGCGTCTGCGGAGAGACCGACCTCTTGCACTTATAATTGGTATGGCCATTGAAGTTTGGATAGTGGAATATCAATCAGGTAGCCAAGCGGACGAGCTCGATAAGTACAATAGCCCGTTATCTAATCAAAAGTATATAAAATCCAAAGTACCACTCAATCCAACGTCTATAACGAAACCCAGCCACTCGATTAGCTACGCTTCGGAGGTGTGATATCAAAGCCTGTAATATTCTTCAACGCTTGACCTAAAGCTGTGATGAATTTTACATTTCATAGAACATTTACTGTAATACTACTTGTGAATATAGTCAGTTAAAAAGCGGAGTCAAAGATAAATTTAAAAAAAATGGAAAGTTCTCAATATATGTTATTAAGCTCGCTACCTACCTTTTTACATACTACCCTACCACCTATCGATTAGGAAATGGCATGCACGGGTTGGTTACCAAATTCAGATTTGGAAATAGCGTTTCCAGTGCGAATTTCGATAACATGGCCAGGGAGGGTGTTTGCTAAGAGCTTGCCGACATTTTGGGGGGTATGCGACCGTGGAATATAGCTGTTAGATGCGATTTGTCAAGCATGTCGAGTTAGAATAGCTATGAGGCGATTTGCCTGCACGTCGTGCTCATATCATGTGGGAGCTTTGTATGAGCTAAGGAATATGCTTGGAGCCTTTGTGTGAGTAGAAGAAGAAAAGTGTATCTTGTATGTAGCATAGCTAGAGCTGGCAGAGCTGGCAGTTCGAGTGGGAGTGTTAGCGAAGTCTTGGCAGACGGATGTCGACCTGCAGTGCAGTTCGTGTATGTAGTTCTTCCTTCTTCAAATAGGTGACCAATTAAGGATGTTCAAAACTCTTTGCAACATTCTGCCGCCCCGAAAACAATAAAAAGGGACAAGGAAAGGGAGCTGGAAGCCTCTGTTTGATATTAGCTTTCCATAAATATACTTAAAGGGTTATCGTGAGGGCAACGCACGCGTCACCGATTGGTTAGGATCCCTTGCGGACCACGATGGACGCTTGTTTCAAGCTGTAATATCAGCATAGAAAAGCTGAGCACAGCCATGAAGTGAGCCGGTACGTACTCGATATATCTCCTTGTTTGGTCTATAATTATCATATTCTCGATGTACTCGCAAGTCACAAGCCAGCGAGCTTCTATGTCCACATCGGTTACGATCTTTTACAGTTTTGCTTTCACGCCTTTCTCTTCTTCTTCTTGTGCCCTGACCTTCAACAACCGTCTTAAAATCTTGCCACTTGCGCTTTTGGGAATCTCATCGACGAACCTTACGCCGCCTCTCAACCTCTTGTGATTTGCTACCTTTGCTTGCAGCCATTGCGTAATCTCCTGTGCGCTTTTAGGGCTACCTTCAACGCCCGGCGCTGGTACAATATACGCCCTTGGCACTTCCGTCGCCTGGTCTTTGTTGTAGATGCCAACGACGGCAACGTCGTTGACCATAGGATGGCTGATAAGCAGTCCCTCCAACTCTGCCGGCGGTACTTGAAACCCTTTATATTTGATTAGCTCTTTCACTCGATCTGTAATGTAAAAGTTGCCATCTTTATCCTGGTGTCCAACATCGCCTGTCTTGAAGTAGCCATCAGGCGTAAGAGCATTCTTTGTGCCCTCTGGGTTGTTGTGGTAGCCTTTGAAGACATTAGGACCTTTGATCCAGAGTTCGCCAGTCTCTCCAATCGGCAGTTCCTTCTCTTCAGGAGACATGTATTTTGCCGTTTGATTTGGAAGGAGAGTGCCTACAGACCCTATGGTCTTGTTCCATTGTTCCCAAGGCTGAGTGTGCGTCGTAGGGCTCGTTTCACTGAGCCCGTAACCCTGTTTAATAGGCACCTTCAATCTCTTATATACCGCTTCAACCAGCTCTTGTGTCAAAGGCGCAGCTCCCGAATTGAGCATACGAAGGCTGCTCAGGTCGTATTTGTCAACTATTGGATGCTTGCCGAGGAGTAGTACGACTGGAGGCACAACATAGGCAAAGGTGATTTTCTGATTTTGGATAATGGAGCAGAATCTTTCGATTTCGAACTTCGGCATGACTACCAAGGTCAGTCCGCTGTAGAGGCTTTGATGTATCAAGCATGTCAATCCTAACCCCCAGTTAGTGGGCAGTGAGAAAGCAACCAGAAGAGAGACCTACCATAGATGTGGTAAAATGGAAGAAACGCCAGTATATTGTCCCCTTTGCCATCTGGACCTCCGTCCCACGCCACATTTCCCGCCTCGCCAGCCTTCAACATCAAAATGTTTGATACAATGTTCTCATGACACAGCATAACGCCCTTAGGATGCCCAGTTGTGCCCGAGGAGTACACCAGGAATGCGAGGTCCTCCTTTGGGTTCAGCTTGGTCCTACGATACCTTTGAGTACCCGAGAGTGGCCGTATAGATGTGAAATGTTTGAAGTTGAAAGATCCATCCTTCTCGTCGCCGATAAGTATGATCCTGTCTTCTGGAATACCAGCTTTTTTCGCAGCCTCAACAGCGACCTTGAGGAAGGGTTTCTGTGTAGCCAATGCAACTGCCCCAGAGTCCTTCAGCTGAAAAGCCAATTCATCTGCAGTGTAGCCGGGATTAGCGGGAGATACGATGCCACCAGCCCAGTGAGTGCCCCATATTATTGCTGGCGTGTCGATGCTGTTGGGTGTGAACAACCCCAATACGTCTCCTTTTTTCCATTCCCATTGCGATTTTAGACCCTTGCCGAAGTCAATGGCTGTGCTCTTCACTTGTGCGTAGGTGTAGCATCTGCTGGTATCAGCATCTTTGTAAATAACTTTGACCTCGTCAGTATAATTCTACGGGTATCGTATGTATTGCATACTTTTATTGTCAGGAAATGGCCTGTCATTGCGCTCAAAAAGAAAGGTCCAGAGGTCCACATTTGGGATGTCAAATTTGGGATAGAGAGATTCAGTAGGCATTGTGTGCTAGGGCACGGCCGTAGAGCTCAGAATTTTTCCCTCGGGAGTATGTAGAACCACAACAGCAGTGAAAAAGACAGCGATTGTGAGCCATGACGACTGTCGTTGGTGTAACAGCAGGCGGGGAAAGCTGACCGGGATTGGCAGACTGCCGAGGCAATTGAAGAAATATCGCGCTAACCTGATATGGATTTGCCATCCGATTACCATCTGTTTTCCTCTTCGTCTGCACAGCCTGAGCCTCACTGTCAATACAGTTTGGTATCTAGTGGGCACGAACCGCTAGGGTGGTGTGCTTATGAATTAATGGCGTCATTTTGTGTACCCGCTCTTCGCCATGCTTCTACAAAAACTGCTTTTCAATACCTGAGAGGAACCCAGCGTCGATGGGCCCAGGTTCATGACGTTCGTTTTCTAGTAACACACCGAGAGCCTGATAGGGTAACGGAGAAGTACAAGGCAAAGCTACAGCAGAAGGCCCAACAGTAAGCAAGAATCAAGTCTGCGGCAAGCCTGGCACTGAATGCAAGAGCAGGGAAGGTCTGAAGGACGTCGAGGAGCTGAAGGCGGTCTATCAAGATAAGATTAGGAGCGAACGGAAGAAGGCCTTCGGTTCAATTCCTAAAACTCCAGCATCCTCTTCTGACTTCCCTCCTCCTCCATCTCCGCCTCACCCATCGCACCACTCGGCCACCCCGAGTCCCAACCCATCTGACCCGCCAGGGCTCAAAACACTCTCTTCGTACATTGACATCCCTAAGACACTCGAACTTCCTCAGAAGGAGATAGAGTACATATGGCGTCTTCGTCACGCCTCAGACCCCCAATCGCTTTGCGCAGTCATCCCTCAATCGACCTACAATCGCATCGAGTCCACCGCCCGACAGCACCCGCAATTCATCCTCCCTCTACCGAGGGAAGGACAAGGCGCTGAGATCCATTTCCTGCAGTGGACATTTCCAACACCTACGACCACCACGGTCCTGTTCACACACTTGGCTGAATTCAAGCTAAGAGGGGAATACGCACAGCCACACACAACTGTGACCCATCACCTGGATCTGGCGGATCCGAAAGGATTAATACTCCTGCAGGGAAGCATAGTGGATGGAAGGGGTATAACAGTAGAAGAAGGCAAATGGCTATTGATGTGTCTACAAAAATTCTATGGTGGCGAAGACCAAGTGGAGCGGAGGAAGCTACTGGAGCAATTCAGCCACGGTGATGGTGATTTCAAGGTTGAACAATTGCTAGAGGAGGCAGAGAAGATTATATGACCAGTGCTTAGCTGGTGGAGCAGTTGTGGACCGTCCGCACCTTCAGCCATTAATGCGTCTGGGTAATGGGAGTCCATGGGCCCAAATGCATCCAATGTGCGCACTTACTTTGAGTCGACAGAGGACACCGGGCAGTACATGGAAACACATCCGGTTGCGAGAAGAGAATCTGGTTGCTAATCTTGATTCTTCAATCCTGGTCTTGTAGATCAAAACCTGAACTCCTATCACGAGTTTGCTCTCCCGGGACACCGGAATCGACCACTGGATGTGCTCAAGTGTCCCCATTATCGCTTTCGGTGTCAGCTCCGAGCAGGTACAACAGTGCCCGTTTGTGCTTGAGGAGCGACATTTACTACTCATGTGTTTGTAACGTAATGCCCCCAAATGTGACAGGTGTGTGCTGCCGTGGCGATCACGCAGTCTTCTCGCACTCGAAAGCCGTAGTTGGCTAATTATGCGACTCAATGCTGACTGCATCAACCGCAAACAACATTCAAGAGATATTCATCCACTGCATATCATCCTATGAACTACATTAGTAGATAAACATACTCAATGTGACATGGATTTCTTGCGCTTTAATCCTTGCATGGTTCTTATCTCGAATGGCGAGTGAGTAGATTACCTATTATACAGATTTAGCACGCTTTGATCTATCTATTCGACGCTAATGAGTGGTCTTGTGTGGCAGTTTCTGTTGACCCCTGAGCAGCTCCATGTCGCCCAAACCATTCGCGCAGTCTACCAGATATTTGGGGACTGGCGAGGATCTAGAAGTTGGGCCCGTCTACCTTCGGGCCACATCAGGAGTAGCTGGCCTGGATGTCACAATCAATGGTCCCCGCCGCTAGCGTATGGCGCAGAATCCGATCAGGTTGAACGCGACTGATCAGCGGTACTCTAGTACTCTGCACTTAAGGTAGATATGCGTAAGGAAGCCTTAATGCACTCCCTAGATCTTCCGCCAAAACTTTGGGTGCTACTCTGTATGTAGGATGTGATCGGAATTAAGTTCTCCCGAGATTGCTGCTGCCAGAAGATGACTACAACGCCGAGGCGCTATTTTAGTTTAGAGCTAGCGTCCGCTGTAACGAGTCTCTATACCAAGCCTGGCCAAGGCTGCGCAATGTAATGCCGACTACGCCTGACACTGGTAGTGAACATGAGCTGATCTGGCAAATATTGAACATCTTTATCTATCATACGCGTCCTTGAAACCATCAATGTCATTAAGGCAAAGACAACCTGTAGCCAAAAAGCTGACTGAAGATTGCGCGGCTGAAATAATATCCTTAAGAGTCCGAAAACGTCGGCAGCGTAGGGTTGAACGCTTTTTCACCTGTATCCGCTCCACCGCCAGCTCCACGTCGCTTAGCTAGGCTTCAAATCCCCAGGCTATCAAAGTCAGGCTCACCGTGTCCCCCATCCATCTTAGAGAAGAAGATCGTCTACGCTGGCAGGAAGCACGGCTTTGAGCAAGATTCTCCACGTTTGACTAGGGCCTATTCAAAGACTAAACGGCGGTATTCACACTGTGTTGAGGACCCTTGTTGGTGGCTGAAAGATCGGCCCGATAAATCACCTACCGCTGGCTGCTCCACCAACGAAATGGTAGAGTTTCCTAGCTAAGCTGTACTGCTCACAAGTCAATGAAGACAATACCCGAGTCTTGAACACTGCTAGCATGACGGCGTTCACTGATGAGGCCTATGACTTGCCCATCCACATCACCAAACTTGAGTCCCCGGAAGGCTTTCAGGTATGGAAACGCGAGATGCAGAAGTATCTCACCGCGGCCTGCTTTTGAAAATGGACGAACGTGGAAAATGTGGATCTACCGACAACCGAAATCCCAGCTTTGGCCGATGACGGCGGTAATCAACTTGTGCGGACCACTGCCCTAGCAGCCCTAGGACAAGAAATGCCGGCTTAGAAGCGCGGACATGAGTTACCCTGCAACGCGATTAAATCACGGCTTGGGCTCAATTATACTTGCGATTTCGAAAATGAAACCAATGCGTACAAACTTTGGAACAGAATCATGAAAAATTGCAAGCCCGCTGGCTTAGCCACGTTGAATAATCTGTACCGACCTCTTGTCACCCACTCATTAGGATCCTGCAAAGATACGGCTGATTATATAAGCCAATTCAAAAGCATCTATAACGACATTCTTGGTATTGACCCAAAGCTTCAGCTCGAACCAAATTTCTTGATATTTCTTTTCTATGCTGGCCTAGGTCAGGAATATCAGGATTACTTGACTAATTACACCCTAACGCATGATGTTATTGAAGATGATAAGCCGACCTATCACCGGGAACATGCCATCACCCAATTCCTACGAACAGTCCGAAACCTGACGTCTACAGGAGACAAAAGCACATGTACTCTCGCGGCCCACAGCTCCCGCCGCCCTGATGCTTTTGCGGGGCCGGACGAGCTCATTATCCTACCTGCTAAGAGGAATGCAGTGCCTGGGCAGAATGCCTGTACGATTCAGAAGCTTGTTGACTGGTGTGCTCACTGCGAAAAGCCCTACCACACCACGGCAAGCTGTAATGACCTCACTGAGAAGAAGCGGCGTAGGGAGAACATGGATAATAAGGATAACAAGAGGGATAAGGATAGAAACCAAGGGGGCCACCAGTCAGGCAAAGGCAACGAGAAGGACCAGCATAGGAACAAAAGGTCCCGAAATGAATCCAGCCCAGATGAGGCCTGGGCCGCCTTCAGTACTGAATATGAGTCCACAGTGCAACGCTGGGCCCTAGCTTCGGCATGCTCGCAGCACATTGTCATGGCCAAAGACTCTTTTGTCGAGTACATTGAGCTCTCAAAAGGCGATGCGCCGGCGGTTAGATGAATTGCAGGCCATCGCGCCCCAGTCGGTGTTGGCAAGGTGCGGCTAACGGTGGTCGTGAACGGTTGCAAAAAGGTTTTAACCCTTACCGACGTAATTTATACTCCGAATATGCCATTGAACCCAATTTCGATGGGACAGCTTAAACGGATGAACTGCCCCATGACTTTCGTTGACAATGGCCTTATACACGGTATTGAATTTGGCTCGAGTAGGATGACCGCCTGGCAGCAAGCCAACAACCTTTACTGTTTAGATTTGTGGGAGCCGAAAGGCTAGCTCTTAGCGGGTCCTATAAAGCTAGGCCCGTCAAATCCGATCGATTCCCCAATTCCTGCCCTTGCCCCGGAACCTGAATCATCGGGCTCTGATATTGATATTAGTCACCTAGATGGAGATGTCTCGGACCAGGCCGTTGACCGACGGGATGCTCGTATGTGCTTCATAGGCTATCAGATAATCACAGAGCTTGCGAAAGTGTCAAGAGGAATAGACCTTACAAAGACGCCTAGGAGATAAAACCTATACGACTTATGCACGGTGGTTAAAGGCAAAGCCGGCAAACATAAATCCTACGTTCGCCCCGGAAGACGCCGCGCCTCAGCACTTAAAGCTATCCGAGATACCTTCAAGGCTCAATAATCACCTGGATCTGTTCAACAGGTTTCCCAGGCTCAACGAGATCTAGATTTATGTATATGCCAATGCTTGAAAGCATTGCACGGCAAACCTTCATGAACCAGTGCCAGTATTTGGAGCTTGTGCAGCCATTCGTGAGAAATAAATTCTCCACCTGTCAGTGATACGCTCTTTAGTCCATGGTGCAGGCCAAACGAACGAAATTTTTCGGCGAAGTCGAGCGACTCCTGACTAGTTATGCTCTATTTCCAACGATATGACGAGCCTTTGAGCCATTGCAGAGCTAAATAGAAGAGCGCGAGAAGCGGTACGGGAAGTATTTCAAAGGACACGCAAGATCCAATTCGAAGAGAGATCTTAGGAAGGGAAATTTCGGCGATGTTTTAAAATACCCTTTCCAGTGCTAGATCTTGGTAAGCTGGTAAAGCGCAGCCCCGATTGATGGTTTCATTTATAGAATCAGTATTAAGTAGCCCGCAAGTCTTGGCGTAAAACCACAACATGTACATAGCTTAATAATTTCGCAACAATCAATTATATAGAGATAATATATAAATTCGATCATAAAAATAATTGCTGAGAGCCTTTGTTGTTGGCTAGATTGAGGTTCTTTTTCCCACGCGTCCCATTATTGAATACTAAATCGATAGTCAAGATATTCAGGTTAAGAGCGTTTATTTGACTTTTTCGTAACCGTCCTCTCCCCTGGAGCCCCATTAACCATTTTGTAAATCTGTTTTAGCACCACAGTATTTGCCGTCATCGTGACCGCACTCAGGATGAACAGCCCTATGCGACCATACAACCCAACCATACCAAAGATCGGATATGGCCAGAATCCATTGTGTTTGAAGCATTGCTGCACCCAAGGCCAGTAAATTAACGCCAGCATGCTACTCAACCCCATAGCACTCGACGTAGACACCGTCCATGGCGGACTCAGCAATAGGAAGTCCACGAGCAGCAGAATCTGGGGTGTGGCATGAAAGCTAAGGTCGGCGGACAGGGGTAGTTGCGCCCAATCGGGTATGACCAAGCTCTTGTCGATGAACCTAAGACTCCAGTATAGCATGGCGACTAGGACTTCCAACGGGGTGGAACACATCGTGAGGGTGTTCTTGACTTGGAAGAGGACTGGAGACGATGTAAGGTCTGCCAAGGCACCAGCTATGAATGAGGCAGTGGCGATTGTGAGGCCAATGATTGTGAGATATTGAAAGTGCCAACCCCATGAATCATTTATTGGCGTAGGGTATTCGATTAAGTAGACGTAAGAGTATGTGAAGGAGGCGAGGCCGAGAAACTAGCAGCGTCAGCTTTACTCCTACATGTCTCCCAATATGAGGAGAAGGATGCGTGTTACATGGATTAGAGTAGAGAGGCCATAGAGGGAGGGCGAGGCATATCTCTGAAGAGGATGCTGGAGGCGTGTTCCAGGCATTGTGCCAGCAGTATCTTCACCAGCAATGAGAAGCCTGTTTGTACTCGCAGCGGTATTGTTCAAGTCGAGGCCATCGTATCATGTCGAAAAGGAATTGCATTGGGGGATGACAGCATCCCTGATGATCTAATCTTATCAATCTGACACGAGTCTTGGCCACCGCTGAGGCTGCACGCCAGACAAAAATACTTTCACGATTTCACTTATCCTCAGCTGCTGCAAGCCACTGACACCGTTCAGTTCGCCGTTGCGAACGAGTCGGACATTGGTATAGACGGCCAGCAATGGCGCGTCTTCAAGCCAATTGAAAGTGTCCTTCGTTGGCCCTTCTAGACCACCAACTAATGCACGGCAAACACATTAACACCCTTATCGCTACCACCATCGCCTAGACTTTCCCTTCCACGAATACCTCACGATTTGCTGCTCGAGTCTCGTCCTTTCCCTATACAAGGCGCCCCTCTGCGAGGCTTCTGAGACTGCAACAATTACATCCTTCTTCTCGCCGCAGTTTGTCCCCGCCAACGTCCCCGCCGAACGATGGAGACTGCCCCGCAGACGCGATGAACATAGTCTAGAGGCCCAGTCGGGATACTCCGAACGCTACACGACAGCCCTCACGTTGCTTTGCGCAACTACCATCCCCCGCCCTACATATTGCAGCTACATCAAGACCTCCTACGCCATGCCGAGGCCAAAGAAGCCTGGTAGTGCAGAGCCTAAGAAGCGCAGTCGCAATGGTTGCTGGTACTCATTCAATGGCCCCGCTCACAGCCAAGTCAAAGCCTGACTGATTGAATTTAGGCCTTGCAAGAATAGAAAGATCAAGTGTGGCGAAGAAAGACCCAAATGTCAGAATTGCGAACGCCAAGGAGAGACATGCGATTACAGTATACGCCTCAACTGGGAAGGTCGGTCAAAAAGGAAATCAAGCAACGAGAATCAAACCTCGACCAATCTCTCGAGTCCATCGTTACAACGAGAAAGTTCTATTTCTACCGTTTCAGATGGCGGCTCTACCATCAGAGGGCAGAGTCCAAATCCAATGGCTAGCTTCATGGATGCGCAATACGGCCGACCCAACTCTGCCGGTTTCTACTCCTCCCAATCCTCACCGTTCAGAGACTCCATCTCCGCCGCACAGCTCTCCAGGATCCGAGACCAGGGTACAGGCCCATATCCATCTCCAGATTCGAGCATTGAAAGCCCTCCGCTGATGAATGTACCACACATGCCTTATGGTGGCCACCATCACTCGCTATCCAACCCCGAAATGCCTCCTCCTTTCCAGAGCCCACAATTCCAATTTTCCAACAACAATACCATACGGGGGACTCCATCGCCGGCGTTTGCAGACCATCGAGCCAAGAAGATAAGGCTGAGTCCATCCGTGGACAAACAAGACTTCTACACCAAACCGCACTCTTATGGACCCTCGCAATTTGGTGTGGCTGGAAATGTCAGTATGGGTCCTCTTATATCACCACCAGCTGTACGGTATCAGTCGTCCAGCCCTTCAAATGGGACCGCGCGAATCCCTCCTACACCGGCAGCATCATCTGTAGGTTCGGAAGACATACACCAATCCTGGTCAGGCCCTTCTCCACAACCAGTTCCATCACCACAGCCACCTCCACAGGAGTCTCCAGACTTTCGCCGCTTGTCTGTCAAGTCTCTGCTCTCCGAGGACTCTCCAGCGGAGTCCGGTAGCAGCAGCGAAGGTGCCTTTCCGGGGAAACTCAACACCACACACTTTAACATACAGAAGACCACGTATGGTGTTGACCGAGGCTTTGCAGATCTTGATATACCAAGAAACAACGATGCCATAGCGTTGAATGGTGTGACGCCGAATTTTATTGAAACGGATGATGACATGACCGACCACTTCTTTTCTGGATATGGCTTCGGCCTTAACAGCTCAGATGGGTTTCAGGAAGGTGCAGGCTACTACGCGAAGCCTGTTCCCGTCAGTATATCTAAGTCACTTGAACCATTACCTGAAATGCTTCGAGACAATCCGATGAATCTGCTCTACTTCCATCATTTCCTAAATCATACTGCAAGGGTTTTGGTTCCTCATGACTGCTCAGAGAATCCGTTCAAAAGCATATTGCCACAAAGTGAGTCCTTCCCCAATAGGCATGTCCATCCGCTGGCTAATCTTAGTGTACAGTGGCTGTCCAAGATACGAACCTACTGCACCTACTCCTGGCTTACTCGGCTAGCCACCGCTCACGAGTGCTGAATCACCTTGAGCCAGCCAATCGGATTGCTGAGTGGGTTCAGGATGTTTTTCCCGCCCTCAGAGAGGCACTCGGTAATCCTGGCGGGCAAATCTCCAACAGCAGCCTGGCCACTGCCATTATGCTGGCTTCGCTCCAAATCCTCAATCCCAATACATTTGAGCACTCAGTACCATGGACGCAACATCTGCACGTAGCTCGACAAATGATCCTGAGTCGTGGTGGAGCAACGGCCGCGCCTCGAAAGGATAAGGTTTTCTACTTTCTCATGCGATGGTTTGCCTACCTCGACGTCCTCGGCAGCCTAAGTGGTGGCAAGTATGACCAGCCTCTGTTCGGCGGAAACTACTGGGCATTGGATCCCGCTGCCGGTGAGCAGGATTACCAGATAGACTGTCTCCTCGGATTCACCAGTCGCCTTGTCACCATACTTGCCGAGATCGCCACCCTCGCCAGAACCTGCGATAGCGAACGTATAGACCCTTCCGGATATATAAGAACAGACTGGCAACCTTCCCTGGAAGTCATTCAAAGAGCAGAAAAGCTAAAGGCGGGCCTGGTGGAGGCGAGAATGCACCATTACCAAGGATGTCCGCATCGAAGAGCGAGCACCCAAATTGAGGATAACTCCTACGCTATAGAGCTCGTCACCACAAACGAGGCATTCCATCATGCAGGCCTGATTCATGTCAATAGGCGTATTCTTGGGCGGCCATCTGATGATCCGGAGGTCCAGTTCGCCATCCAAGAAATCGTAGTTGCATTACAGAGAGTTCGCAAAGGAGGTACGGCTGAAGGCTGCCTACTCTTCCCCATGTTTACGGCAGGATGTGATGCCAAGAACCCCAGTTTCAGAGAGACCATCATGGAGAGGCTGAAGAGGATGGAAGGGTTAGGTATGAGTCAAGTGAAGAAAGCTAGGGCGCTTATAGAAAAGGTATGGGAGACTGGTAAGCCGTGGGAGAGTTTGGTGTCAGGGGATTCCTTCTTTGGCTAAGGATATGTTTTGGAATCTTCGTGACATATGTTGATGGGCTCATGACGGATCTGTACTAGCGTTAGACATGTTTTGGACTCTTCATATGATATATGTCGATGGGCTCATGACGGACGGATCTGTACCAGGGTTAGCAAGGCGTTAGTTGATGCGGCATGTTGATATCATGTTGTCCAGATACCCAAAAATCATATGGTCGCCTAAAATGCTAGAATAGAATATATTACGATTTTGATGACTACTTTCTTGATTTACTTGCTCGTCCACCGGCAGCTCTTGCTCCTGAGAGTATCTCATAGAAATGATCAGGCTTAATGCACTGTTTTGATTAGTGCCCTCGTTAGTAATTTGAAAACTGCGGTACAAAAATGTGAAACCCGAAGCTAAGACTTAATATATACCCATCCAATGATGTATGACATATACACTCGTATTCACGAAGCATGCTCCTCCCTGCCCCGAAAGGCCTACAAACTCTACATCTCCCTCATAAACACATCCACAGACAGTCAAATTTCAAACCTACCCTACCTTAGGCACGGACTCTTCATAGCTATCTATGCCCTCTAACTAAATCTTAGAAAATCACTATACCGTACAGAACCGAGCAGAACTATATTTGAACACCAAAGACGAATACATGAAGATTAATGAGGCAAAGCATCCAGATGCATGTAAGTCTCTGCACAAATTTTTGGGTAAGCAGAAAAAGAATGAAGACTTATTTGAGGAATGTCGTGGGTGAAAATGCTCATCAAAATTGAGAGCACGGAAACGATTGCGTCTCTAGGGTTTTGAGCTGCAAGTGATTGATATGACGTGAAGAACTTCGATGGAAAGTGGAGTAGATTGCAAATACTAAGGGTTTGGTCGGATGCAGGGGAGAGATAGTATTGGATGGTGATGCAATTGGTGATAGCTCTTGCGGTATATGTAAGCTATTAATTTTTGAATGGATTTGATGCAGATCATGCTGTGATGGTAGAAATGCCTCAAAACGAAGTCATAGTATTTCTTATCTAAGCGATGTATCCGTACAGAAATGAACGCCGAGGGTGCTAGGTTGTGTAGGCATCCTATTTTTCGAACACATCTGGACTTTAACATTTTCGAATTACCTGAGCATCAAATACCAAACCAGATACCAACCACTATGCAAATACAACTTTCATATCCAAATAAATTTCCTGAAATCTTCACAATGACCAAAACAAATGCCATCCAATATTCATCCCTCATAAAACCGTCTAAATCTTCCCTTTTCGCTCCAACCCAACGCCTTCACCACTCTCCAAGTCGTCAAGAGCAAGCTTGGAAATTTAACAGTCCAGAAAGCCAAGTATCCCTCTGGCAGCGGTCCCACCATTCTCTTCACATAATCTGGCATGTCTTCATAATGATTTTTTTTATTCCTCAACGCGCGAAGCAAGTCCAAAACACTATCACCTTTATATTTCCTTTGCTTCCCTAACGTGTCCTTGAAAGTGGAAGGCAAGACGCTAAGGAAATCGTAGTGTATGTGTCTAAGTATGGCATCATTATGATCTTCTAGATAAGCAAGAGCATCTGATGGGTCGTTCTCGCGCTCATTGAATTTCTCAAACTCGAATGCATCGCTGACATGGCACAGGAACTCTAATCGATCTTCCGCAGGCCAGAAGAACGGATGCGATAGAATGGTAGCGGCATCCGGTCGTTCTTTGGGGTTCTTGCTCAACATAGCACCGACCAAATCCTTGGCTTCCCATTGGTAGTCGCCCATGCAATCCAGCCCATCGAGGCTGTGGAAACCCTTGACGATGTTGGCTTCACGCATGAATTTGCCGTCTTTGTCGAATGGGTGGCTGCCCTGGGTAAGGCAGTAATAGAAGACACAGCCGAGGGAGAAGATGTCGATGGCACGGGTTGCACGGCGATTGGTTTGGGGGTCGAGCACCAGTGGTTCAGAATTGTTCGTTGTGTCGACCCTTGAAAGTTCGAGGGCAGCGCCTGATGGCGGAAGACTCGGATCATCATCAACCAGCAGTTCAGGAGCTCGCCAACCTGATGTGCCGGCTGCGAAGGCAGTGGTGGCACGGAAGGAGTTTTGGTCCCCTTCAAGCTTCTTACAGAGGCCGAAGTCCGAGATGAGCAGACGTGGAGGCTGGGTCGTTGAAGGGTTGGTCAAGCTGAGCTTGGGGGCGGAGACGAGGATGTTTTGCGGCTTAATATCACGGTGAACGATTTTGAGGGTGTGAAGGTAGAGAAGGCCAGAGGTGATCTGCTTCAGCATGTTGGGTATATCAAGACCAGTAGTTGGGATCAATGAGGGATAGCAATCTTGCTTCTCGATCACATCTTGTAGTGAGGCAGGGCAGAGCTCCAGAGCTATGTAAAGAAATTCGCCAGCTGTCTCCTTGTCGAAGTACCGAATGACATTGGGATGATCATCGCTTTCTTGGAGCAGATTGACTTCGTGGGAAGCAATGTCGTAGAAGATCTTGAGCATACGCTTGACAGCTACATCTCTGCCACCAAAGGAGCCTTGAAAGACCATCGTTCCGTGACCCCCGTATCCAAGGATCTTTTCGGTATCCACACTTAGATGGCCAATTTTGATAAGCGGTCCGTCTATCTCCGTCATGTCACTGCCAATCGGTGGAGATCCCTTGAATTCGGTCTGTACTGGTAGTTCTAGAGCCTTCTGTCCTACTTCTTCCACCACCTGGTCGACTCCGTCTTTAGCTTCATTATTACTATCGCTCCTATTCTTAGTACGTTTCGCTCCACCTCTTTTACCACGACGAGCCTTCTTCTTGCCTGGTTGGGGAGACCCCACCTCTTCTAGCTCATCAGGCCCAGGAGATGGCTCTTGTATGCGAACGCCCTTGTCATCCTGTTCATGCTCTAAACGTCCACGATCTTGCAGAGAATTTGCTCGAGTCCGCAGTATGTTCGGTGGTGGCTCGAGGAGGGTGTTACTCCTTGATCTTTGGAGTGAAAGTTCGTCTCCCTCTCCAATGGTGATTTCTTCGACACTATCAGATACTAGTGGTGCGAACTCCGTTGACGGCGCTGTTGCTGTGATCGGCGTGGATGGAACAGAGGTCATTGGGTGTTGTACTGAAGGGATTTTTTGGCGGATCTCCAATCGGTTTCGTATTTCTTTGGAAATTGGAGTCCAATTGATGTACATAAAAGCCGCAAGAAAACCGGCCAGGAGAAGGACTGCGATGTCGAAAACATTGTTTGCTGCTGTGTCGATGATCTTGCTGCTACCAGTCAATGACGGCAGTAGGGGCGATTCTTCGTAGATTTCGACGGGCGAGTCATTGGCTGGAAGTGTTTCGGGAGCAGAGATAGTCAGACCGCTTCCATGTCTTGTCTCATACTCGCTCAGAGCATGAACACCAACGAATCCCTCCTGTCGTTGGGCGAGGCTCAAAGATTGCATCGAAGAGGTCATCTCCACCCACTCGTTGTCATAGCATAACGCAGCTTTTGCTTTGCCGGTCACAAGAGGATAGCTACTCTCGGACATCGCAAACCATCCTCCAGCTTCTGTGTGATTGACGAAAATGCGGTTCTTTGCACTGAACGCGTCGTAAATGTCATTATCAATAGGCCCAACTGGTTGGGGCAACACGATGAGTTGTGGATCTGGCTCATCTGTATGCGAAGGTCGAGCAACGTCGAAGACTCTCACGACTGGAGATGAGAGCTTTTGGGTGTATGATTTCTGCCTGTCCATCATTTGGCCATAGTCCCATCCAAAGATGCTGCCATCGTGAAGCGGGTACACATATTTGTTGTCCATCGTACTCAGATACTGACTGTGCAAGTCTCCGTCTCGTGTATTCGGACCCCATTCGGAGTACTTCAAAGTGCAAATTGGCTCAGTCGTATCCCGGTTTTGGATGGTGACGGTATATTCGGTTCGACCCAGGACGAAGGAACCACGAGAGCCGCACTCTTCATCGTCCAAGACATCCAAGCCCCCTGGCTTTGGGCACCTTGGCTCCTTGCTGAGAGCTCCTCCAGAGCCGAAGACCTTATTGATAGTACCTGTTGTGGCATCCACTGTATACAATTTCGTCTTTTTTTCCGCATTGTAAACCACAGCAGGGTCCACGCTTTCATAGGGCGACATATCCGCCACCAACTGCTTAACTGTCAAATGCAGCTTCTGCAACCCTCCAAGCCCTCCTTGATTGTAGATATAGATATCGCCATCCCTACTCGGCTCCACAATCCACAGAAAGTCATACTCCGGTTTGCTTTGATCAAGCAAGCTTGTGTTCTGGTGGTAGTACGTGGTTTCGACCATTGGCTTATCGACCTGTAGCTCCCACTTTGGAGCTCCCGTCTTCCTATCCCTTGCATGTATAGACCCATCCACGGTCGCCAGAAGTACAAAATCCTCGACCTCCCAATCCTGCAGCGAGCGCGCATGAAGCGGCGTGGATAGCCCGGCAGACTTGCCGGGCCCTCGTGCGGGCTGGACAGCTCGGACGGCACGGCTTTCGCCTGCCAGAGCTAGAGGATCTGTAACATCAGCGCTCGTTTTTCGCTGGTTCAATGTTGTATCTTTTCCATGTCTGTATTTTGTTGTTTCAATCGTACGTTCATTGTTTATTTTGGGTGCTGCTGATTCTGTATGGTATTCGTTAAGGGCGGACTGCTCATGTGGTGATTTGCGGTGATACACCTGTTCATGCTGCTGGGATACAACAAGGAAGGGCCAGAGCAGTAAAGATGTCGCGAACACTAATACCACAGTCCCCCCTGCGCCTGCACGCCGACGCATGATGATGGTATTCGATCCAGCTCTACTGCCTTCGTGAGATGGACGGGGAGGCAGATTTGATCAATTGTGAATTGAATGTGCCAGGACTACAAGAGACCCTGGGCATGGTCGTAGAGGTAGATATCACGAAAGAGGGGTCTAAGATGCTAGCTATATGAATGCTGAGAATGAAGGAAGAAGCAAAGGAAGGTGGTGTGGTTGGAAATGTAAGACGGCTAGGGCACAGCAAGACAAGGATTCCGAATCCCTATGCGCATCAGCCCCAGAACTGCTAGGGATATTCTTAGCTTGCTGCTAATATACTTGTAGCCTAGCGCAGTCTGTCATCTATGCGCGTCCAATCAGAAGGTCAACGGATTCTCTCAAACGCGCGGACAGCGGTTCATCCCGTGTGCTACCAAAAGAGAAAGAGAGGTGGCAGGCATGAGACCTTCTGAGAGCTTCTGTCCAGGGACAATTCACCAAGAAGAGAGATCAGGTATGACAAAGCTGATGACTCGAATACACTGATAGAATGGCAGTGCTCGTAGTTGATCTGACTACAAGCATAGAGTACAAATCCGGCGAAACGTCCGTGGGTTTGCCTGACGCCCCTGATTCCGCGCGTTCCTTACATCATACCTGAAAGTGCCCGTGCGGCTTTCTGAAACTCCCATATCGACAAATCTATGGATCTACTATGAGTAAGGTAATGCATGACTGATCTTGATGACAACGCCGTCGAAATGCTCCATGTGCCTCGCTCAAAACCATGACGATTCTATTTTGCTAGCATCTACATTCGTTCTCGTTTCCGTGGTGCGCTTCGAATAATATTATCCACCCTTAACAAAAGCTGTGCAAAAAACGGAGATTAGCAAGGACATTTCAAGAAAAGCATTGCATGCGCTCACCTCCGCTGCTTCACTTGCAGACGACACCACAGCCCGCTTCAATTTATAGCTCTCAACCACTCCCAGTTCTGTCATGTCTGCGATGCCTCCTCCTGGTGTAAGAAGATCCAACCCGGAATTGGTGTTGCCATTGTAGATCTCCTTCTTCAGCCTTGCCACCAAATCACTTGAATCAAATCCTGCATTGTCTGCAAGAATCGTTGGTAATTGCCTGAGTGCTGCAGCAAACGACTCCACTGCAAGAGCCTTCTTTCCTTCAACTGCTGGTGCTGTTTGCTCCACGGCCTTTGCCATCACCATCTCAGCACAGCCGCCACCCAGCGTCGTTTTAGGCTCTCGAACAGTCTGCGAAAGTACGGCAAGTGCATCGTGTAGTGATCGCTCAGCTTCATCCAATAATTGCTCCGTTGCTCCTCGCAATACTATTGTGCATGCTTGTCCAGCAGCAACTCCAGAGAACTTGATGAGAGTGTCTTCACCGATAATGACTTCCTCGATTAGATCGCAGTGGCCCAGCTTCACATGTTCGGGATGATCGAAGGTTGAAGCAATTTCACCCCCTGTAACCAAGGCTAATCGTTCAATTCCGTCAAAGTCAGCATGTTCTATTGACATGATGCCCGCGTCTGAGAAAAGTTGTTCTGGCCAGTTGTAAATTAGCTGTCTGTTGACAAAGCAATTGATACCGTGAGCCTTGATTTTTTCTACTTTGGCCTTCATCTTCTCTCGCTCAGCCTTCTCTAGCTCAGCTAGCTTGCCGGTGGACTCGACCTTGACCCTTGCACCAAATATTTTGATCTTATCTGTGTCCATGGCCGTATTGGCCACCAGGATCTTAGCGTTCTCCAGTCGCTTTGGTTGGTTGACGCCTATTTGCTTGTCCAGAATGAACCCTTCGTCAAGGTATGAGTCGTTCAACTTGCCTCCAGCCTTCTTGATGATCTGTATATGACTGAGGTCTGTAGAGCCTTTCAAACGTAAGACAGCATCGCAGGCCAATTCCGCAAAGTGATTCCGGTCTTGGCTTAACACCTTGGAGCTCAGTGTAGTCCGCGCTATAGCCATAAGATCTCTTCGAAATGCCTCCTTATCTTTACTATGATCGACTGCGACCTCCTCCAAAGCTGACAAAGCAACATTGCTTGCTATTCGATACCCTTCAATGATGGTCTGAGGATGTATCTTTTTCTCGACAAGCTTCTCGGCCTCACGCAGCAACTCTGCCGCCAGGACTGTGACCGATGTCGTCCCATCGCCAACCTCGTCATCCTGTACCTTCGATATATTCACCAAGACCTTGGCTGCAGCATTGTCTAAAGCTATGGACTTGAGGATTGTAGCGCCGTCGTTCGTGACCATAATTTCACCCGTTGAACTGGGCAAGTATTAGATAAGTCACTCCGCTTATCTCATATGGAAGGTCACGTACGCTGACTGTAATATCTTGTCCATGCCCTTAGGCCCCAGGGTGCTCTTCACCAGATCGCCCACAGCAATGGCACCCACGAAAGCCGAAAGACGCGCATTCTCACCCTTCTCTTCCGTGACCTCGTCTCCAAAAATTTGCGTAGGGTTGAAAGCTGCCTGTAGGAGGTTAGTGGATGCTTGTGATTTGAAAGGGTAGGAACATGCCATGATGAAGGTCTGCTGAACTTTGAAAGAAGGAGATTGTTCACTTTTTGGATCACTCGCCAGGATCTGGTGGACGCGATCCAGGATCTGGGGCATTCCAAGTTCGGGTGGCTCCGCTAGTGGCCGCTCCCTAACCGGCCACTTTACCCTCTGCATGCATGACCGTTGACCCACAAGACCTTTCTCCGCAACCATCTGACACTTTCTCCACAATGTACCCCACAAGTTTATCGGCACCCAACGGTCAATTTGTTGAGCCTCATGATATTGATCACAATTCTCCGTATATGCCATTTGACTTTGTAACGAGCGGTCCGCTATCATGCATCATGTTGAATCCAAGCAGACACTCGAAGCTATATAAACCGCCATCCTCTTCACTATCTGTTTGCCGTCTCACCATTGTACATAACGCAGTCTTTTCTTGTATATACACAGGCATACACCCTTGTACATATTTTCTACCGTTCCAACCGCACATTTACGTCATCCAATTTCATTAGCGCTTGTACATACCGTCTTTTGGCATTCAATTCTTTGTCTATCAGGCAATAATCAAATTTTTCCTACTACTATGACTTCAAACACACTGGAAATCGCTCTCCAAAATCAGACGACCTCGAGCACCGTCTATGCCTATATCACAGGCCAAGCCATCGACAAAAATAATGCTCTCTTTCTTCTCCAGTCCGATGGCAAAACCGATTATTATCCTGCCTCTCCATCATCCACTGGAGCTGCCCTAGCCAAGAACTGCGCTATCCCGTTGGGTGCCCCTGGTAACACTGTCGCAGTGACAATACCCCATCTAGCTGGTAGTCGCATCTGGTTTTCTGTCGATAACACTCTCACTTTCTTACTCAACCCTGGTCCTGCTCTTGTCGAGCCTTCCGTCACCAATCCTTCAGATCCAAATATTAACATAAGCTGGGTAGTCGTCCACTCTTGATGGAGAGTGATGTTGCTAACGCATTGAAAGGACTTTTGCGAATTCACCTTCAACAGCTCGCAACTCTTCATCAATATCAGCTATGTCGATTTCGTCTCCCTTCCCATTTCGCTGACTTTGACCGACACCTCCAACAACACTCAACATGTCGCCGGCATGGCACCCAATGGTCTGGACACTATATGTGCTGGCTTAAAGGCGCAGCAAGCATCGGACAATGCAGGCTGGTCATCACTAATTGTCCCCAAACCTGAAGGCGGCAACCTTCGCGCTCTTAACCCTACTCAAGGCATTGTCCTTAACAACAAGCTCTTCTCGGGATATTTCCAGCCTTACGTTGACCAAGTGTGGAGTAATTACACTAATCAGTCACTCTCGGTCAACACTCAAGCACAGTGGGGCGTTGTGTCTGGTCAAGTCGATTCCAGCACCAATCTCATGACCTTCGACGGCGTAGGAACATACGCACAACCTGCCGCCTCCGACATCTTCAGCTGCAGCACCGGTCCTTTCGCCAATACTAGCAATATCGAATTGGGTGCCATCACGGCTCGGCTCAGTGCTGGCTTCAACCGTTCTACTTTATTGATCAACGAGGTCCAGCCGAGTGGAAGCGCTAGCAGCTACTATCAAAACGCAATCACAAATCACTATGCACGAATCGTACATGCTGCGAATCTTGATGGGTTGGGATATGCTTTTCCTTACGACGATGTCACACCAACTGGAGGACAGGACCAGAGCGGAGCGCTGCAGAGTGGCAACCCACAGTTGCTTACAGTTGCTGTCGGCGGTGGAAACGCGACTGCGAATCTGACCGTCCAGCATTGATGCAGCGAGGGTGGAATTCCGGGATGATCAGGCCTGAATCTGGCAACACTCGTTAGGCTCGCTCATCGGTTCATTGTCCACACTTAGTCACTCGTTTGCACATTCTTCGGAATGCACTGATGATTTCATGTACACAATTGATCATGCCTTAGTATATATTTGCCTTAGCGACCTGGCTGTACATACAAGTCTCGTGGAAATCCTGCACTTTTCAAACCAATCAAATTAAGCATCAATGCCAGACTGAAAACTTGCAATGTAGGAAATAGAGTGTTGGTCGAAAGCATAGAGCGCAGCTGTGGTAGTTTAGTCGTCGCTTCTTTGCCTCTCATACCCCTGCTTTGCTCAGCCTGCATCGTCATTGCCGCTTTCGAATCCTGGCGCTTTGCGATCTCAAACAAAGGCTGGCAAAGCCGCTTATTTTCCCAGCGCTTCTCACCGTTCGCAACCCGTAACAGATGCAATGGATCGAATATGGATCAGGAACGCTGGCGACGCCTACAAGGACCAAAGCCAGAACCATAACCAGAGAGACATTACCACACAATCAGTCATCTCTATTGCCCTCGGTCTCATTGCCTTCCTCGCTTTCTGTGTGAGCACTCTATGCGATGTCGTTCATTTAGAATACAGCTGATTCGAGCTTTCAGACACTGAGACCAAGATGGACCACGCTATACGCCGCCAGAAAGCGGCAGAAAGATACGGCGGAGATTTTGCCCGACCTTCCAGACACTTTCTTTGGATGGATATCGGTGCTCTATCGCATAAGTGATGACAAGGTGCTAAAGTCGGCGGGTTTAGATGCCTACGTCGTAAGTACGATGTGGCACAATATTGCCAGCATCTAATGAAGCTTGCAGTTCTTGTCCTTCTTCAAGATGGCCACCAAATACATTGCAATCACGTTCTTCTTTTCACTCGTGGTCATGTTGCCAATACACGTACATGATACTGGAGATTATGGCTTACCGAACTCCGGAAACCTCACAAGCAACAGTACGGAGTCTCTGCAGGCCTACGCCCGACCATCACCGCTCCTAGGTATTTACGGAAAGAAGGTTGGCAAGGGCGATGATTCTGCACCGACCGATCTCATGATATGGATGTACGTGTTCTTTGTGTACTTTTTCTCTGTGTTGGGGTTGTATCTCATCGTAATGGAGACGAGGAGGATTATCCGGATCCGCCAGAAATACCTTGGAAGTCAATCGACGGTTACAGATAGGACAATCAGGCTTTCTGGCATACCTGAAGAGCTACGGTCCGAGGAGATGATTAAAGAAACCATTGAAAACCTACAGATCGGTAAAGTAGACAGCGTTCTGTTATGTAAAGACTGGAGAGAACTTGATGATCTCGTTGCTAAACGGATGAGCGTTCTACGGAAACTGGAAGAGGCTTGGACTGTACACTTGGGGCAGCCAATGCATGGCGGCAACCGGGTTCTTCGTCAAAGTTCAGGGGCTGGGCCGATAGCGGACAACAGAGAGAACTCACGCCTTCTGGATGGTGAAACAGAAGACAGTAGTGGCATTGCTGAGCGGCCTAAGACAAGGATTTGGTACGGCTTTCTGAATCTGCAAAATCTGAAAATTGATGCGATCGACTATTACGAAGAGAAGCTTCGCAAACTAGACGCGCAGATCGAATCATCGCGAAAGAAGGTGTTCAAGCCCACCCCTCTGGCTTTTGTTACCTTGGATTCCACTGCTGCAGCTGTAAGTGGAGGACCCCTTAAACCAATCGTTATGCTAACAGCCCATAGCAAATGGCCGTGCAGGCTACCATGGACCCCGAGCCAATGACACTGCTGGCTAAGCCGGCGCCTGCGCCTGCGGATGTAGTATGGCAGAATACCTACCTGCCCAGATCAAGCAGGATGCTTCGGGCCTGGTCCATCACTTTAGTCATCGCAATCCTTACTGTGTTTTGGTCACTCTTGCTTGTTCCTCTTGCTGGACTACTAAGCCTGGAGAACATTCGTACCGTTTGGCCGCAGCTTGCAGATGCCCTTGAGAGTCATGAAATTAGTCGCTCCCTGATCCAACAAGGTCTGCCTACCTTGCTCATTTCTTTATTGGGCGTACTCGTGCCATATCTCTATTATTGTAAGGCATCCTTAACCATGCGTACCACTTCAGTCTAACCATCATATTCAGGGCTCTCAACGCTTCAAGGAATGATTTCACAAGGCGAAGTAGAAATGTCGCTAATATCCAAGAACTTCTTCTTCACGTTTTTCAACCTATTCGTCGTCTTTACTGTCTTTGGAACAGCTTCCAATGCTACAGGGTATTTCAATCAGATCGGAGATGCCCTCAAGGACACAACAAGCATTGCATATATTTTGGCGAGCTCTCTCAAGAACCTAGTTCTTTTCTACATCAACTTGATCATCTTGCAAGGGCTTGGACTGTTTCCGTTCCGACTTCTCGAGTTTGGCAGTGTCACACTGTATCCGATATACCGGATGGGGGCAAAGACTCCTCGAGGTATGAGTTTCCATACCAATATCCGCCAAGGTTCTTGATATGAAGCTAATACACCCTAGACTACGCGGAACTAGTGCAACCGCCTGTCTTCAGCTATGGTTTCTATCTCCCTCAGACGATACTGATATTCATTGTCTGCATAGTTTACAGTGTCTTGCCTGGCTCATGGTTCGTACTATTCTTTGGCTTGCTGTATTTCATCATTGGAAGCTTCATCTATAAATATCAACTGCTTTACGCCATGGACCACCGCCGACACTCTACTGGCCAAGCTTGGCCAATCATCTGCAACCGCGTGGTTATCGGTATCATCGTTTTCCAAATTGCTATGGCAGGAATAGTCGGTCTTAGTCTAGCGATCTACCGTGCCGTCTTGATCGTACCTCTCATCTTCTTCACAATCTGGTTCATTGTGTTCTATCAAAGGACGTACGCCCCCTTGATGAAGTTCATTGCAATACGAAGTCTCAACCATGATCCGCCTTTTGGTGCTCTACCCGAGGGCGAGTCCAGATATGATAGCGAGACCTCACATGGCAGAGACGTTGATGAAGATTCAGAGACGGGCTTGCGGTATATCAATCCTAGCCTAGTCATGCCATTGGAGAATGTCTGGTTAGCGAAGGATCGTCGGAACGGAGCGCAGCAAAACGGCACACACGGTGGCGATGAGGAAGAAGTGTAGGACTCTTCAGGTTATTTGCATTCTGGTTTCCTGTATATCATAGCGAAGGCATTTGTACAAACCTGGCGTCCGGGATGATACCTCGACTTGAATGCGCTGGCATTGGCACTATAACCTACAAAAGGACGTGGCGAATTTTGAGTATTAGTATGTCTGAATTACAAAGCTTACCGGCGCAAGAGCTGTACCAACTCGAGGATAGGATGCTGTTCTCTTTTGCGAGTTCTATTGTCGACCATTGACATAGCGGTAGGTTCTATATCCCCAAACCTAGGAGCCGTGAAACGCAAGAATTCAGAGCATGGTCGTGCTTTCCTTGTTAGACTATGGCAACGCTGACCGACCAAATCTTAGAAATCCGCTGCTGCTTGCCTCTTGGTCGATACCTATCTGTAAAACAAACAGCCAAGAGTCTTTTTAGTCCACATTCTTTTGTGCAACAGCCCTCTAGTTGTTGCAGTAGCATCTACCACGTCTTCGCAAATCCTGCTCTCTCGAGGAGTCGCGGGGCTCAATCGAGAGCCCCCAAACCCTTCGGAGGCGGCAGCGGCTCCTCTGGTGACTATCCTAGAAAATCCCTCTGTCCATATTCTTAGCATTGGTCATACTGAACCCTCGAATGTCACCAGCTCTCGCAGCTATTTTTTCCCTACTAGAACACAATCCGCAACTGCTCCACACATTCGAGTCAACCGACACCAAGCTCGCAGTGAGATGACACACCAGGTTTCGCCTACGATGTCTGGAGCACTCACTACACCTGATGGAGACGACTCTCTTGTACGAGCTCAAGCCTCTCCACGTTCTACAGCATCCATGTCCGCCGGAAGCAGTTTCTCGTTCAAGATTACATCCTACAAGTCTGGGTCAAACAGTCCATCAAGTGGTGAACAAAGTCCCGTTAGAGGTCGTACGATCATTCGTGCCCCATCCACGAACCGCGAGAGTGCTCGATCTCGAACTTCGACCAATCTTGAAGCCAGCGCTCGGTTATTCTGCTTCGACAATACATTGGCTTACCAACGCCTTCTCAGCAGCGACCTTACGGCCGAGCCCGAAGACATCTTTAACACCGTCGTGGAGCCTCTACCTGTCGGGGTTGAACGATTCCGCTCGTCACTCTCAGAAGAGCTCTATAGAGCCGCAACAAGGGAGAACTGGGACGAGTCGATCGACCTGACGAAATTTGGAGATCACAGGGATACCTTTGGTATCCTTGGACTTCGCCACCTACAGAATCGGCGAGTAGAACTTCCTGCAGAGTTCTGGCAAGGCTTGCTACAATACATCGACTACGAAACCTATCTGTCCGTTCGCCTTTCTTGCCGCTGCTGGTCAGCTGCAATATCCGATGCTCACCCTCTTCAAATGCCGCCTGCTGCCAACCTTCCGACAGAGATCTTGGAGAACATCTACGAGAGGCTAGATCCAGTCGACTTCAACGCTGCTAGGCACACATGTCGTGCGTGGATGATTGCTAGCCTAGATGAAAAACTGTTGGGTCTGATGTTGAAGCGAGGTGGTTGGTGGGGAGCTGCACAGGCAGACATGGAACTGAAAAAGTGCGATGGCCAGATTTCCCCGGATACAGTCGACTTGGAGTGGCTGCTTAGCGGACGTCTGGCTACGGAATGCTCTCTACGACCAGATTGGACTGGCAACGGACTCTTCAGAAGCCCTTGCGGGTCGCCAGACGGCGAGTATAGCCCCACAATTGGCCTCGTACGTACGTCTCAGACAGACTTCTCGGAATTGAGCAATGGCTATTCTCCTATGTCCGGCGGTGAGATTGGAGCAGGACTCCATTTCACTGTCAGCATCTGCAGCAAATTTCTGCTGGTCACCGAAGGTTGCATCATCTACATCTACTCTCTCCGGGCTAATTGGCTGAACACCCATCAGCCTGGTGGTCATCTCTTACCCATGATAACAATCATCTGCCCTCAACGGGTCCTAGCTGTGAGCATGGACACTTCTTCCAACCGCTTCGCCGTTGCTGGACTCCTCGAAGGACGTCTTGGCCTTGTCTGTGACCTTCATCAAGGTTCATCGACCTCTAAACTTCCGGTTGGCCCGAGAGTCCTGCCCGATACATTAAGGGATGCAAAATCGCCGACATATAGTTCCCAATCTCCTAGCGGTTATCTTCTGACTGAAGCCACGTCACCCCGCTTATACGGAACTACTAATCTTGAAGACCTGGATCGTCGTGCTATGTATCCCCGTGATCAAGCAATGGCTAGTGCAATGGCCGAAGCAACTATACCTGATGTTCATGGCTCCCGTCAGGTCGGAACTTCGTGGACCCTGGACGATCTCTATCTTACTCCAGTATCACCCGCTTCACAAACCCTACCCACCTTTACTAACGCCTCCTATATCCCGATTGAAAACGGCCCTCGGTCCATTTACCACAATCTGTGCTCGGCTGAAGACCCTCCTCGAAGTGTGGCCATATGCCCACAACGCAAATGTGTAGCGTTTGGGTGTGCAGCAGGCATTGAACTCCATTGGATTGATGCCCTCACCGGTCAGGATCTCAACCGCTGGTTCCCACTTACTGCACCGAGTGATTTCTTGTATTTCCTTCCACCAAGACCGGGAGTGGATTCAGCGAAGAAACTGAGACTGATCAGTAGCGCCTGCCACCCGAAGGAGAAGGGTAATTTGCGAAGCAAGTTCTTCCCGGGAGGAAGTGAACGTTTGAGCTGGGAGGTATGTCAAGACTTAGTTTACTTATGTCATTGTTGCTGTTATCCTAGCCCACATTCCTTCTTTTGGCATATGGGCATCGGTCTAGATTGAAAAGGCCACGACCCAACAATAGGACACCCTGATTGCTTGAAAAATACTGACTGTGAACCAACCGTGCAGGAGGGTCTTAATGACACTGTTGGCTGGGATCATGCTTGGAGAGGCAATGCGTTCTGTGATCACTACCAAGCTGTACCCATTGGTGATGGATGGAACATGCTTTTCACAGATCCCGAAGATGGAAATTTATGCTTGGGGGACGATGCACCTCCAGATTTCGGTGCTACGAAGCTAGTCAGACGGTACATCTTGGTAGGCCCGAAGGATGCAGAGGGCAAGGCTATTGTACCTAGGACGTATAAAAGTGGAGGAGAGCTACGCTGGGGTACGAGGGTTGTGGTTGGATACGGGGAGCGTCTCTGGTTGTTTGTGGTCCCGCCTGACCAGATTGCTAAAGAAGCGGAGAAAATCCAGAGCAAGAAGGACCAACAGTATGCCTTAGAAGGACCCACAGAGCCTGTACCCACAAGAATCGACGGGGTGGAGTTCGGAAGAGTACCCAACCCCGTCGATGTCGCAGTAGATTCCACAGGTGGAGGTCTCACAGTCTGGGTATTCGCGATGGACGGCATGGCCTACGTATGGCAGCTTGGTGGCGGACCGAAACCAATCACTGGGCGAATCGTCCTACAAGATGGTACCATTGTTCCCGAAAAAGACGAAGATGGCGATACGTTCATGAACGGCACTTCCAGCCCGAGTGGACGCGCAGTCCAATTTGATGGCTCCGTATCTGCTCGCCCTACGATATCCATGAACTTTGGCGAAGAAGACCGCATCATAGACAAAGACAGCGACATAGCTATGCCAGATGTAATTTCCCAAGAAGACGAGGGTTATACTTCTGGTACCAAAGAGTTCGCACAGGCAGAAGACGAAGGCTATAATTCTGGTGCCGAAGAGTTCGAACAGGCAGAAGACGAAGGCTATACTTCTGGTGCCGAAGAGTTCGAACAGGCAGAAGATGAGGGCTATACTTCTGGTGCCGAAGAGTTCGAACAAGGAGGAGGCGCTTTCGCCATCCATACACTACCATTGTTGGGAACAAGGAGCGAACCAGACCGCATCATCGACAAAGACAGCGACATAGCTATGCCAGATACAACTTCCCAAGAAGACGAGGGCTATACTTCTAGTGCCGAAGAGTTCGAACAGGCAGGAGGCGCTTTCGCCATCCATGAAGAAAGCGCGGATCGGGTGCCTAATTTTTTGCGAGCAATTGAGGATGAGGATTTGGGTGTAGATATGATGGAGCTTGGGAGGTGTGAGATTGAGATTTTGTCTTCGCATGTGGAAGTGGGTGGTGTTGGTTTTGGTCGCTGGACGACGGAAACCGCAGATATTGAGCGGCGATTCATAGGCCACAGCTTCATTCCCTAAAACCTACAAGCCTCGCTACCGATGAGTAAGATGAAAGACTTCACATTCAGATAACGCAGCTGAGTATGAAGTGAAACAGCGCTAAAGAAATGCATATGCCTTGTAACCATTTCCGTAGAGATCCAGCTCCTCACCCACTACCCCAACGCCTCGCTCGTGGTATCAACCCAATCATAAAAAGAAATTGAGCAAGACATAAATCATACTGATCAGGAAACCTCCCCAAAATTCCATACTACCCAGCCTTCCCCTCCCCATCCCTATCCGAATCTCAATAATATCCTCCTCCTCAGAAAAACACCACCACCTCCCCCCTATCATTCCTCCTCAGCCTCAACCCCCTAAACAATTCCTTCTCCTCATCCCCCTTCTCCAACCCCAACCCCTGCTCCCCTCTCTCGCGATGATACCTCTTTAGCGCTTTATGCATACTATATCCCTGCTCGCTCTCCGGCCCTTTCGTCACAAACGACATGAAAAGCTCAGCGCGAGATTTATAGACGATGATTTGTTGTTGAGTGTCATCGTCCATCTGTCGTGTTTGGGGGTGGTATTCGATGGCTTTGCGTTTGGGATGTTCGATGGTTTTTTGTTTAGTATGTTCGCTGTGGCTCTGATGCTCTGAGCGGTGTTGTTTGCGCGGGCGTGATTCGTCTGAGGTGCGGCGTTTGCGGACGCGGACGAGTTGCCCGCTGGCGGTGCGGGAGATGCCGGATTTGTTGCGGCCACGGTCTTTTTCCTTGGCGGCGATTTGCTTGGGGCGTTTGACGGGGCTGGGAGGGCTGGGGTCGCCGTTGGAGTATTCGGGACTGGGAGGGAATTTTGATTTGGAGAGGAGGCGGTTGAGGCCGCCTGTGAGGCCGGAGTGGAGGATGGGTGCGGAGGGGGCTTCGACCATGATGATGTCGGCTTCGACGCTTGGGCGGCGGGCTTCTGTTAGGTCGAGCTCTTCGATGTGGAGGCGCTTGCGTTTTTTGTCTGTTGATTTGCGCTCGGGATTTTCGAGGCCGTAGATTGCTTCGGTGGAGGGTTTGTGTTGGTGTTTGGGCGCAGGCGTGACGTATTCGAATTCTTGTTTATCTTTCTTCACTGATATGGGCTCTGAGCCGTAGGTGAAACCATGGTTCTCGTACAGAGAATCATCGTCGCCCTTTTCTTTCGGATGGTGTACTTCTCCAAATATTGAAGGCGCGTTCTTCACCATCTTCATTCCTGCCTCAGGCGCAAGCGATGTCGTTGAGGCATTCGGTGTATCCCCAGTCACAAGAAAGTCGAAGACATTGATCGGCTCGGCTTTCTCGGACGTAGAGACAGGCGGGTCTGGGGCTGCTGGAGGAGGGTCGACGATAGCGATCGCATGCTTGCCGGTGTCGGCGTCCTCTGCGTCCTCTGCGTCTTCAACATACGCTTTGCGCGACTTTTGTGATGTAGAACCCGTTATCTTCACCTTCTTTTTCTCTTCCTTTGACGGCTTCTCTTTGTACAGTGCTCCCTGGTACTTTTGCTCCTCTGAGATACATGACTGGAAATTGGGCGAAATGATTAGCTTAGATTACTGTCCGAGGTGGCGACTAGAGTAAAATAGGTATAGGAGTGCAGGAAGCCTGGGGCCATCAACATACAGTATGAGCTCTGTATTCGGTCCCTGGAAAATGCGTCATGCAATCCAAGCATGTAAAGGACGAACCACGACATGAGCGGTGATGAGGGTCGAGCTTCTTTTTAGTGAGGACGTCTCCGCAGCCCTGTTATTCGTTGTTCAGTATTAGTATGGGGCCGTCTGTATTGCTGCCCAATAGAGTGACATGGGTACCTCGCAGGAAAAGGACACCATCGCTGTGATGTGCCGCTGCTGTGTGCAGAGTTGTGACTGCCTTTAGAAGAGTCGGGTTGCTGTACCGGTCATTTGCTGTTCTGTTTAGAGTCGCTGAAGGAGGCTGCAGCAAGGAATGCAGGATGTTTACTGATGGGCGATGGTGGATGCTTGACGTCGTTTCTATTTACTGGCTGGCAAGTCTATTTTTGTGTGTGCGCCGGGTGACCGATCTTGCCCTTGGCACACGCGACAGAAGACCAGCAGAAGACCACCAAAACACGGGCGAATAGGGGTTAGGGGCTACGGTAACCTTAACAACCCAACTAATCACGCGTCACAAGACAGTTTCATATATCAACATGTGAAACATTTACGTTGTGCTATGCCTTCTTCTGTCCTCCAATCCCTTATGCCCGGCAATGTGAACAGATGAGGGCCATAACGTGGGACACCATAAGTAATCTTCCCACAAGTGCTTTAGAAGGGTTGACCCCCTTACTCGACTCCGTGTAAACCCTCTTACTGTGCAGCCCTATAGGCATGGACCTAAAGCCAGTGAAGCGAGCCTTGAAAGACTGGGGCCAGCCCTATAGGGCTAGATACTGTAGAAGTATAGTACAGAGGTAAGGGGGTTTTAGTAACCCTTCTATCTCTACAAGTGCTTATCTGGTCCGTACTGCACTGCCACTCTCGAAATGAGGTATCTTTTTCTCAATTGATCAAGTCCGAGTCGTCTATTAGCATAAGCTCGCCATCCAGTACCGCCTGTCCAGTCCGAGCAAAGGAAGATTTACTCTCACTCCAAGAAGGAATATCCAATGAGAGCTTGGGCACAAGATCGCTCCAGGATCGCCAATTGTACATCGGTGATCCTAAATGTTTCATGACAGTGCATGCCAACTGATCCTCCTATGCACTATGAACGATAATGCCTTCGCCGCCTGGGAGCCAATCAGGATTGGCCACAACATTCCCAATTCCTAATCAAGGATATTGAGAGCCTCTGCGGCGGTTGTTTCTGTTGATTTTCTTTAAGAAGCGCGAGCGTTTGATCGAACAAGTTTGCTCAAGTGCCTGAACTGTCGACGTGGGACCTATCATCATCCGCAATTCAATTGGCCCATGGATCAAGTCGGAGCTGTGTTGCAATATCAAAGTGGTGAAGAAGACTTCAGCTTTCAAAGGATGAATAACTTCTTGCATTGCATTATCGAATATGGTTCATCGCTAGTGCAATACATACACACAAGATATTTCCAAGTAGCTAACCTACCGTTTCCATATACTATTTATTGACCTTTTCCACACAGCGGGTCTGTAGGATCTGCACGCGGGTTTGGAGAGCCCAGAATATCATATCACTTTATGATTGGCCATCAATATAGGTACTCAATTGCTCAAACCGCACCGGGTCTGTCGCTATAGGCCCCCACTCTGCAATGTCATACCTTTCGGCTCCGACCTGGCTTTGTCGGCTTACTTGATTATCTATCCTCGGACACAATACCATTGTTGCGAGGGCGAGAGCGAGGCCGCTTGTGCCTACCCATAGATATATCACTATAGGCAGGACGACGCCGTACTCATTATGGACTGAGGAAGCGCTCTCCTCTGAATAAGTCACTTTCTCAATTATTGCCAAAGCACACGTCAGTGACTAGTCACAATGGACCATGAAGCGCCCCTTGAGCAGTTGGCTGCCCAACTTTATGCTGCCGCTAAGGACAGAACACTATTTTGCCAACAGCAGAATCACCCACAGAGGTCTTTGGATAGTATCGAGCCTGCAACTTTGCTTCTCCTGGCGCAGCAGGATATCAAGGAGGCGGCGCTGAGGGTTCAGCAGTTGGTCACTGATCTAAATGATTTCCTAGAGCGCTGGCAGGCTCAGGTCAGTGCAATATGCTTCTCATTATCATGTGTCCATCTGCAATATCACATTTTGATGCTGCGAACATAAATGAGCTTAACTTAGATCGCTGACATATCACGATTCCCCTAGTATCAACAGCTAGCCTGTCTTCGCTGGCTCTTCCACTTCAATGTTCTTTCTCATATCCCTCTCCAGCACTCCGTCACGTATGAGACTATTGCTTCAGCAGCACAGGTCCCCCTCCGTCAACTCAAATCCATCGTCCGCATGGCTACGACCATGAACCTCCTACGTGAACCTATTCCCGGAAAAGTAGCTCGTTCCAGCACCTCCGCTGCTTTCTCTAGGAATTCATTTCTAAGCGACTGGGGCGACTTTGTGACATCGTCGGCTATGATGGCCTTGCACATCGTTGAGGCGACAGAGAAGTTTGGCGCCAAGGAGTCACCAACACAGACTTCGTTTAACGTCTGGAAAAATACTGATAAGCCTTTGTTTCGACTATCTAAAGCAAGACAAAGAAATGACAAGACAATTCGCAAGCTACATGAAGAACCGTACTAGTGGTAGAGGTAATAGCATCAGCATCTCTTAACAGGCTATGATTGGGCCGCACTGGGGAAGGTAACTGTTGTTGATAATGTTTTATACCTGTCGCCTGTTATTAAAAAGGAAACGTATACTAAGAACTGGGTTTCAATTCATCTAAGTTCGCGGCTGCAATGGCTATTGCAGTATCGCACTAGCCGAAGCATTCCACACCCTCTAATTCATTGTACAAGACCTGCCGGCGACCATTGAAAGCTCTCGCCCAGATATGTAAACCCTCCCATCATCTATCAGCAGCCGTCTCAACTTCCAGCCCCACGATTTCTTTGAACCCCAACCCTTAAAAGATGTTGAAGCCTTCCTCCTACGTACTGTTCTCCATGACTGGCCAAACTCAGAGGCGACGCGAATCATCCGCAATCTGGTGGATAGTATGAAGCCAGGCGGTAAGCTTATCATAATGGATACTGTGCTACCACAGTCCGGATCTGTGCCAGCGATTACGGAGTCAGTATTGAGATGCAGGGATTTGACAATGATGGAAGCGCATAATAGCAAGGAAAGGGAGTTGGATGAGTGGGTTGATTTGCTGAAAGGTGCAGACGAGAGGCTGAGATTGCAGAATGTGGTGCAGCCGTTTATGAGCTTGACGTCGGTCCTGGAGGTGGTCAGAGATGATGATGTGGTGAGGACCGATGGTCATATTAATGGCGCGGCTAATGGACAACATCGTTGATAGCGAGGTGCCGCAAATTGCAGCCTTGCGCAGGGCAGTTGCTTCGTGATTGCATTGTTCCGTTATCATCACAGCTATTATTAAATGTCACAAGACATCGCTTGGCACTGAAATTCCAGAAATATCTTGCTGCTTATTGCGTCGCCATAAGTCATGCTGCTGAGGGCGTTGAATATACCTCTTGTCATTCCCACCTGCATGATGCTTTTCATTCACTTTTCAGTATTCTCGAATATAGCAGTCAGAAGCATGCCTCCTCTAGGAAAGGTCCGAAAGCCCGTATAGACTACTTCAATCGTGAACGATGAGGAATCGTTCAAGGAGAAAGCCTTGCCGATGCTTGGCTAGCCCGACTATACCTTCCTCACCGCCGTTTCTTATGGAAAACACCACGGAACTCAAACATGTCGAAGATACTTGGCATGCATGCCATATCTCTCCACTAACCGCTGCGTATAACTACCTCATGGGACCTGCGTTCATTATACGAGGTTGTACAGAGAGAGTCTCTCACAGTAAAAACAACAACACGTCACCTTCTTCGGCTACTCGCCATTCGCCAGCTCACTGATCTTACCATCGTGCATCTCGAAGGCCGAGACCCAATTCAATACAGCAATCAACCTCTCCCCGGATATTCTTCTTCGGTGTCAGACGGTTTCTCACAAAGCTGCTCAACCGTACGATCTGGCATCGGTACGACAGCGCCTTGCTCATCGACATTGCGTTTGTCGAGTCAGCGGAAAATTGTGTCCTCATGGTCTTGGGCGTACTTAATACTATACGACTCCAACTTGCTAGTCCATTTGCGGAATACATGTCGCCTTGCCGGCGATGTCCATAAGGATGGTAAACCTACCGTGCCTGAACAAGTCTCTAGTTGGAATATCTGAAACCTTTAACCTGAGCGATTCCATTGGTACGCCCAGCCAGGCATCGGGAGTTCGAAATCGGTGTATGTATTTTTGATATCGTGGAGAGTCTTTCTATGCTTAGTAGATGATGGTGAAAGGCTCTTCTATTTCACTAAATATATGGCCGAGGAGTTATACTACTAATTCATTAGAGAAGGGTCTGCGGGACCTTTTGAGGCATGCCATTTTCCATGCTAGGTTCGAGGCATCTTGCATGCATGTATTGGAGCCGCCAGTACACCGTGTCACTCGCGTTATTTTAAGAGCTGTGGTTGGAAAAACTGTGGCATTTTGAACATGCTATTGCATTGTACTGAAGTCGGTTTTCCACTGCCATGCTACAGGTATGATATTTGTCAAGCGCAATGCCACAGCATTTTCAACATCTGGCGTCTGCAGCAGATCGGGGGGAGCATGACCCGGGCGGATAGATTGTTGAGGCCTATTATGTACGCACTAAAGCGCCTAATGATGTACTCTAGAATCCTTCGAACTTCCCCCCACACAGGAGCGACGCCGCCCACTTTCCCCGCTATCTTTGCAGACGAGTGTGCATTGACTCACTGTCAACACCCAGGGAGGAGTTCCGTGCAGCCCGATTACCAAATCTATTTCCCCTTCCACTCTCACACTCAGTAAACTGTTGCATACTCGAACACAGCGCTTCTGAGTCCCATATTAGCCCAACTGTTGCCCCATATCTTTCTCCACCCCTTTTGCCTATCGACCCTGTCACCACTAACTATCCTGGTTAGCATCATAGTCCAACACCTTTTTACGCTGGACTCTACAGGAAACATGGCAGCCAGTATGGACAAGACTGTAAGGGAGTCTAGCTTTGCCCAGTCTGACATCCAGGAGGTGAACGATATCGCTCTCGCAGATTCAGAGACGTGGGACAATGACTGGGACCGGCGCGGCATGGCGCGCATTGGCAAGAAGCAAGAGCTGCGTCGCGAGTTCCATTTTTACAGTATAACAGGCTATGCGATGATCTTGGGATGCTCGTGGGAATTTGCCTTGATGTGAGTTCGCATGCCCAACTCCATCATTGTGGCATTGACTAGCAATATCCGTATGCTAAAAAGATCTCATGCCCAGCAATGTAGTTTTGACGTTACCCAATGGCGGACCGGCTGGGACTATATATATGATGCTGGTAGCAATCTGCGGCGCATTCTTTACCTGCCTATGTGAGTCAGAGTTCACTTCAGTATCAGGCTATACTTAGTGGCTAACAACCCCGAAGCTATGGCGGAAATGGCGAGCATGGCGCCTACAGCGTAGGGCACATCTTTATTTCCTCTTGATCTTGATGTCGGCTGACAGACCTGCGCGGTAGAGGCGGACAGTACCATTGGTGAGACCATCTCTTTACCAGGCTACTAAACTTTGCACTTGTGCTGACTTCCTTTTTACTTAGGACCTCAGAATGCACGTTGATTCTAGCGAGAAGCTTTTTTCTTACAGAATTCCCACTGAACATGACTCTAGTTGCACCAAGAAAGTATCAGAAGATTCTCTCGTTCAGTGTCGGCTTTTTCTGCGTTCTCGGCTGGCAGACTAGTCTAGCGGCGACTTGTTTTGTGAGCAATTACCCGTATTTTGTCTAACTAGACCATTGCTGAATTCAACCTAGGCGTCTGCACAGCAGATTACTGCCCTAGTTAACCTTGGCAATTCGAGCTATGCGCCGACTCAATGGCAAATTGCCTTGTTTTCTTGGGCGATCTTGCTCCTGGCTATCTTCGCCAACACCGTGCTCTACCGGAAATTGCCTTTTTTAGAAGGCATTGTGACCTTCCTCCACATCCTTGGCTTCTTTACTTTTGTTATCGTGCTTTGGTGCGTTCTTTCAGCCATGGCCTACAAATACGTAATTTGAGATTAGGCAAGGCCGCTAATCGATCTCAACGCGTATAGGATCATGGCTCCCCATAGCACTGCTTCTTCCGTCTTCACCGATTTCGAATTGAATAGCTGGCCCACTACCGGATTGGCCTGTTTTGTCGGTGTGAACGGACCTCTGGGCTACCTAACGGGTGCCGACTCGAGCGTGCATTTGGCAGAAGAGCTGAAGAACTCTGCTTGGAGACTTCCTCGGTCTATGTTGCTTACTGCAATCTCAAATTACATCACCTCTTTTATCATTGTTGGCACGTTTTCCTTCATCATTGTATATTCCATTTTTAGATGCTGACTTAATATCACTCCTAGTTACTTTGATCTTCTGCCTTGGCGATCTCAACTCCGTGACGAGTTCTTCTACGGGTCAGCCGTATATCGCGGTCGTTCTTAACGCAACGCAGTCTGTTACTGCGACTAAAATACTTGCGATTATTGTCCTTATCCTCGTAGTGTCATGTTCTGTCAATGGCGTCACGACAACTTCCAGACAGCTTTGGTAAGCCCAAACGGCATTGTACTTCTACCCTCTGGCAGGAAGTCCGGCTAACATCGGGACTAGGTCTTTCGCCCGTGATGGCGGCCTCCCATTTAGCCCTTGGCTTTCGCAAGTACGCCCTGGTTTGGATGTGTGAGTCATTGGCTGCATTCTTGGATTCCTCCATCTGATACTCGTCACAGCCCGGTCAATGCAATGGCAGTCTCTATGGTGTTCACGATCTGTCTCACTGCCATTGCAATTGGAAGCGAGGTGGCTTACGGAATCTTCGTGTCCTTGAACGTTTCGGGTCTATTAACAAGCTATATTATATGCATCGCATGTGTGTTCCGATTTTCTTCCGCCTTGAGATTTAGAACGCGTACTTATATATCCCAGGTATCCTCCAAAAGCGACTGCGCGGCGAACCGCTCCCAACTTCTCGATTCAGCCTTGGCAAAGCCGGCAACATGGTCAACATCATTGCGCTGTGCTTCCTCACGGTGTTCTGGTTATTCCAGTTCTTCCCGGCTGCTCCAAGCCCAACCCCCAGCGAGATGAACTGGAGCTGCGTGATATGGGTAAGCATACTCGCCTTCTTTATGGCCTACTATGCTGTACGGGGCCGGCATAAATATGTAGGACCTATCGCGTATGTTAAAGATGACCTATAAGAGGGAGTCCCATGAGATTATGAAACCTTTGAACCTACTCTCTCTCATGAAAGACTGTTCTATGGAACGGAAAGTAGAGGGTGGGAATGGGCTTAGCTATACGGTGCTGCCAAGTAATCGTTCGGTGTTGCTCCTTGAAAAGCTTCTAAACTATTTCCTTCCTATTTAACGGAAGCAAGAGTTTTGAACATAATGAGTCTGATTATAAAATTAAGGAATATCATATTATACGTATATTGTAATTCCCACTGAGACAAATCCTCATTGCCGACCCCACGTCGGAACTTTTCCGTAAGGTAGATTACTAGGTAGCTAGCATGAATGTTAGCATGAATGGCTGTAAAGAACTAGAACCAAAGACAACATTTTGGAAGCGTCGACCAGCAATTGTCACGATATTCAGACTGCGATGCTCAACTTTGGTGATGATCCGGCTTGGGTGCTGCTTCAAATCACAAGCATTGCTGTGTTGTATTTCGCCGTACGGAAATTCATAAATGCTTATCGATCGTCACTATCGCATCTGGTAACACCATCTCGGAAGCAAACGGTAAGTCTGTGTGAGCTGATGATATAGGTTTATGTGTCTCTTTGACTGACCTTCTGATAGCTTTCGAGTCTGGCCGAGGGTCTTGGTATCGATGAGAACGAGGTGTCGAGTGATATTTCGGCTTGGGCAACGATGGGCAAAGTCACACTTCTACATGACTTCGATTACCGAACAGTTGAGCCGTTGCGCATCTACAAATTCAATTCAAAATACTTCCTCACTATGGGTGAGTAACCGCCACCTTTCAGCCTACTTGGGACAGACTCTTTGCGCTAATCAACAGGAAAGGTCTCCAAAAAACAGACATTAACAGTATTATCCATATAGACAGACTCTATGCCGAGCGCATCAAAGCACGCCAGGATATCGTCCGTGAGCACCCTGGTGCCCTCGACTGCCTTGACTCCGGAGTGGGTATGCTTAACGAACTCTATGAGTTCCTGGTGCAGGAGTATCTCCCGCACCGCTATCCCACCATCTTCCGGCTTGACTCTTCTAATGGCTTTGTCGAAAATCTGGTCACGAACGATAGATTGCCACTCACAGCTCCCGCAGAGAGATACGAAACCCTTCGGAAAATCAACCGTAACGTCGAAGAGGACTTCTTGATGATGCTGCCCTCACCGGACGGTGATGGCTATAGCTTGCAATCTTTCACCTGGGCCTACCCTGTCGGATTCGACCCACAGACGAAATTAGGCATCAAGTTGCGCGACGCTCACGGGCCCGTGCCTGGCTACAAGGAGAGACTCGCACCTAGCATGGACCGGTATTTCAGCAATATGGAGCCTGGTAACATCAAATGCCGCGTCAACTGGGCCCTTGCTTTCAACGACAACTTGTGCGAACGAGGAGAGTACCATTTATACCCTGGCCAGGAGCCGACGGAGACAAAGTTCGACTTGGAGGAGTGCCGCGTGCGGTGCGAGTTGCAGACTGTATTTGCGTTGCCGAAGAGCGGTGGCAGGATACTCAGCGTCCACTTGTACTTGTACCAACTGCAGGAGATCAAAGATGTAGGTCTAGGGCCGGAGATGGCTCAAGCCATTGATGGATTCAAAAATGGCAATGCACCAGGCTTTCATCGATATAAACGGTAGGTCATGCAATCCTCATAAGCTTTACTGGAATGGCGCGAAACTGACTGTTTAATCAGAGCCGTTATTTGGGGCGAACGAGTAAAAGAATTCCTTACGAACTAACGCGACGAATAGTGATTGCAATAATGATTTATAACCAAAGATATGCTTATAACATTATACGAGTCAAAAAAGCACTCTGATTTGAAGAGACTGTGTCTATAGGTTGCAAATGCCATGGCACGGTATTGAAGTCGTTTCTTCACTGCCATGCCACCGGCATGAATATTTGTCGAGCGTAGCTCGCTTAGCTAGATAATCAAGCGTTCAACCCCAAATTTCAACAGGTTATAAGCCCGGCGAAGCTAGGGCATCGCTTTCCAAGGACTATAAAGCATCGCAATAGCGAGCTATTACCGCGTCAATTGAAATGGACGAAAACGGCCAAAAAATGGTGGTTAGGGGAGCGATTTGGGGCATGCCTGCCTCTATTAAGACCAAACACTACCAAAAGCTCTATCACCAGCCTCCACGAGCTGAGCGTTGTTCAGTATCTTGATGGCCAGGAAAGGGGCATATTCTCAAGCAGAATAGCAACTGTTAGACGGCCAGGAGCCTATGGCCAAAGGCCATAGCTACCTCCCATAGCCCTTCAACATCGAACACCTGCCTGCAGTGGTGAAAATTCATATGCCCCTAAGCTTCTTTGGTAACGGTGCCATTCCGCCCAAAGAAGGCTCATACAAACGAAATGAAAGGCAGCGCACCAACTACCATCGAATTTAGATGATAACTGGGGGTGCAAGCTATGCTATTTCTTCAACAATTGAATACAGCAGTATGCCGCCTGAATTAGGTACAGAACCTGCTTGAATGGGCCAGTGTATCCCAGACCATGGCAAAGACAAACCTCCGCAAAAAGGAAAAACTCTGCAAGTCAGCAGACCAATTCTAGTCAGATTGGCATCCAGGCGAAGGCTCAAAAAAGCGGCTCAGCTATGAGGAGGTTCTAACGGACCGATAATTTACGTCTATTGAAACAAGACAAAGCTGATCATCATAAAATAACTAGCCTAGCTCCCAGCTGCTCCTAGCTAAAGACAATGCTTTACTATCATCAACAGCGGTAAAACAGAGCCTCTCTAGGCTATATACTCCCTTCAAAATATCCTCAGGTTCCAAGACAATCCCACCACGGCAAAGCCTACCGAAACCGTAAGAATTGGAGAAGAAAGTCGATTCTCGGCGTCCCTTAGTATGCTTACGGACATTAACAAGTTATAAGGGCCGAACAACTACATACAATGGAGGCAAGACATGCAGGATCTGCTTGAGCTGGAGGACCTGTGGACCTATATTGAGAACAAGGCCATTAGGCCAGGCCCACCCGCCACCCTCTAAGATTTAGACGACTGGACCCGTGCTCAGACCTACGTTATTACTATGCTTGAGAACTGATGCGAGGATGAACCTCGGGCCCTTATCAAAGACGTCGAAACTGCCGCTCAAGCCTGGAAGAAGCTTAAAATATATAAACCCAGTGACTGGGTATTCCTGAATTCAGCCTTCAGCCGCTTTGAATCGCTTACCCTCAGCGGCTGCGACAATGACCCACATGTCTATGCCAATCGTGTCTACGAATTCCTGTTGACATTGAAGGCCCTGTCAACCGAACCCCAGTTTGGTGAGAACTGGAAGATCTACCGCTTTCAAAAAGGCCTACTGCCGGTCTACGGCAGCTATGTCGAGACCTACAATCTGAACCACGATGCCTTCACTAAGATTTCTAAGCCTAAATTCACCCTTACTTACGCAATTGACCGATTTCTTGATTTTGCCACTTATCATCGACCGATATCTATGACTGAGGAATATACCTCTAAGGATATTATAGCCCTTGTGGCCTCTGGCAAATCGGAATTTCGCATCCAGAAAGGTTCCCATCCCGGCAATTCTCATGCTATTATTCACGCGGTTAAATACTGCACCCACTGCAAAAAGGACTATGACGATACCGACTCCTGCAAGGTGCTACACCCCGAGCTTTGGAAACGGCCCCGGAAACAGCGGTAATGACCCTTGCAGTAGGCGTCGTCGCCGGCCGCGGTAACCCCGGTGGTGGTCGTGGTGGAAGAAGCACCTCCAATAACAACAGCATTTCAACAGGCATTCTTGAGAGGTTCTATTTGTGGAAGGCTGCAAAGATATTGGTATTTCATGATTCGATAAGTCATGATGTGGTAGAAATACAGCTGCAATGTAATATTCAGAGATCATGTAGAAGCCTTGTATGTACGAAGGAAGTTGGCGTATGAGGCCCATTTAGAAAGGTGTGTACAGTAAGATAGCATGGTGCATGATAGCGAAGAATATACAGGCAAGAAAATTGGGCCAGAGCTAATCAAGAGACTGGAGCACTACCTCGCGATAAGAACAGAGATGTAAATCAAGAGCGTGTTATTCATGCCACAAGACTTGCCCTTGCTGGAAGGGTGCATCAAGAAATACATCAATCTTTGCTAACGTGAGCACATTGCATGCATGAGCTGTTCATTTCTACTTAGTGATTTACTTTTGATCTATGGTAACTTATCAACATTCCCATTCATTTCTACCCCATTCGTCACAGGCTTCTTCTGGAAGTCTTTAGGCTCCTTCACATAGTCGAGCCAGCCAAACGTGTCCTTTATCTTGCCCTGTTGTATACCCTTCAACGTGGTTAAGAGCTTGATGCAAGCAGGGCCCGGCTCGTCGCCTCCATCCAGATACGTGAATTTGGCGTCCCTCGATCTCATAGTAATACTTCTGATGGGTACCAGGGCAGCGGCTGTGCCCGCAGCCATGATCTCTGTGAATGAAGGTAATTCCTCGTATTTGATGGGCCGGCATTCCACTTTCCAACCGAATGACCTAGCAATTTCTTGTATACTGTCGGATGTGACGCTCTTAATCACACTCTTGCTGCTCGGTACCGCGAGCGTGTAACTGTCGCCTTCTTGCTTCACTCCAATGAAGCCTGAAGTCGAGAACTCATCAATCTCAGTTCTCGTCTTACTATCCAAGTGTAGTGTTATTCCAAACCCCTCTTTACTCGCTTTCTCACTCCACTTCAGTACCGGTGCGTAGTTCCCTCCTAGTTTTGCGGATCCGGTGCCTTCCGGTGCAGCTCTGTCGAAATCTTCCAGCACAAGAGCATCAACAGGATGTACACCGTGGTAGACACCCACGGGTAGCACATAGACACAAAAGGTATATTCTTCTGGGGGGTTGAGCCCAAGCTGCGCACAACTGCCAAAAGCCAGTGGCCGTAAGTACATAGAAGCGCCAGTCTCATAGGGTGGTACGAATTCAGCGTTGAGAGCGACTGCTAGGTGGCAGCATTTAAGAAAGTGAGATTGGGGGATCGGTGGTACTGAGACGAAGCTGGAAGAGTGCGCCATTCGGTCGGCGTTCATTGAGGGCCTGAAGATGGCAATTTGGTTGTCTGGCGTTCTGAAGGATTTTATACCTTCAAATACTTGCTGTCCATAGTTCAAGCCAGGTGCCATGCCGTGAATTCTGAGGTAGGGATCTTCGATAAATTCTGGTTCGGTCCATTGTCCGGTTTTCGTGCTGTAGTGGGATTCAATGTGGCCATTGACTGGGTTGAGCATAAGTCAAGGTTACGGGAAAGATGCATCTGCTGTACTTACCTTCGCGCACCTTGAAGCCAAGGTTGGGCCAATCTATAGGATATTAGTTACACAAAATCAACAGCTCGGGAGTAGAGCGGCAGACCAATTGTATTTACCGGAGGAGGTGGGAAATGCATTTTGGGGGTTAATTCGCACGGTACTTTGTGTAAAGGATGAGGGAATAGGGAGGGTGTTATGAAGAGGAAGGGAGATGGCGTTGTAAGATTATTCTAGTCAGCAGTCAGCAGTGAAATGTTATCGCAAACAGTGCATAAAGTCAAAGACCCCTGCATAAGCGTGCATAAGCGCATATAAAGCGCATAGATCTGCAATTTGCCCACATGTCTTCTTCAGAAAGTGACGCTGTATGTTTGCTTTCTACCTTGTATGAAGGTCGTATTGCGTACCGCGAAGGCGACAGACTCTCAGCATTGACCATGCTTCCATCAGTCTTCGCTGTCTGCTTGAAAACACCGACGATTTCCTGAATAGCGACACTCCGCTCTCCGCATCTATCAAGGACTCCCTTACAACTACACCCATAATGCCTAGCCAAGGTGCAATAGCCAACCGGCGCTTCCTCGTCCTCCTCATGGTAGCAATCGCTTTCGTCTCGGTAATAAGCTGGGCCTTGTCCTCGCCGCGAACCGTCGATTCAACATTCAGCTCCACTCCAATACACAAAGTCAGCGTCAGCGATGACACCTTAAAAGGCGATGCCATAATGGGAAAGATAGGAAACGAAACCGTAAAAGCCGAGCTAGGGAGGGCGGCTTGGAAACTATTCCATACCACAATGGCGAAGTTCCCAGACAAGCCCACGCAGGACGAGCAAACGGCATTATTCTCATATATACATCTCTTCGCCCGGTTATATCCCTGGTAAATCCCCCCCCCCCCCTCCACTACATCACCTCCACCAGAAATCTAAACAATCAACCACTGACATTCACCCCAGCGGCGAATGCGCCGGCCACTTCCGCCAAATCCTCAATAAATTCCCACCCCAAGTATCCACACGCTCAAACGCTGCAGCCTGGGCCTGCCATGTGCACAACGAAGTCAATAAGTCACTGGAAAAAGAGCTCTTCGATTGCTCTAAAATAGGCGATTTCTACGACTGCGGGTGTGCGGATGAGGATGAGAAGAAGACAACGATGACGAGCGCGGCGCAGAATACGGATAGGATTGATTTACAGGTGGAGAAATCGGGGTAGGGTGGTCTTGGAATTTTTTGGAGAGGTTCTTGTGCTGATGTAATGTGTTAGACCGACGAGAGGCGGTTGAGATGTTTTTGGGTCTCATGTAAGATTATATCATTCTTGGATATTTTTGCGGATACCCATTGCATTTGAGGGCGTTATTGTTGGGTTTAAAGGTGGTGCATTGTGTGATTGGTACTGGGTTGGATATCTGTACCATAGCATACAGGATAGAGTATGGTTGTGAAGTATCGAATTGAAACGTGGGATTGTATCAATATATGGACCCAGGTCTTGGAAAGACGGCTCAGGTGCTCAACTCCACGCCTTGTTGATGGTTCTAATACACAAAGAATGGCTTATATCACAGCACACGGCTATCAAAAAGGGTCTATCGTCACACAATCACGGAAATCAACCTCTCATCATATCCCTCACCGTTACATGCATTCGTATGCATCTGATATACATCTTATCCAAGCCCCAACATCAGCGATTGCTTTCATTTCATCTCGACTCTTTCTCCAGTGGCATATTTGAATGGATCGTTGCAGTGCCGAGTCAAGTTTTTGGAGCTGGAAGAGACCATTGCGTTCTCACAAGGTAAGATGTGGTGGTGCCAATAGCTGGTAAGGCCTCGCGACGCCGTCTGCTTAGGCGTCTCGTCATCTCTGAGCTGTCTCTGGGGGTGGTTCATGATCCATCGTATCCAGAGCTGAGAGATTGGTATTCTGCCAAGCCATACCGGATAGCCATCGTGGAACTGGTTCTCTCGATAATTGCTCGTTCTGAGACGGTGGCCGAGTAGGTCCGTTGCAAACGGAATGCGTTCAAAAACTTCCAAAAAGGCTGTTCAACCCTTCACCTCTCGGTCACCGTGCTATTCATCCTCTCCATGGCCTCGACCTCCATGATCACCTTGTATTCATCAAAACTAACAAGCTTCCACTCATTATTCTTCATCACCCAAGTAGAATTCCACTCTGGCTTCCAATGCTCGTGACCAAGTCCCTGCATAGCTTTCTGCGCATTGACCCTTGCGCTGTATTGCAACGCGGGACCAGGCTGTATCTCCTCGTCAAAGTCCTGTCCCGGCGCGACTTCGCTCTCGGGATGTTGGATGTTAGAGTGAGACGCCGCAGCCGTGATGACCTGCGGCCAGACCCCGACACAGGCCATGTCAACCATGTGATCGCAGTACCAGCCAAGTGCGAGATCGATATTGTCGCTAGCTTCTTGGAAATACTTGTTAAGCTTAACAGCACCTTGGTAGCTAATGGCGTAAGCGGTTGAGCACACACCACCGCGGAGTGAGTACACCATGCGAGTTCCCGGCACATGTTGATCATCCCCGGGAACTCCACCAAATCTATACTCGTAATCTTCGGGAGGCACCGCGGTATCGTTGAATCGCCAGATACGGCCATCGCCATAGTTCGAGGAGCCGCAATGGCCCATCCAGATGACGTCCCAATTGTCACCGTAAGGAGAGAGGGTGCCCTCGGGTATACCACCCGTCTGTTCTAGCGTCTTGTTGAATGGCCAGTCGACAAGGGCTTTGATGCCGTCGCCCATGGGAGCCATGATGTCTTTGATTCGCATATCCCAGTCTGAATCGCTTTCCATTATTAGGGCCGATGTGATCTTCTCGGCGACGATCCTGGGAGTCATTAGCTAAAAGGTGTGTAAATGCGCATTGGGGGTGCATACTTCTTCCATGTTCGGACGTGAGATATCAGACAGCCCAGCTCGCCTTCTTTTGGATCGCGATTTTCGCCCCATCCTTTTGGCCAGGCATCCTTGGGTATCTGCCTATCTCTTACAGCATCTAGGACTGTCACATTGATCTTCGTTGCATTTGCGGCTTTGAGCAGTGGCTGGACTCGGTCCAGTCTGTCTGGGAGGACTAATGCGTAGACTGCTTGGTACTGGTTAATGGTCAGCTGGGTAGGCCGTTAAAACCGAGTATACGAGACTCACCCCAAGCGTGTTGTTATAAATGGAATTCCCTAGTGAGACATTCTTGATCTCTTCACCATGATGTCTGGACGGCCAGTTCTGGTGCAAGAAAGAGGACCACGATGCAATGAAACAGGCAACGCAGAAAAAGATGACGGCCTTTCGAAGGTGGGGATGCATGATCGGGGCGGTTTGGGTAGGATGGCTTGACTAAGGTTAAGTGGTGCTAGGTATTCTGAATGGCATCAAGAAAGTAGAAGATTGAAGATGGTCAAGAAAGCAGCGAAAGAGCAGCATATCAGCTCAGATGGAGATGAAAGAATATGAGAAAGGCCGACAGGTCAAAAGGCCAGAATGAAGTCGGGGACAGTTGTTATACAATAAGGATTTGGGCGTAGGAGGTTGAGGTACTTAAATCGTACCCTGTTGGCCCGGCCTACTGCGCCCAACTTACTCATTCGGGGCTGAGGCTTACCCATATTCAAAAGTACACCGTATCTGAGTCAGTTAAACGCACAGTCCGTCACAAGTCCGTCTCCGGGCAACCTTGGCATAAAACGCCTCTGAAACAGACCTATCAGTCTCTATATCCCCTGGACGGAGATCATCTGACGACTGCTTCCACGAGAACATGAAGATATCGTGTCTGTGTTTCAGGATTGATAACCTGCATTCTCCAGCTATTCATGAACAGTGAATAGTAGCGACTGCAACTCGAACCCTTATTCCGCTTTTCGCGTTTGACTTCACTTTTCGTTGGTGTTAGTCTTGGCTCAATCTTGTGCATCCCAACTCGGACAATTCGCGGGGGGTCCGGCTTGAATCAAAATAATTTGTGGCCCATCAAGGCTAGATTGCGGCTCCAGGGGCGCGCTAATTCGGATAGGATCGGTCCTGTCCTCAAGGCCCGCAGATCCCCTCACCTGCCCTTAAGGGTACCTGAATTAAAGGGATTTTCGTAGGTACCTTAGCCCCTCAGATCTCATCGTACATCTGATTTCCCATTGTCGTATATATCCCAGACCTGGCATGACTTGCTGGCCAGGGTCATGCCTACCCGAATAGTGGCATTGCCCTCTCTGATCACTGATCGGAGGAACCTCGTCCATTAGGCATCTCACACGAGCGCTTCTACACCTCCCAACTTCCTCTTCTGTCATTCCTCTGCGTCATTCAGCATCCGCTTGACTTCCACCATGCTCTTCTTTCCTAAGGAGGGGTTTCCCTCCAAGCTGTCGCTTTCCATAATCTCATGTCTCAGTACGTTGCCCGTCGCAGAGGAGAAGTTGCACAGCTACGTGACTGAGCGCTTTTGCAGTCCTCGCGCAACATGTCTGCTCCTTCCAGCAACAGCCTCTCTTTCCTGAGCATGTATGTCTTTCTCATATCGTGCGTACAACACGGACTCTCCTTGTGGATCCCTGACCTCTGGGCCCGTCAGGCTCCTGCTGCCGGTCCTCTCGTCGACTTCCAAGTCTACGAGCCGGTCTTGACACCATCGGGTGCAAGCGATCAATATGGATGCATCTACACTAAGAAGCTCATGAGCTACGAGTTCGCCAACAGCTATGGCGCCCCATTTGTTGGTGTGTCTTTCTTGCTCTTGCGAAAGTTCTTGGCTGAGGATTTCTGCCAGCTGATTACACGCCACCCCCCTGTCCTTTCAACCGGGTGACAATGAACTTCACTGTCACCTCTCAAGGCCGCCAATTCGATCGTCTTGGTATAATGTACCTTGGAGATATTGAAGTTTTCCGTACCTCAACAGCTGAGCCAACAGCCAACGGAATTGTCTGGACATATATTAAAGAGATGGAACAATACAATGCTTTATGGGGGACAGACCAGAAGATTATCTTCGACCTTGGGAACTTGGTCGACACCACATATACAGGGCCTTACTTTACCACATTAACCGCCACATTCTTTACAGTGCCGGGCTCGCAACCCACTGCAGATACCATCTTGCCTATTTCAGCCGAGCAGTCAGCAGTCAACATGGGAAGTGCCTTCACAGTACCTAGTCAGAACGCTTCGGTGTCCTATAAATTTCCTCAGAATGTGGAAAGAGCAGTCATATCCTTATCTGCTTGTGGGCAAATCGACGAAGAGTTTTGGTACACCAACACGTTTTCGTCTGAAGTCAACACTTTTGAGTCTACGGCTGGAACGCTATACGGTTATGGGCCGTTTCGTGAGGTCCAGCTTCTGATTGACGGTCAAGTTTCTGGCGTTTCTTGGCCTTTTCCAATCATCTTTACCGGGGGTATCGTCCCAGGTTTTTGGCGGCCTATTGTGGGCATCGACGCCTTTGACCTTCGACAGCACGAAATAGATGTCACCCCATGGCTACCTTTACTATGCGATGGTGCCTCTCATACTTTTGAGATCAGGGTAGCCGGTTTGAACGATGATGGGGCTGGTCACGCCACGCTTTCCGAAACAGTTGGCTCGTATTGGGTTGTAACAGGTACAATATTCTTATTTTTAGGAGCAGATGGATCTGTAACAACTGGATCCGAACCAAGCATCGACGCACCAACGCCAGAAATCCAAATCTCCTCTCATCTCACCACTAACTCCACAGGTGCGAACGAAACCCTAGACTACATGACCACCGTTACCCGCTCCCTCTCCATTAGCTCCACAATCAAGACCTCCAGCGGTTCCACGCGCGCAAAATGGACACAATCACTTTCCTACTCCAACTACAATGCCCTAACAGCCCTAGGCTTCATTCAACACACTTCCCAGAATACTTCTGGCACAGACGCATCCTCAAGCACCTACACAAACACCTACGCCTATCCCATAACCGTAAACTCTTCCTTCTCTATCTCCCCATCCGGCAACATAGGTATCAACGGCACCCTATCTCACGGCCTCACATTCAACGTCCTCGGTCCTTCCGTCTTTCCCTCTGGTATCCAGTCCTTCAATGTTACAACTCCCAGTACCATCAACCCTTCTGGTCCGCAACCGCAGACACTTCAACTGTCAGCATCCCTGCCCCTTTTTAGCGGTGCTCTTCTATCCACAACCCAGACTGGAAGCGCATCATACCTCTCCGCCGGCAATGCATCATACAGCTTTGGCACCACAACGCAGGACTTTGACTTTAAAGGCGCAGAGCTGAACGACCCAACGGCCACATACGAGCTCTACCATCGGCACGTCATGGCTGTGAATTCAACGGTTACAGTTGACGAGCAAACGCTCGCAGGGCAGACAATTGCTGTGCCGGTTGCTCTGGTCGAGAGTATCACTCTCCAACCTGATCTCGGAGGATTTAGCATCAGATCTTTATTAGGGAGAGGGCCTGGAGGAACGAAGCCAGTTTCATGATACCCGGGCCTAAAAAGCTTCATGTATATAATTCGCCTTATCAGCCAAACAAAGAAGGCTTTCCTAAGTTCCGTTTTGCTCGCCTTGATTGATACACGCGCTCTTCCTTGCACAACTATTCAACACATGTCCTAACCCCCCTATTCCCATCAGCCTCCTCAATCATCATCCCGCCGGAACATCCTGAAGGACAATCGAAAATAAAAGATCAACGCTAGCGGCCCACAGCCCAATCCTAAAAATGCGTGTCTCCCTTGGAGAAAATGGCTTGTACTGCACTGTTCACTATGCGATGCCTTGGACACAGGTATATACACCTATGCGTCACTAATTGTAAAATCCAATCACGTACGCGTTTTCGTATCATTCGCCTCGGTCTGATCCGAGCTTCTTTTTGTTTGAGGAATTGGGAAGAAAGAATTTTTTTGAGAGAGAGGAAAGGGGTGAGGAGGATTTCGATTTTTGTATATCTTTGGACTATTGTAGATTCTTCATTGTAGATGCTGAGTGGAGAAGGGGACTGGTGTTATGTTTTGGTTGATGAATGAGGACTTGGTAAGGCTGTACCTATTTTCGGGCACGGGCCCCTGGTGAAGAGGTTCGCATGGGTTAGAAGGGCCCGCCTCGCCAGCTTTGGGTCCAACCCTCCAGGGCTATACAATTGATGGGTTTAGTTGAAGGGTGAACTATTATAAGGATTTGCCGGCAAGACTTCGTCTTGATTTTCCACCAGCATGGAACAAAAGTCCACCATACCCGAGCTGTAAGGCAATAATTGCAAAAGACGACAGAGATGTGGCCCCCACTCACCCGAGACGGCCGCTTTTTGAGGCGAGCAGGAGCGACCCGCCTAATTTTAGTTTCGTGTCCGAGGGACGCCAAATCGGGCTGATCGACACCACCACAAACCCCACTCCTACACTCGAGACTCAGCCTTTGCCTTTTTTCCTTTTTTCTGCCACCTTGGCAGAAGAAGTTGGATCTACATCGTAGCGTTTAACGCTGTGTCTTACAACAAAGAGCTGCAGTTGCACGTCTGAGCTGCTGCCATCAACAAGATAACCGCAGATATACAGCTCGAAGAAGATACAAGGTAACAGCCGTCCTTTCCGCCTTACCAGACAATCTACTCAGCGACACTAATTTACGAGATTCCACCGGAGCTTGAGTGGCTGGCTACTAGGCACGCACTTGAAATCAAATGTTGCGGAACGAGGGACGCTAATGGATGGAAGCCTATAAGAATTGATGAAAGAGGCAAGTTCAATTCCTAAGCCAGTGGGTCATACTATAACCACGGTCGATACTCAGGCTGGTCTAGAGCTGTCATGTGGCCATACATCTGGCCAATGGCGGTCTGACAGGCAGCTTACAATACTTTGTAGCGCCTTGGTGAACAGCCTTCCCCCCGGCGTCCAATCAACATGACTGTGCAAGTGTCAAGAGGCGTGTGCATCGTTGTTCAGCCCATGCTTGACATAATGGTATTAGTGCTTACTCTCAGAAGAGGATTCCAAGGTTGCCGCGGAATTGGAATGGGTCATCCCAGAGTGCCTTGTCCCTTCGGGCGCTCTAGTTGTCGCAGCCTCATTGACATTAAATTTCCTTACAGTCACTCCTTCATTGCACGAAATAAAATACTTCTTCAAATTGAACTTGGGCAGCATGCAGAAGCAAATTACTATTTCCCTTTGGGATCTTCCCCCCGAGGCCTCTCCTTCAGACGTGGAGAGGTTCGTGAGGAAGAAAGTTTCCGATGCGGATCCAGACGTCAAGCCGATCCTCCATGACCCCCAATTCGGAAAGGGATTCACTACTGTCACCTTGATAGGAAGGACACGACGCGCATGTATTAGTGCATACAATAAGCTTGCGGCAGATAACATAATCTGTATTGAGGAGGGCCAAAAGAAATTTCCAATTGGCATTAGCAAGGACTTTCTAGGAATAACAGTTCTTGCTGGAGAACAGGATCATCCAGATTTCGAGTAAGACTCCACTGGTCATTGTCTGGACAGGGCTTAGAACGAATAGCTTCATATTTGTCCATGGATTGAGTGGACATGCGTACAAGACATTCAATTGCAAGGCCCCGGATCACCGCTACAGCAAAATGTGGGCACGTGACTTGTTACCCCAGGTTTTGGATTGCAGAGAAACCCCGAATGGCTATTGCAATTACAATGGAGTTCACAAGCATGGACGATACTCGACATTCGGCTACCAAGCCAAGGTTCTCGACCCGGATGATGTTCCTGTTAGCATCGAGGACTCCGCTCGAGCCTTACTGAATGAGATCTCCCTACTTAGACCGAAGGTAATCGGACAAGGTTGATACTTATGCGCATATACGCTAAATGCTTTCCGAAGGGAAATCCAGTGCACGAACGACCGCTTTTCTTCGTTTGTCACAGTCTCGGTGGTCTAATCGTCTGTCAAGTAAGGCTTGCTCTTGACCATGCACATCTATCGCAGCTGACTGTTAAAGGCTCTATTACTGGCACAACAAAGCGATGAGCACGAATTGCACAAGCTGAATACGCAATCAGGCGAGTGTGTCGTCAAAGGCATAGCCTTTTTTGGTACGCCGTTTCAAGGGAGTCGTCTTGCCAACTTTGCCGGCAGTCTTTCATTTCTGCTCCGTGTTCTACCGGTCAACATGTCCTTTATTGACCACCTAAGGTTGAAGAATGCAACAGTGAAAGAGATAGTTGACGAATTTGACGCTCTCATTCGTCGCATGAAGTTGCCACTACTGATATTTCATGAAGAAAAGAAGATCAGGGTCGTGAAAATCTTCAAATTCAGGGTACGAGAGTTTTCTTTATCATTTTGAAACGCGTCCTGACTTCTTTTCAGGTGACTGATAAGCATTCGGCGTTTGGTCAATTTGCAGTAAGTTACGCGATTCGGGTTCCTCTTTATGAGGACCATCGGAGCATTGTCAGATATCTCTCACGGGCGCACTCGTTCGATACTAAGGTATCCCCTAATATTCTGAGAATGGTTCAGGGTGTACTAGGACAAGCAAGACCACTGGATGGATCAAGAGCAATCTTGAACACTTGGGGTCCACCTCACGGAGACTCCATTGACATAACTGCACACATCGCGAGTCCGGCAGCAAACTTTTCAAATACTGATAGGCCGACACTCTTCTCTCAGTATGCGAGACGGGAGGCAAACAACGAAGAATCCATCTTTACCCCTTCAATGTCCAACTTCTTCCTCGAGAACGATGTGAGCGATCCTTTCACTCAACGATTTCGAGCATTTGAGAAAGACATCCAAGGTTGTGAGAGCTTTGATGCAATCGACGCCGAGGCGTTAGATGAGATGTGCGAATGGATTCAGCACAAAAGGGCATTCCAAGACTGGCGGGACATTCAGAAAAACTCAATCCTGATTCTGGAGGGCGCTGCCGGTATTGGAAAATCTGTTCTTGCTAAGTCTATCATTGAGAAATTGGTAAAAGATAAATCGGCTCAGTGTTTGGGGATGAACACCGTCGCTCAAGTACGAAAAGAATCCAACAAATCCAAGCAAGACGTTGACGCCGCCGATCAAGAAGAGGAAGACAAGGACACAGGTGGATTGGCCAAGAAAGGTGATGAAGGCGGAATTGTACTTTCATTCTTCAGCTCGCGTTCGGGACGTGGCAACTCGCCTTTGTCTCTTCTCGGTCATTTGATGAACCAATTACTTCAACTGGATCCAAGAGCATTGAAAGCATCATTCCGTAAGCTTGGTCAAAATTCTTCGAAGGCAAGAGACCTCCAATCCTCCTGGGAGCTTTTCAAGGACGCATGCCTCCAGTCTTCCTATAGAATTTACTGTATCATTGATGGCTTGGACGAGTGCTTGAAACATGCTCACAGCCAGCCTACCTCGGAAAATGACGGGGAGACGGTGCAATTCCTCAGGCGGGCATGTGCTGTTGCGGACGGGTGTGTTGAGACCCAAGGTTTGAACTTCTTCAAAATTTTGATTACAACAAGACCCAAGGTCGAAGTCAGTGTTGCCGCCGAAGGCAAGAACATCATTTACAGAATTACCAACGTTGATGTTACTCCTGGGGTTGAAAAATTGGTCAGAAAAGAGGTACAAGAATTTGCTGTAACCAGGGGTATATCATCTGAGACTGTGGGGGAAGTAATTGAAAGGATAGTTCAAAGATCAGGTCCACTCTATCTTTGGGCTCGAGCATTTTTGGATTTCATTAGGAAACCAGACTACCAATTGGGAACTAGAGCTGGGATGATGGAAGGACTAGATCAATTCGACTTAAAAAATTACGATGACGTTTACGACGAAGCGTTACAAAACATCCTCCCAGGAAGCCGCAAAGCCCTAGGAAAATTGATGATTTTCCTGTATTACTCCAGGGAGAATATGGATTTGGAAGGCTTGAGTCACGTCCTGGCCATTGAACCTGACGATCCTTCACCTTCAAACTTCTCTGGCCGCATTCATGGCTCTCTGCAGTGCTTCATTGAACAAAGTTGCGGTGCCTTATTACAGATCGTCCCCATCAATACAACAAAAGCTGAGGCGAAATCTCTCGTCATGTTTCGGCACCAATCAGTCCCAGAATTTCTTGCGCGGCTTTCGCCTCGCGACTTACCGGATTACTCCTGCTCGCCAGAGGCAACTGAGTTGAACAACTGCTATCTTGCGCGATTGTGCCTCAGATATCTCATCTTATGGCGGCAACAAGAAGTCTCGAGGGGAGAGCTTGAGCAGAGCGGTGGTGACCAGATTGTCGCCTTGATAGAAAAGAGTCCATTCCTCTTTTACGCTGCATCTGAATGGGATTCCCATCTTCGGATGGCGGGAGCGGAAATCCAGCGCCATATGGCACTTGTCAATCAATTCCTTAATCTGCCTACCCTCGGCCAGCTCGGACGAGATTACGAAAATATGTTGACAATTCGGCGCAAGATTTGTTCTCAGAAGTGGTCAGATTCTTGGACTCCCTATCCAGCAGAGAATTTTCTGGCAGCCTTCAACCTCACCAACATCTTGGAGTTTTATCTTCACCCTTACTCAGGATCAGATGAGAACCAGAAGACCCTGCGAAACTTTCTGAAGAAGATTTTGCCCTTTTCGAAACGAGGAAAGCGACTCAAAAAGGTAAATCGGTCAAATACAATAGATCTTCTCATGACTGACCGTGATGGAAACACAATGCTTCATGATGCCTGCCAAAGTGGCTCACGTGAAGCTGCACAATACTTGCTCGATTGTGGCGCGGACGGAAGTTTGCAGAATAATTATGGAGATACTCCATTTTCCTTGGCAATTGAGAAAGGGCATGAAAGTATTGCGCAAATACTTCTTGAAAAGGGAGAATCTTACGATAGAGCTCTCGATGAGCGACAGGTGACACTGTTGCACTTTGCATGCAATTACGGAATGACAAGTATCGCCCAGCATTTACTAGCTCGTGGAGCCGATCCTAATGCTAAGTCTTTCGATGATTGGACCGCTGTACACCTGGCCGCACAATGCGGTCAGCTTGCTACGCTTCGACTCTTACTACTAGGGGGTGGGAATTCAGCTGCAACAAATATTAAAGGCTACAAACCACTGCATCTAGCTGCTCAATTTGGTCATCTAGATGTTGCGAAGATGTTGTTCGACTTCAACAGGAAATTGGATCCTACACCATTATCCGAATTCAATATAACGCCATTGTTCCTTGCGGCAGCCAATGGTCACATCAACGTGTTTGACTATCTGTATGAGAAGCAACCTACGGTGCAGGCAACTACTGACGGCTGGCTACCTGTGCACGCTGCCGCTTCGAGTGGGAATCTTGAACTTATTGACCGCCTTAAAGACAAGTCTAACCTATACGCTGAGACTACGAGTGGAAGGTTAGCCATACATATCGCTGCTTCGAACGGTCATGTAGGCGCCGTCGAAAAATATATCGTTCTTGGTATTCCAGTCGATATAAGTTGCAGAGACCTAAATGCACCGGCAGGGTCTTCAGCTGTGAAGCCTATTACACCGCTTGTTCTTGCTGTTGTAAGCGGATCTAAGTCTTTAGTGACTCTGTTGCTTCAAAAGGGGGCCGAAATTAGTGTCCTGACTTGTTACAACCAGTCATTGTTACATATAGCTGCGCAATCTGGACATCGGGATATTTTCGATCTGTTGAAAGAGAAACTGGATCCATACGTGGAAGACGTGGACAAGAGGACTCCGCTCATGTCGGCAGCAATCAACGGCCACAAACAAATCATTGAATTCTACCTTCAAGCAGAGAATCCAGAAATCGCAATAAACAAAGAAGACAAGCTTGGCTGGACGCCACTGCTGTGGGCACTGGATGGAAAAGAAGAGGATATTGCATTGACACTCATTCAAGCTGGCGCTAGTGCGACACATGTTGCCCACAAGAACTCAATTTCCACGGTCCATTGCGCAGTCCATCTCGACAACGAGCAGATTTTGGAAAAGCTCCGTGAGGGGGGCGCAAGCCTTACTCTACCGAAATCATCTGGCCGTACTCCCCTTCATTCTGCTTCGATGTTTGGATGGATGAATAGCATTCGTTTCTTGCTGAAATATAACGTTCATGTCAATGTTCAAGATAAGAATTGCGAAACACCACTTATGTTAGCCTCTAAAAGCTTTAGGACTGAGGCGGTTAGATTGTTACTTGCTGCAAACGCTGATCCATCACTATGTGATTCATGCGGACTTACACCTTTGGATCATGCCGGAGATTACCAGCCGATCAAAGATGTCTTCCTCGAGAAGCTCCCACTCTTGAAGTCAAAAACAAGACTAGAAAAGCGAGCCAGGTTCGAAGATGCGGTCAAGCACCTCTTGTCTAAAGATATTTGCTGCCAAAATGATAAAGACCGCCGAGAAGCTTGTAAGGCAATGGGATATTGCTTCTTGAAGCTGGACAAGCTCCAAGAAGCTCGCATTTGTTTCGAGCAAGGAGTGGAAGAGAGGTGGAATGGCGAGCCATTACTCACTAACTTCAATTGCGATACTTGTGACCGAGACTTGGATACAGGTACCGCGTATATATGTGCTGCCTGCCCCGATAATACGATCTGTTCCGAATGCTATCCCAAGCGCGCCACTGCATTCCAACCTAGAGGATGTGAAATGGCACATCAATATATAGAAGTTGGAGGAGCGAAGTGGAAAGCGCTTGCGGATGGACAAGTAAGCGAGGGGGAGACACTTGAGCAATGGCTGCATCGTCAAAGACAAGAATTCGGTGTAGCACTGTCAGCGCAATCAGACCAAGCATGACAATCCATGACGCTCATGTACTTCTCACACGATAGCAAAATTCAGCTTCTGAATATTGGCCAGAAGGTGGCTACAAACGGATTGGGGGCAAAGGGGAAAACATCTTCCTGTTATGAGACTTCTTTCAGCAAACGCATGTGAGGGTGTTTGGAGTGCGAGATATATGTTCTGGTACTATATTTGCCTTCAAGCAATACTCTGTACTACAAGATTAACAACATAACAATTACACGCGTCAGCACCTATGCAGAGAGCCTGAGTGGTAAGTTGCTTCACTACAATACACACAGTATACAACTAAGCAAAACCGATCAGCGCGGCAGAGAGTCACAAGATTGCTTGTTGGGAAAGTGCTCGCCAAGGGAGTGCTTTCCGGGCGAGTCCATCAAAGACCTAGGCGAGGCCCTAGGCGAGGCCAAAACTAAGCCATCGGTGTCGTTAGGAGGTCACTCGAAACGGGCAGGGCCATAGCGTTCTCGCAAGACGGCATCCGAATCGCTGGGATTCAGTAACAAGACCATCTAGCTGTGGAACATTGGCAAATGCCTGAACGCTTTAAGGTGGCTTAGAATGACTTTGAGGAGTCGTGTCAACTCGCAAGCGAAGTCGGAACTGGCTCAACAGAATTCTCGCGTTTTTGGAGAGAATGAAGTCTGATTGTTCCAGCACTCGGGACTGCTGTTGACGCTGCAAGGGAGATCATATGTAAGATACTGGCCAATGGCAAGCGAAAAGGTCACTATATCCAGAGCAAGCTAGGGAGGAGGCGTAAGGCGCTGAGGCACATTGTTAGATTTAGAACGTGTACTCTATGTTGAAATCCTGTTTCGTCAATGCAAATGTTTCAAACGCATGGATACTTGCTTTCCAAGCGCGCGTACTATCGGCATATTGACCAATATGATGTGCTGTCTCTACACGTTGAGCGCTGGGGGGACAAGAGATTCGAGACATCATGAGCAGGTTAAATACTTTAATAGCCCAGCATCATCATTGTCGGCTTGGGCAGCATACTATTCTTGTTCTCTAGTATATGAGAGAAAGAGACAATCCGCTTTGCGCCTATTTACTCTCATCTTCGGGTCTCTTCTTGTCACTTTAAATACCTGTAAAATCCTCCAGAGTTTCCGTACATCCCACAATGAAGATCTTTGTTGTGGAATCTGTATTCAGATCACTAGAATCCCTTGAATCCCTTGGTGACTTCAACTGTCTAGCTACTGGCAACAGATACACAAGCTACGCCCTGGCTATATAGATCTACAGAAGTGGCTGGCTGATCTTTATCGTAGCGAAACTTCTTCCTAAAGCAGCTACGGTAGTATGTCATAGCTACGTGTGCAGTGAGAATGAGATACGCCCGAATTTGAACTATATCAAGCCTGAATCCTATGTTTCCTACTCCATAACCCTGCTCCCTTGATTGTGTCCCGTATTCGTCAGTGCTCCATCTGGCTATGCTCTGGCGAAGCTCAGGTTATATAGAACATGTTGCAATATGGCCATTCCATTTCCTCCTGTTCCATCCTAGCTTAGTGCTCGCTTGACATGACCCTACCGCCATATTCTCATTTCCATAGAATCTTGACATTCCAGCGCATTTTACCCCTATTACTGCCCATATTGCCTGCAGAGTGTCATGTATATAGTATCTCCCTCGAACAGATCCAAGATCCTCAGGCTATGCAGTGTTTACCATCAGATCCACGTCTTCCTTCATTGTGACAGATTGAGATCCCAGCGAAGCGTAAGAAACAGGTTTTTGGCGACTCGTATTCATTGCAGGTCTTTCACATCAAAACTTCCAAAAGGATTTCAACAATCACACCAAGTTGTACTCATGTAAGATAGATGGTCTGGCCTTCTCTCACATCGCACAGAATATTCGTGTCCATCATTTCTCTGAACTTCTCCCAAGATTTAGAGCCTGGCGTGCTGTCCCAATCCACACGTTCTGCCCTTTCGCTCAAGCCATGGAAAATTCCACAACGAACTTTGTACTCATATTGCGTTGCGTCGAGCCCAGAGTCTTCTTTCTTCCTCGACAGGCAGACTGCTGCGGTGTTTCCAAGTCCGACCAAAGAGGTCGCAGGTTTCAGCCTTTCAACAAGCACCCCATCGCACCATATTTTAGGTAGGTCCCAGGAGACTGCCACCAGGCGGAAAATCTGACGCCTTGGGACCACGATAAGCAGGTACAGCTTGTATTTCGTGAAGTCGAGATTTTGAGGTCTCTGAAATATGAGCAGGTCATAGGTACCTCGCAGGCCGTGTGTAGCAGTGACGATGGCATCGCCATCAGCGCGCATCGTTGACGTAGCTTTAGGACCCATTAGGCTTCTCGGTGCCCAACGAAACCCTTCAACGGAAATTTTCTCTTGCACTTGAAAGACGATACTGTGGGGTACGTGTTTCAGAAGAATCCAGAACTCGCAACAACGGGCTTCCCCTTCCTTGCTTGTGAGAGGCTCAACCGGAATTTCGAGAAGGGACGCGACTGCCAAGAACTCGTCTGCGGGGACACTGCTGCTGCGTCGGCGTAAAAGACTTGCAATCCTTACAACGTTTATATGTTTCTTAACAAGGAGTTCGCCTAGCTTAAGTCTGCATTCGAGACCTATTGGAGTCGGAATGCTATTTCCACAACGCCATAGATCCCATGCCTTGTATAGGCCGTCACGGAACGCGAAAATAAGTTCACGGGCTAGTAATGCTTCTTGTAATGTCCAAAGTCGGTGGTTCCAAGGACTTGTTATGAGCTGAAGGAGGACTCTTGCTGCCGAGCTTGTGCCAACGTCGACTGTCCTCAAGGTCGAATCCAAGACAAGTACGATAGCAGCTGTGCTATAAACACGCGCCATTGTGTTGATAGCCATTTTCTTAATGTGTTCGTCTCGTGGGATGCAGAGGGTATCAATGTATATAAGATGGAAATCAGAAGCACTCTCGGTCTTGCATAATGCAGCAAGCTGTTTGATAGACGACACTTGGCATGCTGGTAAGCCGGTGTCGGCATCGCTGCACAGTCCGTCAGACCATACGTGTGAGATGGCTATGAAAGGGGTATCGTTGCCGTTCTGGAATGACGTTACACAATCAGTCAAGATGGTTTGGTTCCCCTCTATCTTGTCGAGATCGATGAGTGGAAAGCTTCCAATTTCATATGTCAGCGTGATGGAGTCTAAATTAGGCTTCCGGAAAGCGCAACGACGACATTCGTCTGTGTGTCTGGTCACATGGTTCTTTGGGTCAACTCGTCGGGCAGAACATCCGTTATAGGAGCAGCTTCGATGATCCAGGGGAGATGCGTTAGTTGCATTCATTAGTGTAGCATATTCTGCTGTACAAATTCCAATGTCATTGATCAAGTAATTGAATAACGATTTGCACCATCCTCTTGCTTCCAATCTCTTGTGCAATTTCCCTTCGCCTCTGGGATCGTCATGCCAGAATGAGTAAGTTGGAATTGTGTCCTTTATTTCTTCGGGAAATATATTGACGAGAGATTTTAAGGTTTCACCGCAGGTAGCTGTCAGCTGTACGATAGCATCGAAGTTGTCTCTGATCTTTGAGACTGGTGAGCGATACAAGACTAAGTTACGATTCCAATATTGAGCTGTATCCAATGCGTGGCGGAGGGGCCTGGCCCATCGCTCATTATCTTTAAGATCAGATTTCGATATGAGTGATTCGGCATATCCGATCACACCTCGGAGCCTCCTTGTTCGTATCACAGGACCATTTGGAGTCTCGAAGATAAAATCTTTCGAGGCAAGATGACAAGTCAGAAAAGCCTCCCAGACGCCGAAGAAAAGCTAGCTCTGGAACATTGCGAGTTCATCGAGACTGCTCAAGGGCGTTATTTTGAGCTTCAAGGCATCAAGACGTTCTTGCGACCAGCCTCGAAGGAGTGGGTATGATGGCAATATCACAGTATCATACTGTTTGGTAGAATCGTGGTCGAAACCAAGCCATGGAATGTCACCGATCTCATGTTCCAGATCTGCATAGTCCTGATCATTGAGAAGATGTTCCATAGTGGGAGAGTTCGGAGCTGCAACGCACTCAATCATTCGAGCTAGAACTAGAAGGACCTATCCACTGGATAGCCCCATAGGGCTGGACCTAAGCCTAAACGTATAGCCCTACAGGGCTGACCCCTTAGAGGGTCCCCAAGGGAAACTCTGTCGCCCGGGTGATCAACTCCGGGGGTAAGCCCCTACAGGGCTATCCCTTTGGCTGGCGGAATATCCCCGCGATTCCGCCGGGGACTGACTTATGGCCAGCCAAGTTGCTCGGTGCCTACGGTTGCGGGGTGAACCCTTCTACGACTTATCAAACCCCTAAATGTTGTCCCAAATGCCCCCAAATATGCGCCTAAACATGCCTCGCATACCCTCATATATGCCCCCGTATGTACCCCCGAGCATGCCCTAGAATATGCCCCTAGTTGTGCACAACCAACCCTTATCAGGGGATTGCTAGGGGCATTCAGGGCGTATCTAGGGGTACGTGTAGGGGCTTGTTCTAGGGCATGTTTAGGGGTACGTATGGAGAATAATATAATAAATCTTAATTTACGCTAATTATCTAAATAAGAGCCCTAGCCGTAGCTCTAGGGAAGGACCTTAGAGCATGCCTATATTCTTAGGGTACTTCAGGCGCTAGGTTTCAATCCTTTTGTAGGTACTTTAGGTGAGGGTTCCCCAGTCAAGAACTCGGGAGCCCTATTAAAAACGCCTAAACGGGCGTTGTTTAGGCACCCCTCTAGGGGCTTTTTGCACGCTAATATCGTTCGCGCAATTTAAGACTTATCATGTCATTTTCCGTACGGGGGCATATATAGGAGTATGTGCGGGGGCATGTTTGGGGTATGCGGGGTATAATAACTGGTTCTATGTAAAATCAAGGGCATTTAGCCGAAAATTCGGGAAAAAGGTTTTCGTGATTTGATTTCGTCGATTATCGTCCGCCTTAAGAAGTGCGCCTCTCAAGACCTACCATTGCGTGAAGAACCAAGAGCTAAATAAGAGAAATATCCTCCATCCTTACTTCCCCTAGGTGTAACCTCCTCAAAATATCTCCATCCATCAGCCCGTGTGCGTAGCATTCGCCGATGAATCTATACTGCTTCATCTCCGTATTCATCGGCCTCAAGATATACAACACTTGCCCTCCAGCCAAAGCCCAGATCAGATCTCCTACCACCGCAGTAGTTGGTACCATAAGCAGAAAAGACTTCTGACTCATCCCCAAGCCCCTTAAAATACATGCTTGATTCCGGGCGTTCCTCATATTCATCTGGTATCGATACTCGACAAGACTAAGTTCCGCACGTGGCCTCTGCAAGAATGCATTGTCGGCTTTGCCGCCCCGCTCTGATGGTCTGCCTAGCTCGTCGTAGATTATGTCTAGTACGGATGTACGACTGATGGCATCGGCGAAGCTTTCGCCTGTGAAATACTTGTGCTTCGAGTCTACAGCCCACTTGCGTCCTTTTTCTTTGGCGTTAGCCCGGATCACCTCAAGGTCCGGTCCGGTGTTTTTAATAACGTCTTTAAGAGTATCGATATACGCGCCGCTGGTGCAGAGCGTGTTATCCTCGATGAAAGACCTCGATGGGGCGTCACCCAATGGGCGGTAGGCTGCAATCAATGCTTCCTTGTTGCTCGGAATGCCGCGCTTATCGTAGAACACCATGCCTTTCCGGTCTTGGTTCTCTGGAACATGCAAAATCTTTGGGATGGGAACAATCTCTAGGCTGGCTGAAAAATTCGGTACCCAGGACGGCAAGACGGACTTGACGCCTTTGGGTGTCTCCACTGCTTGTGTTTCTTCTTGGTAGAGTGCGTACCCAAGGAAGTCCAGATCATGCCCAGGCTGTGCAAGATAGTATCGAACGACATCTGAGTATACATCGAGAACTGTTTTACTAGCGTAATCAGGCGTAATATAGCGGCGAACATCGTCAGGTGCGAGACATAACGGGGCATAAACCTTATCCCTTGGGTCAAAGCATTGTGTATCTCGAAACATCTGCAAAACATCCAGAAAAGACACCAGGAGATGCTGAACACGCTGCGACCGAAACTTGATAAGCTTATCGACGGATTTCTGGGCCCCCGTAAGAAATTGTGAGTCTATGCCGGGAGTCGTTAGTATGGATGTAGCAACCAGGGAGGTGATGTTGACTTCAGGCCAGCCGGTTTCTTGGTCGCCACATAGAAACCTCACTTTGCTTGAAAATGGCAGCACGCGGACTCCCGCAACGAAAACTGTCGTGTATTTCTCTGGAATTGTTGATTCTTGGAAAACCCAAGTCCGAGTCCACCAAGGGCTTTTCCACAAGGAGATAACGCCGAGCCATGCTTTGTACGTCCGAGAACCAGGCACATCGAAGATCTTCTTGTCATCTGCTGGGTGAAGTTTAAGAAGGAAGTCGGCAACGTCTTGGCCGGCGGTTCGAGGTTTGTGCTGCCACCACCAGGGTCGATATGGACGGGCTTTCGAGGCCACCTGGCGATACCGTTTCTGGAAATCCTTCATCATCGGAAATGCCAGTCGATTGTTAGCTTCATTCTCCGGTTTCCCAAGCCAGACGAGGATTATTGTAGCCTGCTCGTATATTTGAGTCATGCGGGTGATCTGAAGGCTGCGTTCGTGTAAGGCATCATCATCTCCGCCTTGGTTGATGCAGATCGCATCAATCCAAAGATATTGATCGACGAGCTTTGAACTTTGGACCTGCTGAAGGGCGTCGTATAGATTCTGTCGAATTGGAAAAGGCTGTCCATTCAGCAGAATTGTATGAGCGTCGCCGGGCGGACCCCACGTATATGATAAAGCTCCGTAATGTGGCTTTGTGAGGAGCGATATGTGGATAATCTCGAAGGATAGTGCATTGGATGATCTGGAGAGGGGTTTGAGGAGCCTGATTTCGTTGGGCTTTAGCTGTTGATATCGGAAGCCCATTTCGCAGTGTTGAGCTATGACGATGATTACTTCAGCTGTGGTAATGCTGTGGTACAATATTAGCGAGCGTGCTCGCTTCGCCACTTAAACAATACCTCCCGAACATAACATCAGGCCTTGTAGACATCGTTTCACATGACACATGTAGAACGGAGCGGGGGCGAACATCAGGGTCATGTGCAGCTAGTCAATAATGTGCTAGCTTTGACAGAAAGCGGTTTTGAGGCGTTCGAAGCACAAGCCAATCACACTCGCGAGTCGAATCGTAGCTCCTCCCTTGATCAGCACCTAGTATGAGCTAAATTAGACGTTTTTTAGATCTCCAAGAATACATTAGTGATCCAAACAGAGAGAAGGGGTCTGGTGTGTACTCCGTACATAATGAAAATGGAAGAGGTAAATGAATAAAGAAGATCTGGCTGTGAAGCGAACCGACTTTCGCCCTGCTTTCTTCCATCGGACGAAAAACGCTATCCATTGGCAACACTATGGAGCATCCAGTCGCAGTCAATGATGTCTTAGCAAACAGACTCGTACTCTCGAACAAAGTGTTACGAACTGACGTCGTATGGGTCTTCTGAAGATGAGTAATCAAAGAGCAACATAGATAGGGTAAGCCAGGTATAACTCAGTGTCACTTAGCAATATAAGATCAAGTCTTTAAAGGCTAGGAGTAACTATCAGTTAACTACAGTCGATTTCCATTGCTTTGGCGAACGGAAGCTAGTGGAGCACCCCACCAAAAAAACCGACATCGGGTCATAAATCGCGGTAGTAGTAGTAGACCATTTTGGGACTTTTTGAAGCTGTAGATAGCCTGAAATCGTCCATTCCTGTTGTTTTGACCTCTTGCGATGCCTCCCCCAGTCCCAGAACCCATCCGGGCCCTTATCCAGTACGAATTTGAGCTGGGCTACAGTAACGACGCCATCCTCGCTGGCCCCTACCATGTCAGCTCCCGTACATTGCAGAGGATGAGACGTACCTGGCTAGACAGTGGTACCGTCTTTATTACAAAAAAGCACTCTAGTGGGAAGCCCCAACTCATCGACGACTTCTACAAACAGCAGATTCTGCTCTACCTAGAACAGCGGCCGATGGCTTATCTCAACAAGATAAAGTTCTTCTTATGGGATGAGTGGGAGTTAGATATCAATAAGGTTACCATCTAGAAAGCTCTATATCGTCTAGGTTGGAGTCGTAAGACCAGTCACAAGATAGCTCAACAAAGGAATCAGGACCTTAGAAACAGGTGGTTCAGCGCAAAGCTTCCTTACTAGCAAGCAGATCAGCTAGTCTTCCTAGATGAAAGCACAGCTTGTAAGCATACAGGTGAGAGAACATAGATGTATTGGCAATAGTGGACTGACCATCTTAGCTAATAGGAAGTACAGATGGGCACCTCGAGATGTAACACTATTAATAATGAAGACGCTTAAACGCTTATTAAGATGGAGTATCTTACCTACCTTTACCGTCAACAGTTACCTTGACTGGATGATATTCCAGGGTTCTATCACCGCTGCCTTGTTTAATAACTTCGTCCGCCATCAAGTCTTGCCTCGTTGCACTCCCTTCATCAACGGTGGCCCTCGCTCGGTGCTTATAATGGACAATACCAAAATACATTATAATAAAGAGCTGAGGAATATATGTGATGAGGCTGGCGTCTTGCTTAAGTACCTACCTCTGTACTCGCCTGACTTAAATCTAATCGAAACCTCGTTTGCAATCCTGAAGGCTTGGATACGTAGGAATATAGACTTGTCAGAAACATTTATAGAAGGAGGAAGATTCGGTAAATTCTTAGACTTAGCTATTAGAGTTTAGGAAGGAATAGGGGATCTAGGCAATCTTTTTTAAAAGTCTGGTATCTATTATGTCAGAGACAGGTTTAGCGGTGGTGAGCTTTAGGACTTAGATACTAAGTCTACTAACAATAAGACTATATAATAGAGTAATAGAGACTATAATTGTATACTACTAAGTAGCCTGGCTGTCGTCTTACCATCCTATATTGTCTAGATCTTGATCCCCTAAAAAAAGCTCTCTATTAGAAGCAGAGTCTGTACGAATGCCTTCTCCCTTATTATGTTTAATAGATGGTACTATCACCCTAATATTAGGCCTAAATCTGCCCTATTATATACTGGTATATGGAGAAGCCGAAGACTGCCCTTATTCAGGCCGTTTAGGGAAGTCTTGGTGGTGAGGTTGAGATATAGCTCTTTCACAGCCCCATTTGCTTATATTGCCAGCTAATTGTAGCCCAATTCCAGGTTTTATTCCCAGCTCTTTCCATTTCTCCTCTATCTTCCATGGTTGGATAGTATCAGTGGTGTAGCCCTGGTCCAAAAGGATTATATATGCCTGCTCGAAATCCGCTGCAAACGTCTTATTTCTTTTCTTCATCCACTTTATATATTCATCAAGATTCGCCTCAACAGGACTGCTTCTTTGCTTAAGGTGAGGGCTGTATGACGTCGTTGATCTGCTTCTTCTTATTATTGATGAAGACCGTGATCGAGATTGTCTTTCCAAGCTATCAACACCACGGTTTGTAAGCTCTACCTTCAAGGCAGACGTTCGGATTGAGGAGAGGTAAGCTGTTGATGAGGAGGCAATAGGTGGAGGAGATAAAGGATAAGGTCCAAGCTGGTAAGGTGGCTGATACGGTGAGTACGCAAGAGGTCCAGTACTAGCAGCCTAAACAGGAGGAGGCATACCACTGAATAGGAGTCCTTTTAAAGCTTCTTTTTTCTTATTCTTTTGCTCATTCTTATACATCTTTTAAAGCTTCCTACGAATCTGATTAGGTAGCTCCTTATCGGACAGTCTACCACTTGGATTACTACTGATGAGGGTGTTCCACTGTTTTGCAGTTATAGTGTCTAGTTTTAGATGCTTCCCATCGACTCTATCAACATAATAGTAGAAGCCTCTATTTTGATAAGTAAGTGAGTTATAAGACTACCTTACCAGCAGAGCTTCATACTCTGCCTCGCTAGAATAGGCTGAATGAGCAGCTTCTCGCTGAAACAACTGATTGTTTGTGGGTATATGAGACGACTGTATCGGTATAGTAGACCTAGTAATAACTGGTTTTAGGACTAGCTGACTTGCTTTACTTATAGATAGAAGCTCACCAGTGGCAGTCCTCGCAAAGTAGTAGATAAGGTCCACCTTCAACTGGACAAGTCCTTCCTCGCTCTATTATTGCAGAGTTAGAAGAACACTGCCCTATTAAAGGGTGTCTAGAGCTAGAACACTCTGTTGCTTACTCTTTAGCAGCTTTCTATGAGACGGTATTACCAGTACTAACACTAAGTAACTAGGATGGTTCCGTTTAATGGCATATACATCAGCCTTTTTAGATATAAGCTGACGATGCTTAATAATATTGAGGTCTTTATTGCCCAAGAATAAGTGGAGCTCAGTGCCTGTAAAGATCAGGTTAGTACTAATATCCCTCTCCTAGAAAGCCTTGGTATACAGCTTAAAGTTGAAGCTTTGAAGGGGAGAGTCCATCCTCAACTTATTATTGGTGTTTTGATTAAGAGCTGGTCTAGTAAGACCATCTACAGCTCTTCGAGTAGAGCTAGAATGAGGAGCTGCTATCTCACTATAGTTCTTACCTCTGGACTTGTGTATATTGGTATTCTTTTTTTATTAACTACTTCCTTAACTAATTACTGCAGATTTATCCTTATCTTGCTTAATCCTCACCTCCCTCCTCTACTCCTCCTTCTCCTCCTCCTCCTCTTTCTCTATCCGCTAAAAATCCGTCTCTAAGTCTACCTGTGACTCTTCCAAATCTGTATCTACACTTATACCTCGGAACATGTCATTGGACTATTGCTGAGAGGGAGGTGGGGAGTCTGGTAGCAAGCGGAGGGCTTTTTTGGCTTTTAGGGCAAGAGATGGTTGAATAAGTGGAGTAAGAGGTCTGTCTAGAAACTCTCCCAAGCTCATCTTGTCATCGATATTAGTTTGGGAGCTGAAGAGGCCAGACGGTAGAGGTGGGGGTGGTAGAGATCCATCCACCATCGCTTGGAGCATTTCCCTACTATAATAGCCAGGGCGATTATCTATATACCGACTCCTTTTGCTGTCATGGTTTTCCCTTGATGGAGTTGTCTGTCCTGAAGCTTGTTGCTCTAGAGCTTGTTGCTTCGGGGTAGTCGGTGGCCTCAGCTTCAGTCGAGGCGTACCTACTAGTACTGCAGACGCTGGACGACTAGGAGGATTTAAATGTAGTCGACTTGGTGTCTGCGGCACCTGCACCTGTTCCTTATCAAAAGTACTGGACCTCCGCTTGCGGGCCTGTCTTAGAGGATTCTTCTTAGGAGGCGGCATTACGACGGCGAGGTTGAGCTCTACAAGTCTACAGAAACGGGGGGATCACTACTACTACATTGCAACACCAAGGATCGACTAGACATGCGGTTGCCAGCTCATCAAGGCCATTTTTTGACTTGCGGTGAGGTTTTTGAGGTTTTTTTGGTGGGGTGCTCCACTAGCTTCCGTTCGCCAAAGCAATGGAAATCGACTGTATATAAGTTGAATACAAGGAGATCTATCTAAGGTGGGTGAGAGCCCTAACTATATAGATATATAAAAGTCTGCTAAGACTATCTAGTTTAGTATATCTAGTATATTTAATTATTAAATATCCTAATTCCCCTAAATATATATCTAGCATATTTAGTCACGCTTGGCACTAAACTCCTTAGATATTTATACTAGGAACTTCATTTCTATCTATATAGTTCCTATTACCAGCCTATCCTAGCCCCGGTTCTAACACTAGGTCCCCTCTCCAAGAACTTTATCCTAAAGTTTAATTCCTTCTTCCTAAACATTCGCCTAATGAGGTATCATACGTACTAAAGATAGTAGCACCCTCCGCTGTATTCAAGCCGCTGATCATCGTAAAAGGAAACTTCGCCGTGTCGTTATAAGGATATATAGTATATATTTAGCGGCGTATATTAAGCCTAAGGATTATATTAAGACTAAAGGGTCCGTTTAATATATTAAGTATGATAAAATAAATCGCCGTTGCGACCTAGCCCCCCCTAGTCGTGAGTATAAAAAGGTGTAAGATGTAGTTGAAAAGCTTAATAAGGATATCTAGGAGGTTAGGATAAAACTTGCCCGCCTTAAATAGTAAAGGAAGTTTTATCTTTGGAAGCTAAAGGAGATAGGAGACACTAAGGTATAGAATATCCTTAAGCTAGAAGCTGATAAGTATTCTAAAAAACCTTCTCTTCCTAACCCCTTCTCACCCTCTATCTTTTCTGTTAATCTTGACTGGACCCAGTTTTCTATGCCTAAAACTATTATAGTCAATCCTAGCAGTTCCTAAGATTCTTAAGTGGTTCCTATGTATTTTCAGTATTATTGTAATCTTTCTATTTAATAAGGTATTTCTAACCCTTCTAATCTAGAATTTTCTCAACCTTATATTTGTCTTCTTCTTTAATTTTATATTAAAAACTGTCCTATACTAGTGTGCTGGGGTCTACTAGTTCTAAGAGTGATATATAGAAGACTAGGTATCACTTTAACCCTTTAGGTAGTTCTAATTTATAATTAACTAATCCCCTTTATTTTATAATCAAAAATAGTCTAACCTTTATATGATTTAATTTCTTGCTAGGTCTCTTTATTTTTATATTCTTAGTTAAGAGATATACTTTATCCCCCTCTTTTAGCTAAGGACTATCTTTTTAATTTTTATTAGCTTAAAGCCTAACTTTCTTATTTAAATCTTTAATGGTGTCCCTTAGATTCTTATAAACTTTCTTAAGTTCTTTAGCTTTAACTAATACTTTATTTATATTGGGTCCCTCCTATGGTTGTAGAAAGCTATTTATATTTTTCCTATAATTTATAAAGAATAGTGTTATTCTAGTTATCCTAGACAACTTATCATTATAAGTCAGCTATGCTATTAGAAGTAATGTCACCCAATTATTTTATCGTCTATTTATATAATGTCTTAGGTATATTTTTAATATCTAGTTTACCCTTTCTATTTATCTATCCATTTAGGGATGATATACTATTAATATCCTTAGTTTCGTTTTGATTATTCCTAACAGCATTTTCTAGTAGTTTAAGGTAAATAGTTTATCTCTATCCAACATTATTAATTTAGGTATACCATAATCCCTTATAAGCCTGTCTAGTAACACAAATACTAACTATTTAATATTATACTTTTCTTTAAAGGGTAGTATAATAGTATATTTCATTAGTCTGTCCACGATGACTATAATAGTATTATATACCTCTACTATTATTAGATCTTTAGACTTTAGTAACTTAGTAATAAAGTCTATTATAATATCATCCTATAGTGTCTTTAGTATAGGTGCAAACTATATATTCCTATATAATTTATATCTTGCTAACTTGTTTTACTAATACTTAATATATTTCTTAATATATTGCTCCATCTTTGGTCTTAGTCGTAGTATATTATAATTTCTACGAATAAGTTCCATTGTTCTGGTAACTCCTAGGTGCCTGTGCATCAAGTCGTCGTGATAATCCTGGATTATCTCCTTAATACATTTTTCTAGTATGTATATCTTGCTCTAATAGCTCAGTACTATTATATTAGGTTGTTCCTTATATAATTCCTTAGCTTTAGTATCTTTATTGTATACTTTTATTAGCCTGTTAATCGTATTTAGTCCTTCAACCCTTATAGTTGTTGCAAGTGTTTGTATATTTAGTACTAATAATCCGTCCTTCTCTTGCCTTAGGATAGCTTATTTATTCGAGTCTTTTATATTTATATAGTCCAATTATCTACTTAAAGCATTGGCACGTCCATTTTCTTTTCCTAGGGTATAGTGGATTTTAAATTTATATTATCCTAAAAGTTCTGCCTATCTAATTTGTCTTTGGTTAAGTGTCTTTGTTGTTATAAAATTTAAGAGGTTCTTATAATCAGTAAAGATATTAAGTTTTGAATAGCTTTCAGCATAAACCCTCTAATACTTAAGTGCCTTGACTACTACGAGCAACTCCTTATCATAGATATTGTAGTTTTGCTCTAGTACTATCATCTTTCTTAAATAGTATATAACTAAGTACTACTTGCTATCCTTTTATTAATATAGGCACGCTCTTATAACTAAATCCAATACATTAGTTTTAATCCTTACTAGTTAATTAACTTAAAAGGTGCATAACATTAGTGGTTCCATGCATGCTTTCTTTAATTGTAAGATCGCATTATCTTATTCCTTTCCCTATTTAAATTCTTTATCCTTAGCAGTTAGTCTTATTAGAGGTAGAGCTTTCTTTAAGAATCCTTTAATAAACCACTTATTAAAGTTTAGGAATCCTAAGAATACTTATACTTCTTTAACTATTATTAGTGTTGGCTACTCCTATATATCTTTAATTTTATCTTAGCTTATCTAGACACCTTCTATACTAATATTATATCCTAGAAAGTCGACCTTCTTTTTATAGAATTTGCATTTTTCTAGTTTAAGGAGTAGTCTAGCTTTATATAAGTATTTAAGTACTTTTTATATATAGTGGACGTGTTCTGCCTTATTCTCTAAATAAACCAGAATATTATTAAGGTAGGCCACCACTATTCTATCTAAGTATGCCCTTAATACGTTATTAATTAATGCTTAATAGGTTGCTAGTGTGTTAGTAAGTCTAAATAATATAACTAGATACTTATAATATCTATATTAAGTCCTAAATATAGTTTTCTATTCTTCTCCTTTTTTTATATAAATTAAGTTGTAAACCCCCCTAAGGTCTAGCTTTATAAAAATCTTAGCCTTCCTAAATTAGTCTTAAAGTTTATTAATATTTGATAATAGGTACCTATTCTTAATCATAATATTATTTAGCTTTTGATAGTTAATATATAGCCGCAAGCTTCTATCCTTCTTTAGTGTAAAGAGTATTGGATAGCCTATTAATAATTTAGATTCTTAAATAAATCCCTTTTTTAGGTTCTCTTTAATATACCTATATAGTACTTAAAGTTCCTTTTCTAATAATATATATATAGGTCTAAATATTAGTTCCTTACTTAGTTTAAGTTTGATTTTATAATCCTAAGGCTAGTGTCTAAGTAGTGCTTTTACATCTACTTCTTCCTAAAAGAGCTATATATACTTAAGGTACTCTTTAGGGATGTTTAGAAATATATTTTTCCTTTTACTACTTTTATACTATTAATCAACTAACTCTTTACTTATGTTTATAGAGTTAGATCCTCTTGTAAGGTCATCCTTATTTAAAGTTGTAGTATTACACTCTATAGTGGTTCTTCTACTTGGCTTCTTATACACTATTAATTACTACCAATACGTATATTTAGAGCTAATAACATTATTAGTCTCTCTAAATCTAAGTACTCCTATTTTCTAATTAATTATTAGGTTTTACTTCCTTAACTAAGGTGCGCCTAGTATAATATAGTGATTAGCTATCCAAACTATATTAAAAGTAATTTTCTTATAATGTCGTTGATAAGCTATATTTAATAGGATTATTTCCCTATTAACATCTCCTAATAATAGATTCAACCCGTTGGCTATCTGCAGCTAATAAGGTTCTCTTTTATCAACCATTAGCACTTTTTATATTTATATAAGGATATTAAATATAAAGTTCCCTATTGCTTTAGAATTAATTATTGTAATAGTTCCCTAACCATTAATTTTAACTAGTATTTTAATAAGCTAACTATACTCCGCTGAGTATATCTATTATCTAGGGGTTATAGTATTAATCTCCTTATACCTACCCCTAGTATAGGTGATTACTCTTTTCCCTAATTATCTAATAAAGGAGTTAGATTATTCTTTAGGTGGAATCCTACCAAGATCTTAGCTTATATATATTTGTGATAGTTAGGGTGCAGGCACGTTTCCCATATTACCCCCTCACAATCTTTGTAATAGTAGTCTTTATCTAGTATTTCCCTAAATACTTAATACTAATTATCTAATCTTCTTAGAAAGTAGTGCATTTCTCTTTTCCTATACAGGTGCCATAAGTAATAGTTAATCTCACATTATTCAAATGCTTTTATAAGATATTATGGTGAGTATACAAACCCCTGTGCCTCCCTTCTTACTATGTTGTGTTTCAGGCACTATATACTTGCGCATCTACTCCAATAGATTTCCCCGTGTCTGGGATGGTATACATCGTTTTGATAGTTATACATGCCCCATTCTTAATCCTTTTAGAATAATCCCAGTTCTTATTCCTCTTTATAGTTCACTTGCTCCTATTTAGAGTTGTCTTCCTAATCTTGCTTATCTATTTAAGCCTTTCCATTATAACCTAGTTTGAGTTATTCGTTTTGTATTTCCTAAAACCTGTTGTAATACCTATTGTATTCGTCTTGATTTTCGAGCCCCATTATAGCTGGTGGGAGTGTACTGTCCTATATTTCATATAAAAATCCTTATAGGTAACGTTCCCATTAGTTGGATATAGTTATTAGATTACTTATAATTTTATTATTACTATTATCTAGTTCTTTTAATAGTCTATCGATACTTTCTTATAGTTAATTTATTATTTTCCCCATTGCACTTACCGTCTCTAGTATTGTATTGAGTTCTGGATTATTTTATACTAGTGATGGTTTATTATCTTCTAGAGTCCCTTCCTTCTTAATAGATACTCTCTTTATTATATTGATCTAAGGTTTTAATACTATGTTTTTTAATTTATAGTCCCTAGCGAAGTAGCCTAGTTTACTATAGCTATAGCACTTCAGTGCTTTCTTATTTGCCCCTTTATTTAGCTTTCTTTATATAGTTCTCTTCTTTATTATATTAATTTCTATTAGTATTAGTCTATATAGGTTGTGTGTCTTTTTTCTATAATTAGAGTTATAGTTCCTATTAAAGTAATATCTTAAGACACCCGCTTTAGTGATTCCTCTATTATATCTTTTCTCTATAGCTTTTTTAAAGAGATTATTATTAATCCTAATAGCTTCCTTCTAAAGTTTATTAAGTATATTAATACTTACTCTAGTTCTTATAAGCTTATTTTTAACGTTTTCTTTTAACCCCCTTCTATATATTATTATAAGTGCGTTATTGTCTTATTCTGTCTTAACCGCATACTATTAGAATTGAGTTGTGAATTCTGCTATAGACCTCTTTTGCTTAATATATTATATCACTTATACTACTTAATTAATTTTATTCGAAGGTGTGAATATCTTATAGAGTTCTATTTTAAAGTATATAAAACTCTCTATCCACCTTATTATGTCTGGTATGTCTATTGGGTTATTGAGGTATTTCTATAAATATGGTTGTACCTATTTCTGTGCGTCTCTACGTATAAAGGTAATAGCGATTGCTGTTTACTATTTATCTAGTACCATTTCCTTATAGAAGTGAAGGTAGAGTTAAACCTATAATAATCACTCTTTAAGCTTCTTTCTTTCTTTATAGTAAAGGTTTAATTAGGTAATCTTAATACTTCCTTAATATCCTTTATTAATACTATAATGTTGGTCCTAGGTAGTCTCACTTAGGGTTGCTATACTTTATTAATTTAATAAACTTATATTTAAGGGTATTTAAAGTGTTATAAACTAATATTATATAGGTCTTCTAAAGATGAGTAATTAAAAAGCAATATAGATAGGGTAAGCTAGGTATAACTTAGTATTATTTAGCAATATAAGATTAAGTCTTTAAAGGCTAGGAATAACTATTAGTTAATTATATAAGTTGAATATAAAGAGATCTATCTAAGGTGGGTGAGAGCCTTGACTATATAAATATATAAAAGTCTGCCAAGACTATTTAGTTTAGTATGTCTAGTATGTTCAGTTACTAAATATCCTGATCCCCCTGAATATATGTCTAGTATATTTAGTCACGCTTGGCACTAAACTCCCTAGACATTTGTACTGGGAACTTCGCTTCTGTCCGCGCAGTTCCTGTCACCGGCCCGTCCTGGCCCCGGTTCTAACACAAAGTTACAAAGCTGGTGGATTGATCTCATTGAGAATAAGAGAAGGGAAAAAGACTGCTATGCCCCAGGTAAGCACCGAAATCCCTCCCATACCCAAAGCGCTCCCGTAGCGGTGCGCACGGCGCGCGTCCTAAAATACATCTTAGTACCACTAAAATTACCAGTTATTCTATATACCTTCTAAACAATATTTACGCAAGCTTTTTTAATAAGAGGGCATACTTAGGGTATATACTTAGGGTGTGTATTTAGGAGCTATATATAGTGGCTATGATTAAGGGCTAGGTACGGGGCCTTACTCAAGGGATATATATCAGGCGTATGCTTTAAGGGCTGCTTTAAGGGCTGCTTCAAGGGCATATTCTAAGCGCATACTTTGGGGTATACTTAGGGGTCTACTAAGTTATTTCTAATTCAGAAAGCTCCCTACTAATTTTTAAGTAATATAGGCTAAGATCTTAAGAAACTACTATATCTTATGTGATATTCTCTAATTACTATAGATTCATTATCTTGAAGGTACATGCGTTGACTGGTAATTTTGGTGGTACTAAGATGTATTTTAGGACGCGCGCCGTGCGCACCGCTACGGGAGCGCTTTGGATATGGGAGGGATTTCGGTGCTTACCTGGGGCATGGCAGTCTTTATCCCATAAAGAGAATAAAAATAAACCTGAGGGAGACAAATGGCGCCAAGGCCCAAGGACCCTGTGCAGCGGGTCGGGCCCACCCTAAAGAGACGCTGTATAGGGCTGACTACCCGGAGAAATTGTTTTTCCCGCACTGGGGGCCCTTCTTAGGGGCACCGTGGCAAACCGTTAAAATTTTTACAACTTGCGTACTACAGCAATGTGAACGAATATATTCGGTACAAGCATCTTGGAAAACAGTGACTGCCACATCTTTGTATGCATCCTCATGGTAGGTCCGTATCATTTCCCAAATCCATTAATTGAATTCATTTCCAAGCGAGCATGGGCAGTGAAGCAAGACGAAGTCAAACGTCCATCTGAACGGAGAATATCGGAAATTTGGCGTAGCTGTATGCATTATACATTCAGAATTTTGGGGGTGGGGCGGCACCAATTCGGTATCTGGAGTGGAAGTTATAGAAAGATCAGAACTATTTCAATGCTCAACAGCATTGTGAGGCTTGAGGGGGTGTCATAGAGAGATGAGCACTTTCTATTGACCAGGCTTTTGATACGACGATATATTGGCACGTTCTCCAACAAGTGCGGAATCGACTTTGGATCCACCTACTCTTTAATGACGCTCTTCCACCTTATACTTCATATTCGCGCGCAGACTCTCGCCGCCTGCTTTCCTTTCTCACTTGGACAGGATCGGACCAACAAACGCAGTGGCAACCATGTTCTGCATGTCTGCCGCAATAGTGAAGATAAAGTTAGCTTAAGCTTTACTTCACATTTCTTTCAGGCGCATGATAAAGAAAGAATGAGATAACACTTACGAGCTGTAAAACTTGGTGCTGGTGCTGGGCTATTAACTGCAGGCGCTGTACTCGGCGCGGTTGTTGAGGTGGTGGGCACCACGCCCTTGGAATTTTCCGCTTTGGCGGTTGCGTTCGCCCATTGTTGGGTTTTGAAGAGGCCTTTTTCAGTGTATGAGAGCGAGGCTGTGGGGTTGACGAATAATAAGGTTGTCTTTGATGTGTAGGGAAACTCATTCTCGCCGTACACGGCCGATGCCGTGCATATGACTGGTTCATCCCCGGCTGACATTTTCCCGGAGATGCTCCATGTTAGGGTGATTTGGTCGGTCGTCGCGGTTGATTCCATGTGAGCCCATGCAATACTCCAGCCTGCCTCGAGGCTAGTGGTCACATCGCCACCGACCTTTATAAATGGTACTTGTGCTGTGACTTTGACGCTAACAGTAAGTTTGGCTCCAAAGGTATTAGTAGTAGTTGAGCTAATCGTTTTTGTGTTAGTCTTTTGTAGCGCGTTCGAGAACGTCCAGGTAAGGTCTTCTTTGGTGGTGTTATACTGCGTTGTTGTATCCAATATTTTCGACTGAGGACCATTGGGCCCTTTTGGTAAGGCCCCGAATTCGAGGTCGGTGATTTGGATGCTGTCGATAGGGCGTAGAAAAATCAGAGCAAGCATATCAATCTCAGCGCCCATGCGGCCGCAGACTCCTGCCAGAATCCCAGACCCGATTTGAATAGGATACTCGTTTTGGCCCTTCACAGTCTTCCCCACATCAAAACGCTGGTTTTGGTTCGTCACAAGTTGAATATGTCCGGCTCGTTTCCCAACACCATCACCCCAGAGGCTAGCTTTAGTGACCGTTTCGTTTGGAGCGAAGGTGATTTCATTGTAGGATTTATGCGAGGTGCCATAAACCGGGCCCACAGAATCGTCGGTATATGTCACCTGAATTGCTTGCAGAGCCTGATCACTATACCATACCCCAAGCTTTTTAACGAGCAAGCCCGTGTCGGTCTTGCACTCAGTGAATTCTGTGCCCCCATTTCCGCCAATACCGAGAGGCTGGGCAAATATCCCAACTGATGGAAAGCCGTAACTGGCGGTCATGTTCAGTAGGTGAATGGGGTTTCTGATGAGGCCCGAATGATGGCTTTCGTGAGAAGAAGATGTGTATTGTATAGCCTGTTGAGTCCAAGGTGTACGAATATAAGACTCATAGAACTACTAAGATCAGGATTTCCGTCAAGGGAAGAGAGCGGAGGCATTGATATAAATCAGCGTAAAAGCCCTTGGAACCCCCCTCTCAATCTGTCTTCGGTCTCCGGTCTTGCATACGCACTGTCAGCGCTGCCAGTGCCGCTCACCGGGTTCATGCATATTGAAAAATGCCAATTCGACATGGCGTGCATATTGTTCAGAGTGCAGTGCTAGTATCGGCACGCCTCACACTAGCGCGCATAATGTTCCCCCCCCAAAGCCATTTACACGCCTCTTTTCTTTGGCTCTAGCATGAATACTCCTCGGGCATGCCGTGCTCCATGATGTAGCTTTTGTGCTAGGCCACCTAAGCTTACCTAATACTCGTAAAGCAAACGCATTCTCAGCTGTTCGAATAATGTGGCACCGGAATGAAGTTTTCCTCCACATGCTGTCTATCCCGCCTAGCCACTATCGGTTTAGGATTAAATTATGGAACGCGTGGAGCCGATCCTTGTACGCCAAGTGTAGAATTTCGATGTTGTTTCTGTGGCATGGCAGTGAAGGAATTATCTTGTTGCAGTGCCACGGCATGCTTAAAATGCCACAGCATTAAGTACATCAAGATTGGTGGGCCCGCTTCCCATTATCAAGCGCTGAACAACCCAAAAACGCGCATTTGATTAGAATCCAATGGAACTGATTTGAGTATTTTGTAAAGGTAAGGCGAAATCTCTTAACATAACATTGAGTGGCTTGTCGTCGGAGCCTAGTCGCTGAAGCGGAGGCAGTGCATGGTGCACTGCCTTGGCCTCTAGCGCCTTATACTTGGGGTACGCCGCTTGACCCACACCGATTTTACCTAAAACCCTCGAAAAAGCACCAATTCAAGACCATGGTCCCCGTCGAGCCCATTAGCCTCTCAGTAGGAGTAGCAACGTTATTCAGCACCTGTGTCGAGTGTTTCAAATACTTCAAAGCCGGCCAAGCGCAACACGCCGACTATGAGCTTCTTGAACTCGAATTCGACCTGATCAAATCGCGCATGCTCATTTGGGGCAATGCGATTGGTATTGGCAATGTCACTGAAGGCGCTGCTACGACCGAAGATGACACCTCTGAGCCAATGTCGCTCTTGGCTCGAAGCCTAAATGCCGTCAAGAGCTTACTGGAGGACTATAAGACTCTTCAAAACAAGTATGGCCTCAAAGAGGTAACAGAAACAACTCGATCAACGGCGTCTGTTCGCGATCTTCCTAGTTTCCAACCTCTGAATCTTTTCCGGACATCTCGCCTTTATATCCGTTTGCGAGGTCGTAGGCCAAATGCTACTTCAACCAATCTCGCCTCGCGTACTTTTTGGGCGATTATCGACAAAGAAAAGTTCGAAGATCTAGTTGCGCATCTCAAGAAGCTAGTTGATGGACTTGAAAGTGTCTACCCTATCCCCGTGGCAGCCCGCGATCAGACATTTCAAAGCAGCGTTGCAACAATTGAGTTTTCGAAGCTCCGTATAGTCGATGCAGCTTGTGAAGTCGTATATCCAGAGCTCGAATGGGCCAGTATAGCCAGAACAGTCAAGGATGCTTCTGATCTAGGCACCTTAGATCTTCGAAACGTTGCAGAGTGGCGCACAGACACAAGGCCAATTGCCACTACATCGAGTCCATCACTCGAGTTTATAGGTACTGTAGTAAACACTAGGAAACGCTTTCTCTTCTTTATGCTCAAATATCTTAGATCCATTCGGGTATCTTCGTACTCCCGTGTCCCTAGTCTTGACGGCGCCGTGTAGGTTGGTCTCTGAAGACCGGTCTTGCGAGTCAAGTCTTGGTCGATTATTCTCATTTGAGAATCTGGATCAATCTGATGATCCAAGCCATCTCGCGAATGAAGCGCAACCCTGGGATTTGGCATCTCGTCTACTTCGTAATCTTACATTTGAATCCTCAAGAGATGTTGCCGATGGAGACAGGCTACTTGAGCTCAAAAGGAACGCCGACGGTGAAGGGAAGACTTTCGCATTCCCGAAGGAGAAGGTGTATATCTATTGCGCCCCATGCGTCTGTCAGATATATACAGCATTCCGCATCTGCGAGGGAGCAACGGGTCCCGCAGAGGCTTTGTTTCAATTGAGTGTCTGCATCGACGATCGTCTCCCAGCGACTTGTTGTGAAATTTCTTCGGGCGCTGCCAGACTTGCAGTTGTTGTCGAGCAGATCAGATCCAGAGAAATGGATCTTCATCCACGCAATCAAGGGAGTTTGAAATATATCGACCGCGACTGGATCGATCAAAGATTATATGAGCAGGAAGATGAAATATTTCAAATATCATCTGTCGGTGGAGCAAAAAGCCTTTCTTTCATCTTTAATCGATTGCGATTAGAAGATTTAGCAGCTGTGATCATCCTTGGGGAGCGAGACCACCTTGTCCCAATGCTGCAATACTCGCCTTTCCAGCAATCTGAGAGAATACTGAGAGAAAATCAGTTTTTCCACGTGGAGAAAAAAAGACTTGATGATGAATGGAGATGGTCGCTAAAGTACCTTGGAAGTTTTACACCAAAGAGATCCTTATCGGCTCAGACAACCAAATTGGGCTCAATTCATCCACAAGGCCAGCACTACCTCCACGAAACATCGATGACGGCAGCAGCTTCAAGTTCTAGGAATAGAGAAGTATCACGTTCAGCTAATACATCCGTTAAGCGCCGGAGAATACATCAGATGATTGATTAAGTGTCTGAGAATGCAAGTCAGTATGCCTCGAGCAGCATGAACGGCGCTAGAATCACTGAGTTAGGATGACTGGCAACTTAAGAATTGGGATAGCTGAGCCATCTTTGTTTGCCGATGTAAAAGGCTTCGGTGGCTATTGAGTGACGACATCTACAAGCACATTCACCAAGCGGCTTTATGAGATTCTGGATTAGACCTTCACCAGCATTTACTACAAGTGGTAGTTGGGCAGATTGTGACGAGACCTCTGCATCGCAAGAAGTGGAAGGCTCCTTCACCTGCAGAATAAATTATAAACCGCTTAGCAGCTGGTGCAGCGAAGGGAGCAGAAGCCTTGAGGCATGGGAATGAAAGAATAGCTGAATAATCATGGGTTCTGGAGTTCTTGAACATTCATTTCGGTCTTGACTATAAAAAGACTATTCAAGTTAGAAGGATGGTGAACAGAGGTTTCAAGCATTCCTTCCGGTCCCAAATTTCAAAGGACTATCCGCGGTGTTGGACAATCGGCATCACCATGTTTACCTTTCTAGCATCTTCCATCACTTACGTTTGACATGAATCCATCATGTATATCAGGAGCATCATTTCCACAAATTCTAGCTGATCAGTCCGTGCAATAAAGTCACGTGACTGAAACATGAAACATAACTTTGAGATAGTCACCACAGACCAACGTTCCCACTGCGCACCAAAGCCTGCAACCTGTGCCCTGTTATTCATTCATCAACGATCTTTCAGGATTGAGGCACACTCCATGCAAGAAAATCCATCAAGACAGGAGCCCCAGGCTTGCTCTGGCTTCCTCCATTCTTTGATGCAAGAAAGCATCCAGTGTACGGACCGATTTCCCAATGAAAAGAGAATCACATATCTATAGAGCATCATTCATTCATCAATTCATTTCCTCACCGCTGCCACTATCTTCACCACAACCGCATCCGCCCAATCTCGACCTCAAAAAACCATTCAGCGCATTAGACCAACCCCCGCGGCCTTTATTCGGCGTCAATTTCGACCTCACAGCATCATACAGCTCATCCGCCATTTGCTTCCCCAACGTCACAACCATCACCCCCGCATCAGAGAGCTACACCTCAGCCCTCCTACATCCCTCCCTCTCATCTTCCCAACACCCTTCACCATCCTACAACTCCATCAGCTCATCATACTCCTCCATGCCCCGGCAATTCCTCCGCAAAACACGCAAAGCCATCAACCTCCCCTCTTCCCCCTACGTCATGTGTACCTCGCGAACCTGCTCTTTGCCTTCCACGCGCGCCGTTGTTGACGAAAGACTCGTCGAACCAATCACTTCCGCAGGCGTAACGGCAATGATCACCTCGTGGCGCTCTACGACGAGGATTCACTTGCTGCGTTCGAGTATGTAGGTTTAGAGTGAGATTGTATATTTCCTTTCCAGTAGGCTTCGTAGGCCACTGCTCCTGATGGGGGATCGTGTTGATGTACGAGAATTCGAAGAGATTTTGGTCAGAGCGCTGGGGGAGCAGATGGGAGGATTGCCGGAGAGTTTGAGCGAGGGGGCGGTGGGAGGGGCTGCCAGAGGGATGGCTAAGATGGCGAAGAGGGAGGGGTATCGAGCCAGACAAGAATCAAGAGCGTTTAGATAGGAATTCGATGGAGTGTCTGAAACCTTATGTTGCCCTTTATTATAGAAATGAACATCCGTCATCCTATAGTGCGCTATAGCGCTGTCCATTTGTCCCGGGCAAGGCATATGGGGTCAGGCTGAATGGCTAGTATGCTCAGATCGAATCGGAATGCTATGCATATCGCAATGATCTATGCGATGGTTGGTGATATGTATGATTGATGGAGCCCTTGAGCGGAAGAAATGGGGATATGCTCGCTCGACCCGGCAACAAGCTACTATCGTGCAGCGATACCGTGACAACATGCCCACAAAAGCCGAAAAAAAGCAATGCCCTCATTGCCCATGCGCGATCTATCGCATCCTGCATATCCTATCTGCATACCATTGGCCAATATGGCCCTGCATAGCCCGCGTTGCCATGTTGATGGGTTGGTGGAACAGGTGCAAAGTTCCAGGATTGCCAAGAATTCTTCTCCGGAAGTCAGGATTGATCGACAGCGATGTAGGTGACAGCGACCACATAAAAGACTTCTGAATAGTGACTCCGGTGGATTGGATGGGGTACTGCTTGCGACGAGCGATGGTTGATAAAGATTCGGTGAATGGAAAGGTGAGGTAGGAGTCTCATGCACTGATCGCATGCATGGGGATATGAGTACCCGGAAAGGGCGTCGTAAAAGGGTTGCGATACGGGATGAAGGAAAATTGAAATCCAGTGATTGCATTTGAATCGGCGTACGGGCTGCGGAAGACATCGATCAGGTGGAGTAGATATCTTGTCTTGCTCTTTGATGCTTTTTAGTGTGTTTTGGTTCTGAAATACTAGATGATTGGTATATTTCTTTGGAGAAGTTAGAAATTTGAACGAGTAAAAGCACGAGCAACACGCTATACAGTGAGGTTTGATGTGGTGTTACCCTTGCAGGTCGTCGATCGCATGTCAAAAAGTCGAAAAGTCGGAAACTCAAAAAAGGGAGACACCAGATCGCAAGGAAATTGGTAGGGTCGAGCCATAGGGACTAAGTAGCTAGATGCTGTGGGCTTGCGAGCTACAACAAGGTGGCTCTAATACCGTTTTGTGGAAAAGTTCTTAGGAAGCTCAACAGCGGGTGTTGGTGCTGGGGTTGATGGGCGTTATGGTTGTTTTGCAAAGGGAATAGTCCAATTCGGAAGTCTCAAACAATTGGACTCGCTAAGTCCCTGTATTACTGTCTCTTCGGACAATGTGAAGCGCTCTATGCACCACGTTACTGCTGTTCGGGCCTTTGGTTGCATTGACATACTGCTTTGCTTCGCCGGTATTGATGCTCTGCCTTGGCTTCTGAAAAGAGGATTTCCCACTTGTTGGCCCACATCCTGAGGCTTTGACCTCTGGGTGGTCCAGCACAAAGGACTTTGTAATGACGATCAACCTCGAGAATTCTGGCGGATGAATTGGGAGCAATGGCAGTCCTCAGTGCTCTAAGTGCCTACCATGGGTTGGTTTTCTCGTGAATGTAGATGGCGTACTCAGGCGAGACGGATTGCTGAATGTAGGAAAGGGTGAGTACTAAGGCGGCCTCCTTCTTCTTGTAGGTCTTGTTGTCTTGTTGAATTGAGCTATCAGGTCGGTGTAGAGGTCGTTGTGATCTTGCACAGTGGCTGCCTCGAGTCCGCGTTTCTTTGGAAGGATTGGCTTGTCCAGGATGGGTGCCACCACGGTGGATGGGTCTAAGTATTCCCAAATCTTTGATTGTGTGGCTGATGATTTGAGCATGGCAAGCCATCTATACCAGTCTGAAGGTGTCGACAGTGTCGTCGTCGACAGTGAGGGTGCTTGGAAGGCCATGTCGAGGCCTCAAGCTCAAAAGTGTTGAAGAAAAAGTAGGACTTTTCGATAAGAGCACGAGCAACACGCTTTACAGTGAGGTTTGATCTGGTGTTACCCTTGCAAATCCTGATTTTGTGTACGTGAGAATATTCTGGGCGATGCGTATGACCTTGAGGGCAGCGTTCAAGAACGCATTGAGAAGATTGGAAAGATTATGTACTGAGCAGAAAAAGTCGAATTCAGCGAACTGGCTCAACAGAAGGTCGACACGTACGAGAAAATTGAGACCTTGAAAAAGTGATGCAAGGCTAGGGCAAGGCAGAGGCTCAGGTGCTGAGCATAAGGTGCAGATCCTTTAACATGGTGCCTACCCGTGGGAATTCTTTTCCCTAGCCTTGTCGATATTCGGTATGACTTTTGGGTCCAAGAGGGCCTCGAAGATTTCCTTGACGACTTTTGGCTTGGGATTATCATTCTGGTAGTGGCGTTGGAGTTCTAGCAAGTCGTCATCCTCTCCAAAATAGCATAGACGCGGGGTACCGTCCCACGCGGTGATGGATATAAGTCTGAGGGTATCGTCAATGTCGGTAATGGTACCGAATTGGCGGTTCCAACCTTTTGGACGACGTGATTCATTGATGTAGAAGCATTGGCTATACCAATGCATACTTCCACAAACACATTGCCTCGGTGGAGCTTTACGTATCTGACGGTTTGATTTTCGTGGTGTAGATGGAGATCCTGGATTCTGGACTTGTGATGCAAAGTCACCAATCTGACGGTTTGGCTTTTGTGGTGTAGACAAGGATTTCGGGACCTGGGCTTGCGATGCAGAGTCCTGTCGAAACGCAATAATCCCTCGAAAGAGATCCAGAATCTCCATGAAAGTAGGAAGTTGCACATTCATTTCGCGTTTGACTTGCAGATCATAGAGCGCTGCGGCTGCCAAGTCAGGAGCTGTTTGCTTGACGCTGTTGATGAAGTTGTTGATCATCAAGCCTGACTCGATGTCTGAATGCTTTGTTGCTTTGGCTTCTGCATAAAAACTTTCCCATTCATTGAGCTATTGTATGACGTTCTGACTTGATGGGGACCCAGCTTGTAGTACTTCGTACTGACTGTCAATCCCAAGGACTATGGCCCCTGAGTGAGGTTCGATGGCTTGTTGGAGTGCTGATGGTCCCGTAGGGGTAATCGTTGATGGAATGGCAGCTTGTGAGCTCATTTTGATAATTCCCAACTCCTGGGTGTTGAAGGAAAGAAGAAGAGTTCCACCCTTGCGTACTTCTATGTGTATCAGGTGGTCGAGTTTCAATCCTTCGAAACGCCTGAGATCCCATCGAAGTCGAAATGGCGATATCGTACGAGGGAAGTTGTCCCTGTAGCTCAAGAGCATGCCATAGGCCCGGCCTGCTCCGTCGATTGAGGAAAATTGTAGGAAGGACGAGTGGCTTTGAAAGTGTTGAATTGGATACAGTGGGTATGCTTAATAGAGTCTAGGGTAATGAAGCGGATAAGTTGAAGCAAGCCGGACTCATAATTGATGTAGGTGTTGACCTGCAGGATGGGTGTGATGAGATTGGATAAGTCTGAAGCTTTACTATGTGATATATATGTATATGGTGTTCCATGATGGTGTTGGAAGGTGCGGTGGTGGAAAAGAAAGAAAGAAGACAAACGCAGGGAGGGCCGCCATCTATATATAATCAGAATTTCACTGACAGCTACTTAACACGTGTTAGATCTGCATCACATGCATAGTACGCGTTCACTTCCTGCATTGCCGCTAGGGCTCGGTCAAGAAGTGAATGTGCAGTGATATCCTCATAACACGGTGTGTGGTCAACGTTAATTGACAGCGGCCAATATTCACGGACCCGTGATAGCTCGACGCCAAGACACAAGATTGGGCAAGCTCCAGGGAATATCTTGTCCTCTAGGCAACCAGCTTTAGGGCAATTCAGGGTTCCTTTAGGATCTCTTTGGTGGTTTAATTCTGCTCTTGAATTTCGGTATAAGATCGGAAAGGATTGTTCCTCAGTGGTAGTTGGCAGCCTCTTTTTTCAAATGTTGAATATAATATAGGACATATGCGACTAAAGCGGGCCGAATACAGCCAGTTAGTTCTGAGGATGGCATCTAAAGAGGCCATGCTATCCGTTGAGAAGTGTGTGGCACAGCTTCCTGGATTGCGAATGTATAAAACGTATTCATACAAGCAGATCCTTTTCAGTCGGTCAAATAATGAAACGATGCGTACTATACTTGCCATGAACAGAAAATCAGCCCGCAGAAGAACATTATTTCTTACATTTACAACGTATACAAGAAATCCGGCCTCCTATCCCCCAACGTCTCCGCCTCCTTCTCGGTCTTACCAGCAGCCAAATAATCCCTTCCTCCACTGATTCTCTTGCTATTCTCGCTCTGCAAAAGCACCCTCATTAAGATGCTCCCCCCAAACAAAAATACCGTCAAATAGGCCAACACTATGGCATGTCCCGTCCTATACTTCGGCGCTGTCTTAGCTTGATAGATATTCGAGCTAACAACGCCGTTGAGATTGCCCCAGCCGATGACAAATCCCAATGTGATACCGCGTTTGTAGACGCCTTCGGTATTGTTGGAGACCCAGACGATAGTGTTGGCGATGCAAGGGTAGATACCAAGGGCGCCAAGGAAGGTGCCGGCGTAGCGGACGCCGGGAGTTGGAGCGGCGATGAGCATGGCGAAGCCGATCATGCCGAGGATAGAGGTGAGGATATTGCAGAGGCCTCGTTGTTTGGTTCGATCGGCGATCTAGGATCAAGAACGTTAGTATGAACGGTTCGTATATCGGTTTGATTTAAAGGACATTTAGACGTGCAAGGAATTCGGCAGTGGGATAGATTGTAGGAAGATGAATTGTAGGTACATACGTAACCGACTGTGATGGTCAGAATGGCAGCAGCAGCGTACGGAGGAACAGATAGCAATTGCGCTTTCGTTGACGTGTATCCTAAGCCAGCGACAATAGAGGGAAGAAAGAGGGAGAAAGCGTAGAGCGGGCAATCAGCGCCCATGTATATGAGAGCGTAGAGCCAAGTCTTCCAGTCCTTGACTGTTGCCCAAAAGTACTCCATCTTGAATGACTCATGCTCTGCTGATGATTGTTGATCAGCTTTCAAGCGACGAATGACACGTTGACGATCGATATCGGAAAGGAAACGGGCCTCATCAGGAAAGTCGAAGACCATCCAGAAGGACGCGACGCCTACAAGTACTGTTGCGAGGCCCTCGAGAATGAAGATCCAAGCCCAGCCTTCTTTGCCCCCTACGCCTTTCATTTCACCAATTGCGGCTGCTAGGAGACCACCAAAGGAGCCAGACACCGCTGCTGCGGAGAAGAAGATGGCAGCTCTAATTCCAAACTCGCTTCTCTTGTACCAGCAGGAGAGATAGTAGTTGATACCGGGAAACAGACCAGCCTCTGCCACGCCAAGGAAGAAGCGAGCAGCCATCATGCCTTGAAAGTTATGGGTCAAGCCCATGCATACCATGCAGATACCCCATAGCACCATAATGATAGGTATGAAGACGCTGGGTCGCAGGCGTTTGAGGAGGATGTTGGTGGCAGGCTCGAAGAGGGCGTAGGAGACGAAGAAGATGGAGAGACAGGCATTGTACTGGCCGCTAGTGATATGGAGACTTTTTGTGAGGCCGTCGAGTTTGGCGTTGCCAATGTTTGTACGGTCGAGGAAGGAGATGAGGTAGAGGAGACAGAGCCAGGGGATGAGACGAAGATCGAGCTTCCATAGTAGCTTCTTATCCTGTGCAATGGTTAGCAGACGTATCCACCATTGTCGGAGTATTGTACTAACGATGGCAGCCTTCTCTGCTTCACTCAATCCGGCGTCGGGGTCTGGGGGGAGTTGTCCATGGCCTAGAGTCTCGAATTGGCCTTGTTGAACGCCGGTGACCCTCTTCTCGTCATCAGAGGGAGCGCTGTCGCTGTCATGGTGTTTTTGCAGAGACATCTTGATAGGCTGCTCCGCATAGAAGACGGGACGAGAGTATTAAATATGGGGAAAGGGAGAGGCTTGCGAGCCGTAATGATGGCTTGAATGGTGGGCGTGGGCGACATGGCGAGTATTGATATGTGCCGGAGAGTCCAAGGCGCCGTTACCAAGTGTTCTGTAACTATTACTCCCCCGCATCACTTGGCGTCGTCATTGTCCAATTAGTCTGGACTGTGATACAAATTGGCAGGCTAAAGCGAACTGAGCCCGGGGACTAAATTACATCCTCGGCATCCCACGTGCGGTAACTGCCGACCACCCAGAATATATACCCAATGCTATTGACATTTGTACGATGCACATGGGGTGTATGTGCCAGTTCATATCGAGTGCATACCGGCCACCAATGTAGAAGTGCAGTCGCTTACCAAGCATGGACGGACGGAACTGCTAAATCTTCTTCAGACCACCATGCTTTAGGATGGAACCTAGTATGAGCAATGGTGGTTGGAGTTGATAGCTACTCTTAATTTTCTACCAACCTGAGTATCTACCTTTAGCAAATACATAAAGATAGGGGTTCGGAGACGGACTAGCCGTTTCCGGTTAGCGGCTCAAGCGGCTGACTTCTGTTTTCCCCTGCCATGCAATGCCTCTGTTTCATTGCTCTGGTCCACACACTGTACTCGTCGTTATTGCTAGGAAAAGATCACTAACGGCGCCGCTCACCCAGATGGCTGCATGTCTCGAACCTTAGTTGATATCTTCACAGCCCGGCACTCATGCCATGTCAACTAAAATTCAAGACACGCACGTATACAAGGATAGCAGCTGCGGGACAGATTTGAGCAACACATAGTTGTATCGAATGTGTGTGGCGCGACAACGGCATCATCAATGGCGCTGGCAATATCCCATGAGCGCTCCTTCCAGCACCTATGCCTGCTTGCCGCTGCATCCTCAGAAGCTGCTCATCGCCGGTTCTGACTGGCACATTGGCATTATTAGCTCCCTATCACAAGGATCGAAACCCGTTGAGGGTGGTCGACCAGTGAAATCTGGACTGCCAGCAGACATCTCCTTCAAATAAAACCCGGCAGACTCTCCGTCGTAGAAAAAGCACAATCTCTAAAACGTTTCGATGTAATACGCACGATTAGATCGCCACATGAAATGACAAGCTTGGGATGGCCACGCAGTCCTCACAATCCTGATCGATTGACTCTGTTTAGCATAATGGTTTGGCATTCCACCCGTGGACAATTTCCATCCATGGTGGGACCTCGTCGCCTGCTTCTGACCACCAATAGTCCCTGCCATCCATGAATGGCGAAACTATCCATGGACGGTAATATCATCCACAGATGGTATAGGAGGCACTACGTATCGCCGATATGTTGCATTCCACTCATGGATATCCGCCATCCATGGATAGAAGGGATTTTCCTGGATGGAAGGAACCCCCACAGTATCATTCCATACATCTTGTCGCTGGATTTTACTACCAATGGCGCCTGCCATCCATGGGAATTCCTTCCTTCCATGGATGGCGATGCCATTCATAGGATAGTAGCTACTAATTATCATCACTAATCTACTACCTCCACCATCATCACTACTACTATCACCACCACTACCAAGCACTTCGCTGCGAGTACCTCGCTGTCGTTAAATACGCGACCACTCTATTCCCCCTGTGGCAGCGAAGCGCTGGTAGCGAGGTGCTTGCAGCAAGTTGTTGGCAACGGGGCGCTGGTAGCAGCGTGCTTGGTGGTGGCAGTGGTGGTCGTGGTGGTGATAAATAGTGCTACTATCTATGATTAGCGTCGCCGTCCATGGATGGAACATGCCCTCCATAGATGGCAGGCGACATTGATGGTAAAACCCAGCGACAAGATGTATAGAATGATACCGGGGGGGTTCCTTCCATCCTGGAAAATCCCTTTTTCCAATGGATGTTGCCATTATATCCATGGACGGCAGAATCCACCAATGGAATGCAACAGATACACCAGCACCTCCACCGCTACTACCACTACTGAGCACCTCCTTGCCAGCACCTCGCTGTCCTCAACGATATATCGCTGTCGCTTGCAGAAATTGGCGTTGCCTTGTACCATCTACAGCTCTCAAATTTGTATTATCGTCGGTGTAGCAGAAGGACCGTTCCGTGTTTGGAACGGCCGCATAACTGGAAGGGGTAATAATTTCCGGAATCACCCACTTAAAACTAATTTTAGGGCTTACTCTGAAGACCACTTCTATCAAGTGAATACTATCGTTCCTGTTTTAATATGGTGATCATATCTATGAGTACCAGTAATATATTATCGGTGACAACGAGGTGCTGGTAACGAGGTGCTTGGTGGTAGTGATAGCGGTGGTGGTGATGGTGATTGGTAGATAGTGCCTAACATGTATCCATGGCGTCGCCGTCCATGCATGGCAGGCTTTGGTGATAGTAGAAGCCATTGGTGAGATGTGTGGAACGATCATGGAAGCTCCTGGCCATCCATGGCCATCACTTCCGTCCGTGGATAGGCCTTTTCCATCTATGGATGGTAATGTCCACCAAAGGAACGCAACAATCACAATGCTAATGGAAGCAAATGGTCAATTTTGCCTCTTTCGTACAGTATGTTTTCCATTATTTCTACAAGTATTTGGAGTTGTGCAATGCAGTATCAGGTTCCTCACAAAAGGTTGCAAGAGACTGCATTGCCTAGTCGAAGGAGCTAGAATCTATGGGAATGGTGCTCCTGATATACGTGATGGAGTCTTATCAAACATGAGTGATGGAATACGCAAGAACGGCAAACAGCCAATAGCAAAGGAAGGCTGATTGTCCAAACCAAACGCTTCATTCTCGCTGCCTCCGCATATGTTCTAGCCGAGGAAAGGCAATTTCCGAACTATTACAAACACGTAAATCCTACGTGAATATCGCCACCGGGCGTCTGATCCTCTGTCCAATGGATGCGTCTCACTCGACGCAACCTTCACCGCCTGCTTCTCAAATTTGTGTTGACCTCCCCAAAACCTCATTCTCTCATCCATCATTATCCTCAGACATGTTCTCTACTTAGTCTTTTCAGTCGCTCAAAATTGCATCAGAATATTGAGCTACATTGTCTTCCACCAGACCTCACTCAGCACGTCCTACCATCGGACTTTTACCGGATCAACTCAGTTTCTCACTTCAAATCCGTGAGTCGAAACCCTGCTGTCTTTCCTAGGAGTAACCCAGATCGTCAACCCTGGCAATGTCTATTGATTCCAACATTACATGTGCCACGATCGTGTGAGTTGCTAATTTGCGAATAGTTTCAACCTCATTTCGAAGCATCGATCACCTCTCGCTTAGCATCCCTCCATTCGCGAGGTGTCGTGCGATCATTGGAGATCTCAGCTATGACTTGTTCTATTCATCTCGATCCATCATGCTATCTCTCGGAGTCAGATAATGACGAGGAACCTCCCAATGCCGTGACAGTACCTGCTACAACTTCCACTAGGGACCTGTACACCAGATTAGCGCTACTTACCACGGATCATCAGGAAATTCAGAGGGAGAACGCCCAAGAACAGAATGTGATCGAGCATCTCTTAGCTTCTAGGATCTGGGAATTAAAAGTTAAGAAGGAAGTTATTATACTTCATGAAGAGATCTCCTCTCTCAAACAAAAGCTGGCCGAGCAGATGAAAGATAGCCAACAACTCAGAATTGAGCTTCGCAAAGCCATTGATATTATCTCTCCTTTGGCTACACACACTACCGTTACCACTACCTCTCAGCGAAACTCGGTTCTCGGTGAAGACGATGTCAAAGCCAACAACACCACTACAAACAATACCCACGATCTTATCGATCTCTCTGACCACAGTGGAGAGCCTGCACATGCAGAATGGGCATCCGCAGGTACCACTTCGAGCAATGATGACGATGACGACGACTATGTATCGAGCTTCTCGGATGATGTGCAACAATGTCAGGCAACTAAATGGTTCAATGAGGAAAACGGCTTCGAGGGTCTACCATACATCCACCATTTTGTCGATAAAGACGATAAAACCGATGGTCGTGGAAGTGCAAAGGTGGTTCGAACGGTATTCTCATCTGTTCTTGTCAATGACTCTCCAGCTGATTCTTGCTTTCCAGAATAAAAAGCACCCCCGGGGGCTTGAGCAATTGGAGCCTCAATGGGTGAGCTCAACATTCTTTGAAATCAAGGGAGAGCTTTCAAATGCATTTATCGTTTACCAACGTACCGCCCGCTTCGACGATTTGCTTCATCCCGATTATTTCAAGTACGGCCTGCGATGGACCCCAGACCATGAACAGCACAACGTCTTTCGAACAGTCACCATTTCTGGACTTCCCACAAGTATAACTACGTCTATGCTCTTGGATAATGTGAGAGGCGGAGCCATAATTGAGTCTAAACTTCTTGATACGCTCAAGATATTAGGTTCAAACACAGCACTCGTAACTTTTTCCTACGAGCATAGCGCTCTGGCTTATGAAGAGTATGTTAGGAAGCATCCGGTTATATTTGACGGTCTTGCTGCAAGGGTGGCCGTCTTACCAACTCCTACTTGGCCCATGAAACCTAAGCTCTGCAGAGATGTCTACGACAACAAATACAGCCGGTGCCTAGAGATCTACAACTTCCCTCGTGCGATATCGGAATTTCGACTTCGATGGGATCTCGGGCGTTTCGAAGGATTGAAGCTAGACCAACTGATACACATAGAAGTACGCAAGGATGGAACTATGGTACTACAATGTTCTTCAATCGACGGGGCAAGCCGGGCCTATGGCATGCTCTCGAGCCATAGGGCATATCGTGGCTGCGAGCCTTTCTTTACACCAGACCCGTGCTCCCAACCGTTGGAGACTTTACATGCTCTTACTGACGTCGATTCCAACGTTGCAAAAGTAGTCACGACGGATAAAGAGCAAAAGAGCCGAACTCTCGCGTATGAACGCCCAATTTCTACCACCGAAAGCACCATTTCCGGTTCTTCGGACGAGGATGATTTCAACGAGATGATCAGTTTCAGTAAGAAGATGGCCAGCAAGGAGACTTGAAGGCTTATCAAGATCGAGTACGAGAGTAAGCTAGTGGTCACTCCATGGGAAAGGCTTCTAGGCAGATGGTTAACGACCTCATAGACTTGAACTTATCTTTCCATCTTCCTTATCCTCTTCTCGCCGCATCGGTAATTCTCGCACTGTACCCATCAACTACCTGCAACATCGTCTGCATGCGAGCCTCACCTCCACTGATCTTATGCACCAAGATCGCGTTATTCCACAAAAATCATTCGATTCATCATTATCATTCTTGCACTGCTATTCGTTCATCTTGCACCCACAAAAGTTGAGATTTCAATGAAGAGCATGGAAAGGCCTTGGATAATGGAACCAGGAAGCAGATAGACCATCGCATACACAATACCAATCGATGGCATCTTGGAACTCTTTTCACTCTGCAATCATGTGATGTCAGAAACGCCATCATGCACTTATGTTTCCCAGTAGCGGAGGTTTTCTACATGTCAGAACCCTTGAGTGTTTGCCCATACCCACAACGCCATGCCGCTGCAATAAAATCCACCATCCCAAGCCCCTCTGTAGCTTCAGTAAACCCCCCAGTGCACAAATCGCCCCTTCTCCCCGTGATATGTTACAAGAAATTCTGCCTCTTCTTATTAAACGCCCTCTGATCCTTCATCCAATTCCGATACCCCTGCACACTCCCAATCTTCTCCCCATAATAATCCGGCACCGGATTCGCACTCGACCCTCCCGACGGATCAACTCTATGTTTCTTTATCCGTGCGTACAAATCCTTTTCTTTCTGTAGTAGCCACCCAAAAAAAATTAGCACGATCCATTTCAAACCCCCCCTACCCTTGCAACAAAAACCCCTCAAACAGGGACCGTTCCCGCACAAACCCCGCCCTTAAAAAAACAAGAAAATGAAAAAGAAAGAATATCATCACATAAAACTCACCCTTTCAATCTCCCCCCTCAACCCTCTATACCTCACTCCAAACACCGCATTCCCCACAAACGGCCCCAACAACCATCCCACCCCCCCACTCCCCATCACACACAAGCCCAGCACTAAAAACGGATCCAAGCCAAAATACCCCAAGTTCTCGAGCTCGAGATGAGAATTGAGGAGGTAGGAGGCGGAGAGGGCGGTGGAGGTGAGGGAGCCGGTGAGGGAGGAGAGGAGGGAGTAGCGTCGGCGGAGGTGGCGGAGGGAGAGGAAGGCGTTCCAGGTTAGTTGGTTGGGGGGTTGATGCGGGGATGGGGAAGGGGGGGTGGTGGTTGTGGTGGGGGAGGGGGAGGAGGTTGTTTCTGTTGTTGCGGTGGCTAGGAAGCGGGGTTTTTGTGATTTAAACGGTCCTTTGGTATGGGGAGATGATCTGTGGAGGGATATTTGCTGGTTTGTGCTGTTGAAGCGTCGTTGGGCTGGCGAGGCGGTGGTGGTGGTTTGAGTGGTGGTGGAGGCGGCGTTGCATGGTGTGATGAAGGCGGGTTGGAGCTTTATGCATATGAGCGCTGAGCGCAGGTGAGCGGGTTGGGAGGAGAGCATGATTGGGAATGGTGATTGAGATACACGTCTTTGCTTCTTGGTGACGGAGATTCTGAGTCGTGAGGTTTCACGTAGGGCTGTTAGCGGGACGCGAGCAGGGGAGTGGTGATTGGTGAATACTAGGATGGAGAGTAAGGGATGAGGAAGAGATGTGCGGACTCTACGAAAGGTTACGTGTCAGGATGTACTGTGCTCTCATCCACGATGGACTGAACCTGGACCTTTTGATATCTATATCTCTATGGTAATAGTACAGGGTTTCGATGCTACTAGCATGCCTCACACAAAACGATTTTTGAATTGTCCCGAGCACGAGCTCTCTCGAGGACGATTCGAGCTCTACTATATCATTATCAGCGAGCCATTTATAACAGATATAACAACAGAGGTCAGAAGGTTATAAACGATGTCTCAGATTATGTGGGTGATTGTGTCTCCATTTTTACGGCCAGTATACGCATAGCCTCAGCTTTCAACAACAATTTGTTCATCATAGACAGGAAAAAGTGGAATACAACACGTACATACCTTGAGATCGTCGGGTCATATCTATACTTGTGCGAACATTGGCTTTGGTTCAATTAAGACTTTGCTGTTCGCTCCTGATATGTTGGGTTAGCATATGCCCCAAAGAATTCATCGTCGCAGATATTGAGAGAGTGGGAATGTCAGAGTCTAATTATGAAAAGCATCATAGTGCTGCATGTGCAAACACTCAATGATATTTCTGACATAATTCTCATCATGAAATTTGGTTTGCATACAACTGTAGAACAGGTGTCTTACCGGCAGACAAATGAAATTATTGGTAAATCAAGGCAGTATGCTCTTAGAGTTGCTCGATGCCAGTAACGAATTGATCCAGCTGGGTATTGTCGGACACAATCGATTGAAGTGAGCGAGATCTAGGGAAAAGATGGTTAGAATTCCGGCCCAAGGATAAATAACTAGTCAGCGGCTTACAAATGATTGAGGCGCTTCTCCCTGACATCGTATTCCAAATCTTTGGATTTTACAGCAGCAACCTCAAGAACGGATTCCGGAACATTAGCTAGACGGGCCGCGTTCAAACCGTACGACCGATGAGCCACTCCCTCTCCAACTTCATACAGGAATGTGACATCTTGACCAGCATCGCCTGTCTCGGTGAACTTCATGTGCACGTTCTTCAGCTCGCCTTTTTCGAATCCTTTTGCCAACGAGCTAAGGTTCTGGTAATGTGTGATGAATAATGTCAGGCTTTTCTTGTCTCTAACCATATGATCTAACACCGCTTGGGCAATTGCCACGCCGTCATGGGTCGAAGTCCCTCTTCCGAGCTCATCAAGAATAACGAGAGACTTTGAGGTGGCTTGTTTGAGTATGTCGGAGGTCTCTGAGAGCTCCACCATAAAGGTAGATTCACCAGCCATCATATTATCAAAGGCACCCATCCGCGTGAAGACTGCGTCAAGCATGCCAAGCCTGGCCGATTCTGCGGGCACATAAGAGCCAATTTGACCCATAATGGCGATGAGAGCAACTTGGCGTACGTAGCTTGACTTTCCCCCCATATTAGGACCAGTAATCAATAGTGCTCGAGTACCATCGAACGCAAGTTCGGTATCGTTAGGGACGTAAGCGTCAAGGAGTAGCTGCTCAACCATAGGATGCCTTCCTTGCTCCACGAAGATGCAAGTCTCATTGGTATATTCGGGCTTGACGTAGCCTGGCTGATTCGCGATGGTGGCCAAAGACAGCAAACAGTCAAGCTTGGCAAGAGCCTGTACTGAGTCTCGAAGCGACTGATACTTTGATGAAATTTCTGCCAATAGTCGCGAAAATGCAACATCACAAGCAGCGGCCAATGCTTCCTTATGCTGGTCTCGCTCACGGATAAGACGAACGACTTCGGGCGTGTGAAAGCGGGAAACCTTTTTCGTTCCACTGATCTTGGCCCAAGATGCCGGAACGTTCTTAAGCTGGGTGTTTTCGACCTCGATGAGGTACTCAATACCCGCGACGGTCACGTATTCTACCTTTTTCTTCTTTACCTTTTCAGCGGCAACAGTGCGGTGAGCATCTAATTCCTGTTCCACACTAGCTATGCCCATCTTTTGTTCCATAATATCTTCGCTCTCCATCTCCTCTCGAAAGAAGTTGTACTTATCGTCTGCCTTGGCAGCTTCCGGATTTATCTGCTCTAGGTACGAGAGGATGTCCTCGGCAATGGTGGGAAGGACAGCAATGGCGTCATTGATTATCGATGATTGGAATCCAGCGTCTGAAGGGTCTTTGACCGAGACGAACTGCGTCGCAATCCGCTGCATGGTTTGCAGGACGGTCAGTAGTTCTGGACGAGTACATTTGCCATAGTATATGCGTATCAAGCTTTTTTCAAGGTCAATCTTAATCTGAGATAAAAGATGCGTGATCTTGTCCACTCTTACAGAAGGCTGGCCATCCTTTAGCTCTTCAACAGCAGCGACGCGTTCGTCCAATGCCGATGTCATTAGCAGCGGCCTTCCAACCCACTTGCGTAACAGCCGCTGGCCAAAGCGTGTACGGGTCCTGTCCAAAGTCCAGAATAAGCTGCCTTTGGCCGTGTGGTCTGTTTGATTTTGGTAGATTTCAAGACTGGTCAAGCTAGTCCCGTTGAGGAGCATGTGAGAGCGTGCACTGAATGATTGAAAATATTTCGTAAGATCGAAGACATGTTCAAGGCCGTACTCTGATAAATGTGTAATCATTGCGGAGAGGCAAATCGTTACGCATTCGGCAAGCTTCAGCACGTTTTCTAGGAGCTTATTCGCGTTCTCGTCTTGGTTCGCATTCTCCGCTTTCATTTTGCCAGCATAGAAGTTCGAGACATGACTGTAAGCCTGTGCTTCCATCATTTTGGGCTTGTCGACTCTCTCAACGCGAACTTTGTCGCCAAATACATTCGTTTTGCTTCCTGAGAGATGCTGGACCAATTTCTCTGTTGCATTCGATAAGTCCCCTACGATCAGGATCTCACACGGGGCAATGTGTAGCAACCTCGTTTCAATCTCGCTTCTCATGAAACCGTCTTCGAAGTCATCATGGATCACGTCTCCAGTAGCAGGTTGTACCGCAACTAGTCCTACGCGTACTTTTTCATCTGTGCCCCAACCTCTGCTATTCTGCTCCGTAATGCAAACTAGGTAACCCGTAGCAGGAGCACCCCCTGAAGGAGCATCGATTGGTGCTTCCAGGCCTTCTATATCGTCGATATACGTTCCTTTAGTGTAGAGGTTGGTGAGCTTGCGTGTAAATGGCGCATTCCGATTGTCACCCACTGCCTTGAGCGCTGCTGTCTCCAGTTGTCGCACAACGCCAACCTTGTGTCCCGCTCCAACTAACCGCTTGACATGCACGTGTAATCGATGTACAGGTACGCTTGCCGAGGCGAAGCGATCAAGATGAGCTTCAGACGGATGCTCATCAAACCTGTATTTACCGGGAATGCACACAATGCTCAACTCTTTTGCAGCTACTCTTGCATCCTCTCCAAAGAATTTAAATTTGTAGCCGACTTCGACGATGAGGATGGTATCCAGGTGCTTCCGTTTAATATCCAGAAATTGCTTCTCCATGGGTGTCAGCTTGCTAGCACCCTTCCTCGTGGAAACACCGGACTTCCCCTTGGCAGCAGGTTTGGGAGCAGCATCAGCCTCAGAACCCTCAGTGTCGTCTCCTTCAGCTTCTGCGGCAGCCGATTCCTCATTGACGACCCAGTTGCGCCTCTTTATCTCGGCTATACTGTCCGGACGACCTAATCTCTTGACGAACTTCTCGTGAAGTTTTGCCTTGCGTCTCCTTGTTTCTTCATCATCTTCCTCATTCTCCCCGTCGTGAATTGGCGAACTGGCAAACACATACTTCGAAGTCTGCTTGGACGCCTTGGGCTTCTTGACCTGATTAGCCGTAATAGAGACTAATGGCTTGTCTGATTTCCTGGCGTCATGAACATCAGTGGGCGGGCTGAGGGGCTTCGTGATAGAATTATCTTGATGGGTGTCCGATAGCCGTAATCTCTTGGGCACTGATGTGTCCTCCTCTTCGAGCCTGTGCTTAGGTGTAGTAGAAGACCTCCTTCCACCGGGTGTTACAATAGCCTCTTCATCTGATGAGACATAGAGGCTTTCCTGTCCTTCGCTAGCTGATGCTCCGTTTGAGATCTCCGCTGTTTTTGGAGTCAAAGAAGGTGGTGATCTAACTGGGGCACTTTTCGTGAAAAAGCTTGAGATAGACTGTTGCTTCTTGGCCGAACCTTGGGATAGATTCTGGATGGACACCATTGTCTACACCAGACACCTGCCAGAGCCGCAGAGTCATCTATCGCAGCATGGTTCTTCTAATATGTGAAGTGATAGGTGCGTGGGAGAATATTGCTATCAAGTCGCGTAGAGCCATCGCGTTCACGCTAAGAACGGGAGCTACCTTAGAGTTTAGGTATAGAGGCCCGCAAAGGCTACTACTTCTAAGTTCTACCAGACGAAACAAAAAATGGCAGAACAAGCGCTATCCAGTAGAACATGGCAGTACGTAGTAATTTCGGTAGGGATAGACTTAGGCGACCCCTAGGATCTACCACTAAAGGGGTCATCGCAATCAAGATACGAGAGCACCTTCAAAAATCGCGATTCCAAATGGGAGGCGCTAGACCTATTAGGGTTAGAATCGTCCCATCCGTCCTTTCCTTTCAGGTGCACAAGTGGGCAGGCCTCACCCCTTCCTAAACATACTGTAAAGAGCATGATTTGATTGGACTTGTGGAACAATATGACCAGAAAATAGCTATGACTGATACACATATATACCATCGTATCCGCCAAGTCAACCACCCCTCATGTGGACATCAGGGGGTGGTTGACTTAGTCTTTCAGTCTCCTGCCAGCCTACTCCTACATTGTCTTCATCCTTTCACCTCCCCTGTTTGCCCCGTATGCTTCCCCTGTTTGCCCTGTCCTGACACATCAAAAGGATGTGCAATGTACCGAAAGCCATTACAATGGTTCTTCAATTCGATAACCTTCATAACGATGTACAATGCAGGATCATTGGCTTGCTAACATGCATCGACTTAAGACTAGTCCAGCTTTGGGACAAACAATAGTGCAGAATTGTACTCCGTGGCTTCTGTTATGCAGACCTTTGCAGTCGTTGCCGACGATCCAGCTTCCAGTAGAAGTGTGGTCTGATTGATGTTTGACGGGCACGTTGTTTGAATTAAGCTTACTGGTAGTAGGAAAAGAACTCAACATTTGACTCCGATCAAGTGAGACGAGGATAAATGATACTTTCCCTGCAGATCTTTATGGACAGAATGAAGATTCAACATTGGGATAACGAGATCAAATATACAACAGGGAATGGTAGGGAGTATGACGAAATATGCACTGCTTTAGGAACAGCACGAGAAAAATGGAACAGGTGAAAGGATATGAGGCTCTGTGCTCACGTGTCCAGAACCTGACTGGCGTTTCCAAAGTCACCATCCTCAATGTTTCTGGTCAAATTGGCTTTGTAGAATGGAGGAACAGCGACTAGCCAGCTATAATGTCCGCACACGAGTCTTCAACATGGCTTGTGGAATCTGGTTTCCTTGGGGATCAAGATGTTCGTGGTGTCGCACACATGCATGCGCCCTGGATTCTACTGTCTCCGGATCAATAGATCAATCACAGATCTGCTCAAGCGTAAGCTGCAGCTTGTGGCAATTATCGGAAAGACGTCAGTGAGAATGGGGAGGACTACCGTTGTAATGCAGATCTCGCAGCTCTTGATCTTCATGTCGCCACCGCTCAGAGCGACATCGAGGTGGGTGTCTGGGATCAGGAAGCCAACTCGAAGCCTGTGCTTGATCGAGCCAAGCAGCTGCTCAACACCTCAGTCGACGGCGATCCCCATGTTCTACTTTCCCGTTGCCAAAGCCGGACAAACTCAGTCCTGGCGAGACTAAAGAACTGTGTATTCGAATTGGACGACCTGAGATCAATTCTTTGTGCATACTAGACGACTCTTCGTAATCTTAGTCCAGCAAAGCTGCTTCTGCTTGTCGTGATACCCGGTTAAGAGGCAGCAAGCGGTCACGTAGGGACCTTCCACTAGAGGACCTATAGATGTTTTTGTTAGCTGATGAAGCCACGGAAGCCTCCACAGGCGATTCGTGCATTGAAATCAAAGCAGATATGACCGTTGCTCGTAGTTTGATACAGTCTTCGCAAGAAATAGCTCATCGCTTCGAAGAGGGGGAAGCTTATGCTAATGCCAGAAGACATGACGGCGTTCTCGTTCGGGTGACCAATGGTTGAGGATACGGAGGACTTTGCAAAGTCACAAGAGACTGACGGAATGGAGGGACCGAATCAATAACGCCGCTATGGAATCAGAGATTCTTTCCTTGGGTTATGGGGTCGTCAAGGTGCAATAGGTAGTCTGAATCGGTAAGAGCGCATCAAGGATCGTCTAATGTCACGATACCTGAGTTCCTCGGTCTGCATGTCTTTTGACTGGCGTATAGAGCTGTGTCCACGGTAGAAGAACAATGTAGGCTAGATTGGCCTTGGAAAGATGGGAAGATATTGCCTTGAGGTGGTCCACGAGCAGCAAGACGGCGTTGTCCACCATGGTCATGCAAATCCCGCCATTCTGTCCGGTCTAATCAAGCAAGAATATGTGCATACATAGTAACAGAAGCGGTGAAAGGGTGCACAATTCCCAGAATCCCTTCTGTGGGCAAGTGAGATTGGTTTGATTGACTGAAGCTAGTGGAAATTTCTGGTTTGACCGTGTTTCCGCAAACAATACCCGATCGGGTTTGCCTCTGGACTGTCATTTTCCTTCCGTACCTTTCCGTACCATCACTTCCTACCAAAATTCCATCGTCTTCTTTCTACTCTTCTATATTCTTGTCTATGCAGGCAAAAGAAGCAAAGGCATCTTCCTATATGGGGCTCAGTTCCAGCTTCCTACCTCAGCAGTTGTGCGACTGTCTATCTCCACATTCTACTCGCCCTCGATCTCTACGAACAACCATCACTTTCCACCGAAAACATCTTCCTCTACCTCTGAGTCTTCTATATTTTGGTCTGTACAGGCAAAAGAAGCGAATGTATCATCCCAGACGAGTCTCAATTCAAGCTTCCTACTTCAGCAATTGTACGACTGTCTATCTCCACATTTTATCCGACCGGCTCTCGACCTCTACCAACATACCACTAATTAAAGATCGGTTACCTACGAAGCTTAATCGTGCAGCTTCTTTCTCTTAGCAGACACCATCTGGTGCCCGTTCGCTTGTCTCCTATGCATGTCTCCGGCTCTCCAGATCTACTGCGAAATTTCGACGACAATCGGCTCACCTTGTCTTATTCCCTTCTATCATTCCTTTTGGGACTGTTCTGCCTCATCTCCAGCCTACAACACCTCGCTATCGTAAATTAAGATTTGTCACTTGACACGGAGCCTGGTATGTCCTCCTCAGACTCTCATTCACCGCTGTCGTTTCTCCTTGGACTGCTTTGAGTCATTTCTCCCCTCACCAGCCCGCTATCGTCGATCCAGATTGGTCAACATGATAACGAGGCCTGCGACGTCCTCCTCAGAGTCCTATTCACCTCTGTCGTTCCTCTTTGGACTGCTTTGCCTCCTTTTCCGCTAACGCCAACGAGCTGTCGTCGATCAAGATTGGTCAGCGTGACGACGGAGCCTGTTGCGTCCTCCTCAGGATCCCTCATGAGGTATACGAACCAATGGAACTTCCCTCGAAGTCGGTATTCAAGATCTTTGGTCAGCTTTCCGGCTTGGACCAGAGATCTACTCGGTCCAATTGCAAAGCAGTGGCTGACATAGGAGCGCAGCGACTCTTCAGGCGTGTGCTTCGCGTCGTGGGTGGCTGCTACGGAGAGATTCGAGAAACCCGCACGAATGTATCATTCGGTCGCAACATCCGAGAACTCATGGATGGTGCAGGACTATTCATTCCGCTTCTTGAACATTGCTCGCACTACAAAGGACTCCATGACACAGCATATCAAAGTCCCAAGTCCCAGCCAAGACCCCTACTCAGATTACGAAAGACTACAAGACACAGCATACAGTAACACAGAGACTCAGCCACCCAAAGGATAAAGCGACGAAATTCGTCATCAACTCGATATCTTGCTGAGGGGAACCATGGGTGGAGATGAATCATTACATGCAACGATAGCCTATGGCTCCCTGAAATGTAAGGAGCTTCTGGATGGACAGAGTGTCATCGCCGACTTCGAGGAAGGACGACAAAATTCTCAGCTCACATCTGAAAAGCTTCCAAATGTCCTACTGCTACGCTGAGCAAGTTTAATTGGCCGACTTCCGATCCTTACGATCAGCATGAACAATTGCAGCAGCTTATTCGCGCTCCTCTGGTCACGGTGGAAAGCCGGCGCTTGAAGCTATACCAGAACTTCATTGGTTGGCTGCGAACTCAGCTCTGAGCCCCGATTCCTCGCTGCCGGCGGCCCAGACTCATTGGCTACAACAGGGAGCGGAGGCCCATGGCAGAAACGCCCTTCGTCTCAGCAACAGGATACCTGGGGGATGCTGGCTAAGCTACCGATTCATAAATACAGGCGTGGGTGGGTGGGACTCTATATATATATATATACAAGCGTAGGTGAGTGCCATATATTCCCCCCTTTGACTCCGCGGACGATTAATTGTGCGTGTAGGGTTCCCAGCAGCCGCCGGGGCACCCCTTGAGTACTCACCGATGCAAAGTGCTGATGAGGAGGGTGCGACCAGCAATTGAGATCCATGTGTACGCGGTGCTGGCTACGAAAATCTCGTTACTTTCTGTAGCCGAGAGGTCCGAGAGATCTCCGCCTCAATATGGTGCCGATGATCCTGAACTCTAACAAGGGGCAGAGAGCTTTATGATAGTCCGCTTCAACGATTCCAAAGAAGGTGCAACCCGGGGACTGCATTCCCATCCCCTTCAACCCTTATATGGAGCCCTACTTATTTCAATCACTCAACATTCTTACCAAAAACTCCACAAACAGTTCACTTAAACGATTCAGAAACATTAAGAATCGAGACGCAGTTCCTCTTGAGCCCCCAACGGCATCATGCAAAGTCTACCGTACATCTAGCAACCACTGCAATCGCGATGAATCCCAACGAAGGGGCGTTTTGGAAATGACGAACGGAAGCAATGTACTCGAAAATCCTACCGTCATCATTCAGACACTGCCTTTCATGGTCTGTTATAATCGATTATGCAATACAGCTTTGGCGGCGAAGACGCACAGGTACCGAACACCCTAGAACACCGGACGATTGCAGAATATGGATCGGTCACACTTATTGCCCAAGAAACTACTCTTAGCACATGGGCAAGATCAGATGACCAGCTCTTCGCACCACCAGGACAGTGAGCATAATGAAGAACAATGCAGGATCAGACACCCACAAAGAAGGATAAAAGAAGAGGTCCTATGACCTCCACTCTAAAGGAACTTACTGAGCCTCAAAACATGCAACAGAGCTATTTTTACACACTGCCTACACAGGTCGGAGGAAGCTACACCGCAAGAGTCAGGCAGCGTGTTCTAAGGAAGGGTGGTGGAAGATTTGGCTCCACGATAAGAAAAGGCAGAGGTCCGGAACTGGCAGACGACTTCGCTCCATGTACTGGAATTAAATGCAGACATGCTGCTAGATCCGTTACAGTGGGGGCATCTTCACAGGCTCTTCGGTCGCATATTCGCCGTCAGGACAGAGAAAAAGGTTTGATTAAGCAGACAAAACGGAAGAGTAGCTGCATCAGAGCTGGGAAAGTTTTGCGCTTCTTTTCGGCCAAGTTCTTTACAAACCTGTCGGCGAATTGGCTACAAAACGAGAATGCTACACACTTTCTACATTGCAAATACCTCTTTGAATCGGTCGGACTGCAAGGTTTGACACTGTTCGAACATTGGAATGGAGGCTCCGTGTTGCACGCGGCTTAGTCTGAGGGATGTTACATTTGGAACGTTCGTGGCATTTTCGGCCTTCTGTGACTGTTGATACCACGATTCTCATTGAAATTAGTACCAATAATGGAATATTCAAGCGCTGAACCAATGCCGTAACTTGAGCGAACGTAACAGAAGCCATGCGTACCATTTGGGACTTGACGCAATAGATCCATCATCTGATAAGAACATTAAGTAGCAAACACGTATCCCATCTCAAAAAGCTTTAGTAAATATCCTGCCATAGGCGTAGTAGGTACTCAGAGAATTCGTGACTGGATCGAAGATTTCCGAAGACTGCTCCGGGAAGGAGCCTGAAACAGTCCCATAGATCGGAAAGTAGCTTCCCTGCCCAAAACATGTACCCAGAACGTCCATGCCGCCCAAACTCTTGGATATCAGAAGCCAAATGCCCCCACGGAGGGTCTTTCCTGTTCGTGACATGTTCATCGATTCCGTTCTCTACAGCCAGGCTATCCTCAACCATGGTATTCCCACCCACTTGTTACCCCATCGCCCGAGCCATTGACATAACTCACGTTCCTCCCCCATTTTAAGAAAGCTGTCCCTAGAATTCCAAGCCCCAAAATCAAGGATTCCAATCCTTCCGAGCAAAATCCAGGAAGAGATCAGCTTGTAGCCGCTATTTTGACTGCGAGTAGTGTCCCCCCCGCATTCCGACGGCTCCCGACCGAACTCGTAAGAAGTAAAGAGCTCCAGAGGTGCCCTAGATGTGCCATTACCTACTAAATGCTCAGTGTATGTGTAGAGAATCGATCCAAATTGTAGGGGTTAAGGGAAGTTGATTCTCCATGCCACGATCATGGGAATCCTGCTTCCTCAGGCCAAGCTATGAAGATCCTGCTTCGATATCTAAGTTCCGGCCCTAAAGGTACCGGTGTCAGCGAGCAATACCTAGAATGGGATCAAACCGCAAGCGCTCCTTCCACAACGAGCTGTATTAGACGTTTCTCGGCTGAACATGCGGGAAGATTTGAGTTCCAAGAAGCGTAATTCGTAGTAAGTGTTTGTTGTAGGTGAAGAAAGTCGATACATCCGTAGGAGGTATGGGAAATTGATGTCCACACCACGATCACTGGAACACTGCTTCCTCAGCCCAAGCGATGGAATGCACTCCCAGAACTTTTACTTCCAGCCCCAAAGATACCGGTACCAGTGAGCAAGACCTATAACGGGATCAAATTGTAGTCACTCCTTTCACAATGAGCTGCATGAGACATATCCCGGCCGAACACGCGGAAAGGAAGAGCTCTAAGAAGACCCAATTTCTAGTGAATATTTGTTGTATGTACCCACGATCAATTCTCAGTAGTAGCTATGAGAAATTGACTCTCCATGCCAACATCGGTGGCAGAAACATATGTGACGGCCCTGGCCTCAATAATCCCAGTTCCAGCGACCCAAATCCAGGTGAAGATCGAATCGTAGTCGCTGATTTAGCAGCGAGCTGCGTGCCAGTCACCTTAGACGTTCCCGGACTGGACGTGTGCGATAGAAAATAGCTCCAAGAAGACCCATTCCGTGGTAACGTTCGTTGCTGGTGAAGAAGATCGATCCATCCATAGCAGGTATGGGAAGTTCACTGGCCATTCCATGATCGCTGGAAGCAGTGTCCTGGAATTGTGGTGTTTGGCAATGACGAGAGGCCGGAAGTTTTGGTGGATACTGTATGATTTGACGCATGGAATGGAAGCTGATAGAATTTGGTCACAAAGATTACTACTAATAGCAGGGGCAATCCAGGACTAGTTCAAATCGTAGGTCGACAACTTTGCAGCGAGCTGCATGCCACTCGTGTTCAACATTTCTGACCGAACATGCGAGGAGAAGAGAGCTCCAAGAAGAGCTATCCGCTTGTGATCCTTTGTTCTTTGTAGAACAGATCGACCAATTCTGTAGAAGATATAGGAACTTGAGTCTCCTGCCACGATTGTTGGGTTGTCCCTAGAAGATCTTTCTCTTATGCGAAGAAAATCGATCCATCCTGCAGGAACGATAGGAAGTAGACTAGCCATGCCACGATCGTCGGAATAAGTAACCCGATGTGTGGATTCAGAGAACAGCAAGAAGCAGGAATGCCTGGAGGATGTCGAATGGTTGGATCTATGAGAAGAACATTAGGTCGACAAGGAGCATGTCAGGTACCCAAAAGAGTTCTAGGTAGATTTTCGTTAGCAGTGCTCTTCCAAACGGAGAGGATCTATACAAAGAATAAAGTTTTTTGGGCAAACAACCATAGATTGCACCAAAAGGTTTGATCGAGCCGCTGACCCAGGGAATTGTGGCAGATGACCAAAATCGATCCATCCTGTAGAAGGAACTGGAAGTTGGCCGGCCATATCATGATAGCTGGTGAGAGATCTTCTAGATTTGCGTTGCTTGGAGCGTTAAGAAGCGAGAAAATGTGGTGGATGTCGTATGGTTTGACGCATGGAACAGCTAATCAGAGGTTTTTGGGTCAAACAATGGTATGATTCTAAAGAGCATTTTGGTAGATCTTCGTTAGTAGAGTTCTCTTGGACTAGGGTTGCTGATGTAAAGAGCTTCTTCCTTGGCAACGAACAATACATTGCACTCAAGGTTTGTATCGAGCTGTTGATGCAGAAGGACATGGCGGATGGAATGCATGAAGAGGGGTTGTACGCCCAGTTTGGCAGCTTCTTGGCGTAACAACTATATCTACACTCGTTTATTATGTCACAGTCCTCTTTATCATGCTTGGGCTCTTGTAATCTAGAACAACATATTGTATGTAGTTTAGCAGCCAGGAACATGGATCATGTTTGGTTTTCATTATGTTGCTAAGTGCTTGTTCAAGTTTGCCACGCTAAGGATTTTCTATGCTCATATTCCATACCATCCATCATTGTATCAAGTAGGCCCTTCGAATGAATAATATGTACAACGCTCGCCGAAGAACACATAGCCAGCAGTGAGCCACCAAAGAATTGCCAGTAGTGGATGACACATAATGCTATAATAACCAGTCCCTCAACTGCTTCCATAGTGAAAAAAAGACGCACGTCCTCATCAAGGACGATTAAACCATGTGAAAATTAGGTGCAAGTTTCGTCTCGAGAATTTCCCTAGACTGATTCCATTATCGAAATCGATACATATTCTAGTCAAGCGCAGTGATAACATGCATGGAATAGGTGCGGAATCCATCTCGGATGCCCTCAAGTAAGAACTATCTGAGCTTCCTCGCGCTTCTCGTACGGACCGAAGGGGATTTGCCTTGGTTCTGAGCTCCGTTCCCTTGGCCATCTGTAGATGTGAGGTAGTCAAAATGCGTTTGAGCTGTGTACGGGGGAAACTGTTGGGGATGCAGATTCGTGTTCAGTGGATTGAGGCTGGTCCCATAGTACCTTGGCTCCGCCAGACCACCAAACTCCATATGAGGAGGTAATGTGTTGAAATATTGCGGAGCCTGGTTTCCCGTGACTGAGAAGTAACGCTGGGTTATGCGCTGCTGGAAGGAAAGTCCGGCGCTGTCGTCCACTCGCCTTTCACCGTCCAATATTGGCTGAACATTCTCCCTGTTGTCTGCAAGAGCTGCTAAGAATTTTTTACCGAAGCTTGGAGAAAGAGAGTCAGGAGGAGGACGGTCCGGCTGTGCTGAAAACGGGCGTCCAGACGATGATTGGCGAGTTGCAAGCGGAATCCTACGATGAGTGGAGCTAGAGCCATGCGAATGGAGGCTATGATGGCCTTGTGCGGCTTGACAATCTGAAACGTCGGTGACTTTGGAAGCTGGCTTATTGTAATAATTCTCTATATGATCTAGGTCATCGCTGAATATCTTAAAGTCCCGTCGACGGACACTGCCGGTAGCACCAAAGGTCAGATGCCGCTCTGTATCCTCCTCGTCCATAGGATTATAGCCAATGTATGTGCTTCGTGGGCAGAGGAAATTGCTCTCATCCAGTGTTGCAAGCGCTTTTTCAGAAAGCTGCTGCAGGTTTGATGAGGCTTGGGTACCCGAAACACGAGTAGCTGTTTTTCGTTGCCGAGTCTTCTTCCCCACCTTGAAACCGTTAGTGCTGAGATCTCTAAGCACTGCCTTATTAGCTTTGGTACGTTGTCGCTTTGTTGGCACCGGAGGAGGGGTCAATTCCCTGGGTGGACTGCTCTCCACATTACCGGTGATTAAGCGTTCTTTCTTCAAGATTCCGTCGGGCCAATAGATTCTTTCAATCTGCTCCACAGCTGCCGAATCGATCTGCATTTGCTCGATAATTGAATTGTCCTTTTTTTGATTTCGACGACGTTGTGCCTCAATACTGGCAGAGTCGAAAAGAGACATTCCGGGCCACTTGACTCCTTTAAGTACTGGCGAATGGATGAGTCCGGTGCCTTCAGTCTCCGAGGATGGGACCCGTGAAGATTCGACGGCTACCTTCTGCTGCTCTTGCTTGAAAGGTGAGAGGGGAACCGGGAGGCCGCCAAAGTCAGCTGGGTCAGGATATCGAGTGGGGCTGCGTAGAAAAGTTTGGAAACAGTCATCATCATCGTTGGCGTCATATTCAGAGCCATAGCCTAAGCGTGGATGGTTCGAGGCTCCTGGGTCTATCTGTAAAGCGTCGTCTTGAGTCGGTGGGCTGGCGTTGTGCCATGCACCCATGCGTGGTACGTATGCTCGGTGTCTGGCCGCCGTGTCATGTGGAAAACCTTGAAGCAATGTTGATGCAGGTGGATGGACGGGAATCGCTAGACGCGATTGGGACAGTTGAGGGTCGATGACTCCTTCAACTTTCGTAGGACTCGGAGTACTCATCTGACGAAAATTAAAAATCAATTCTTCAAAGTATTCCCAAAGAATAGCAGTCATTGAGGAGGATGCTTACCCTTTGGCTCGCTGTGGGTGCGGCTTTGTTCTTGCGTGCTTTCCTCTCCCCAGTTTCAGAAGCAGAGCGTGGTATGGCCTTCTTGGAAGCATGTCTGCTGGTCGTATCTTTCAAACCCTTTGCAGCCAACCGCTCCGAGAGTAGCTTCTGGATTTGATTACGCTCGTACCACTGCTGATGCGCATCTTTCTTTGCCTTGGCGGTGGGATCATTAAGAGCAGCTCGGAGTTCAGTGTTATTATGGTGTGCTAGATGTGCTTTGGAATTGACATGAGTTAGTAGGTGCGATATATCACTGAAGTCTGGCTCCTTGGGGCAGATGTTACAATGAAGTGGAATGTTTGCCATGGCAGTGACGAGCTTGTTATGCTCTTGTGTGGCGATGGGGAAGCAATGACGAGAGCAATGACAGTAATACTTTCTTAGTATCAACGGTTATTACTATGCTCTTCCCTAAGAACGAAAGCAAGAGACCATTGCTTGGTCAAAGAAGGTGAGGTTGGGAGGAAAGGAAGTACGGGAAGCGAGAACGCGAAGTTGAGGTAGGTGTGTTGTGGATAAAGGCCCGGCCTGGACCAAAACACGGAAGGCGCATCTCAATGAAGGATTTACGAATTCTTGAGCTCTTACGTCTTGAAAGCAAATATTCATGAGAATGGACGGTTCATGTTTCTCATCCAAATACCAATAGATTGAAGAACTTGAAGTCTTCGTCTCTTTCCCCTGCTTGTTCGGCTACTAAATTGTTTGATCTTGTGATCATTCGGCTTACAACAGCATCGCGAACTCGTTGAGAATGTTGATATTTTGGGGAGCTTGCCCATAATGCCTCGAAAAACATCAACGCCCCAAAATACGGCCCGTGATTGCTTTTGGCATGCAACTGTACTCAAGTTACCGTCATGTCAGGCAGGTCTCCAAGGTGAAACTTACTATATGGGGTCCACAGCCTGTAAACCAGGAAAGCCCAACAAACTTAAACCTGCAATGCCAAAAACAGTGTGGAAGACGTCCACCATGTCTCCGGGCCTATCAGCTATGCCACCCTTGTCAAGGTCCTAGAAGAGGTCAAACATGCTCATCGAGCGAGAGACGAGATCCGATTTACCTGGCATTGCAAGATAAATTTAGTCAGCTTTTTCCCATCGATCCAATGGATCCTATCAATCATAGCTAAGCTAGTCAATACCCACCAGCTATAGCACACATCTTCTAATTTCTCCGGTCTACCATTGAGACCTCCATTGGGTAGCTGCCTCTCACTTAGCCAGCCACCAAGCCGATCTCGGTCCACCAGGTCAAGCCGACCAGCAATCGCCAGAGCTCCAACACACGTATAGATTTGTCCTGCATGGGATTCTGCTCCTGGACTGACCCCGTAACCTCCATCAAAGTTGCCGCAGGCTTGGACATGAACCACAGCTTTCGGGACGTCAATGAGTGAAAGAAGGTGCAGCAGTGACAGAGCATTGAAAGCTCCGAAGAGGAAGCGTGTATCAGTCTCTCCCCATTCGTCCCCTGCGAAAGACCCAGTCGTGGAGTCCTGTAGACTAGCAATATCTACATTGGCATCAGTGCCATCCTCAAGTCTAAGAATGCTGCTCCTACACTCGCCAACTTTCTCTTTCCCAGTCTTCCCCTTTCGGTCCAATTGATCCACTGCGTCGACTGTCGCCAAGATTTGAACAGCGCTTACCGTATACAACATATGAGGGTCATGTCCTGGGGCTGCTCCAAACCCTCCATTCTCATGCTGACACGAAAGTACAAATTCGATTGTTGCATCACGCGGTAGTGCTTCCGGGTGACCTAATAGATGTAGTGCAGTTAAGCCCCAGTACACTCCGTTTAATCGTAAATGTTCTGTAAGCCAATACTCGAGCTCATCTTGTCGCTGTCAGTGAATGAGCTTCTGCCAGATATGTTTGCCGTAAGCGTAGCTTACTGTATCCAGGCTCTGGATATACTTGACATGACGGTCCACTACTAAGTTGAGCTCGTCTGGTACGGATCCGCCGGAGCCTCCTCTACCAGGACCTGACACTAAAGACATATCGAACTGTTCGTATTCGAACCAATGCAATTACTTGAGGCTGAAATTGAAGAACAAAATTTTGGGAAGGGTATCAATGGAAACAAGCGCCGCGCAGCAAGTAGTACACTAAGTTTCAATACGAGGTTTCGATCGCTTATCTTCCACGTTATCGGGCCTTCTGCGGGGATGAAACAGCCGCCAAAGGTGCTGTTCGGTAAAGTATACCACACGCTAGCCGTTTATGTCCTGCATTAGCGGCTTGGCAGCGCAGCAATTGGCGTCAGGGGACAAGGGAGCATTCCAATGGAGAAAGACGAGCAGACGAGCTCCCCACCAATACCGCTACTTTCACCGCTCTTGAATCGGGCTAAACCAACAACATATCTTACGACTGCTCCAGCTTGAGTGGGTACCAGTACTGATCAGATCTGCACCTATAACAACAGCTACTACTACTCCGAACTTCTCCGTCTGGGCTATTGAACGATAGGCCTTGCCACGATCCGTCACGAATCCAGTCGACGCTACTGCATCAAAGTGCATAAGAGCCGCCATCGTTGACGCTGGTCGTCCGCGTGGGGTTCTTGGAGATTTTGGGCTTAGCAGCACCTTGTCAAGACCGGTACACTGCTATTCAAAGACCAGTCTCGAGCCTCTACAGTTCAGTCACGGCGAAGGAAATCTCCTGACCTACCACGGCAGGCATATTCGGAGCCAATAACGATTTTGTGTCGATATTCCGTGGTTGTAGAGAGGGACAGGAGAACAAAGCCTCTGGATATGCGTGGAAGGTCAGTGTGGTCAGCTCCTTCTCCCCGATGTTATGCTTGGGTATTAGCCACTGGACGCCAAAGGCCTTCTCCTACATATCAACCCTGTCATGAAGACGCATGCTTCCACACTTTGGGTTGACAATGCCATTTTTTGGGGGTCCATCGCTAATACTCCATCTTCTAGGCAATAGAAATATCAAAGCATCCAACATTTAGTCCCAAACCCTCTCTCAAGTTGAGCTCCACTCAACGTGATCCACCTAAGCGTCCCCTACAAACTCTTTCTGAATACATTTATCAAGAGGAGACGCCTCCGTGTCGTGTTCCTGTAAAACCTCCACGGGCCGTAATATATTATACCTACGGTCCCCAATCGGCTCGAGCTAGGGACATTATTTAAATACCATGCATGGCCATGCCTGAAAGACAGTACCCAGGCAGCACCGATATTTATTAGCTATATTATACCAGCTAGCAGCCAAATCCTCAGGCCCTGACTGCAATAGCAGAGGAAGACCGTAATCGGTTCAGGGCGACCGATGAGACTGAGAAAGGGCCGAACTCCTGGGTCTGGATAGCTTGTGGGAATATAGAATCTTGCGAAATTACCTCGTTTCTCGGTTCATCCCTAGAAATACCATAAGGCGTCCGACATTGCCCAATGTCCTCTTGCTAATGACGAGGCAGAGATTAGACATGGCAAGGCCTACTTCGCTTTCTCTCACTGTACCAAAGAGGGTGTCGGTTATTAGTAGCGATGTCACATCACCTACTGATGCTGAAAGTAATTCACCGCCCCTGCGGGAGGCTAACCTGGTCAGTACACGGAGCCCTACCTTCGATGCACCCCTATCCCCGTCAGCCGAAGATCAAACAAATTCACCCGAACTCACCTCACTACCACCATTTCCATCCTCGCCCAAACAAAAACCAAAACATGCACGAGAACCTTCGAAAGGCTTCTTCTCGAATTTGAAGGCTTCTAAATCATCTCAAAAAGTCTTTCAAGTAGAACCAACGATTAGACAAGTTTCTGAAGAAATTCCAAGGAGCAATCTAGATTTCGCTGAAAATAACATTTATTCACTGCGAAAGAGTCCTGGCTCAACACCCGATTTGAGCCTGACAAATACTTTAGAGGGGAACTCCACAGAAACCCGCGAAGGTACGCTGGCCACGTTATCACGGAAAGTAGAAGGTACTGATGGCAACAAAGATATCCACGGTCAAGGGCACAAGATTCATCGACGCCCTGTAGGAGGCTCGGTTATATCCGAAGATATTGTTGCCACGCCCACCGACTCGGCCAACTCAAGAAAACCCAAACCCCGCTTTGGCACGTTATTGCAACGTACTCGGTCAACACGTGTTGATGATAGTGGTGGTCGCCGATCAAAACCGACAACTCCAATATCTACAGCTGCTCCAGAATTAAGACTGCAACTCGACGGCCCAGCAGATGATAAAGATCACCAACCAGGGCCAAAAACAGCTCCGCTTCAACAAGACTATTCTCTACAGGACATGGTGAGCGCTAATCATCGTAACCGATCAGCCGACCGGCAAATCAACAAAAGGGACCATAGTCAAGAAAAGATGCCAATGCGCCGTGGTGAGAAGGCATCTAGTGGTGGATTATCGACATCCTCTTCCAGTGGACTTCGCGAGAGTGGCGGATCACAGCTCCTGACTAACATCAAAAACACTTCAAGTAAAGCAGCCGATGGTCTCGGCAAAGCGGGGAAAGGCTTCTTTGGAAAAATATCTAGAAGCGGGAGTAGTAATGCTAAGGAAGAGGAACCAGGACGTTATGTGTGTTCCATCATCAATCTCCCACTCGCCGAGCAAACTCGACGTACTCGTATCGCTCCACGACTAGAATACTCAAAGGACAAGACCGAGTTCTGGATGCCAGCATTACCTTGGCGGTGTATCGAGTAAGTCACCGAACTTTAGTCTGGTGTAGCCATACTGACGATAGAGCAGCTACCTTAATTACAAAGGCTGTGAGCAAGAAGGTCTATACAGGGTACCCGGCAGTGATTTAGACATCCGCAAATGGCAGAAGAAATTTGACCAAGGCAAGTATAGCTAATATGGTGGACGTAAGACATTATGAAGCTAATACATGTGCAGAAGGCGACATCAATCTCCTCAATCAAAAAGACTTAAAAGACATCAACACTATCGGTTCTATGCTAAAAGCATGGCTTCGCCAATTACCTACAGACATCTTGCCAAAAGATGTCCAGGATGAACTTGCTACTCAATGCCAAGGTCCACGAGGAGAAGTGCCTCAGGGAGTTCCTCAGCTCTTTAAGGATAAGATTTCATCGCTTCCACCGTGGAATTACTACCTCCTCTTTGCCATCACTTGTCACTTGAGCCTCCTCCTCGCCTGCGTTGATAAGAACAAGATGACATACAAAAATCTCTGCATCTGCTTCCAGCCTGCTATACGAATTGACTCTTTTTGCTTTTCAATTCTTGTGCAACAGTGGCGTGAATGCTGGCAGGGTTGTTGGACCGAGAAATATTATCTAGATGACGAGTATCGTATCCTCGACGGAGAGCCAGCTTCGGGCGGGAGTGATGCCAATAGCTTCCTAGACAGCTTCAGCCCAGCAGCCATGGAGGAGCGCCCATTAGCTTCAGCCAGCAGCAACAAGGCCTTCATAGTAGGGCGTGCTAATCAGGGACGACCTTCACCATTGATAATAAGCAAGGCCAGCGAAGAGCAGCTTGTAACACCAACCCGGGAGACGCATAACGGGTCTCAAAATGGTTACACGAGACCTTCAACCCAGCTTCCAGAGCTGGCACCGATGATGCCACTTTCGCCAATCGGCCACTTTCACTGAGCAACGTCAAGAACACCCTCCGATCACAACAACAGTGCATAATTTGGCAGCAGCAGGCATTCTCAAGGCTCTCCCACCCAACGAGGTCCATACTACATCAGATCAACGGCCGTCTCATACGAAGCGTTACCATATCTCATCATTTTCATTTCTCCTACTGTATTATTCAACACTTTTTCAGCAATTTCCAAGGGAACGGGCGGGCACGTTCCTGGTTTTCGAGACGTGTCCATCATCACACATTGGTACGAAGCAGATAGAACCACCACTACGGGGGATAGAAGAAAAGAAATGAAGGAAGAGAACGAACACCATACCATGCACCATCAAATGAGCGAACCGGGGCTTGCTCCCCATATTCGTCATTTGATACCCCCCAAAAACGAGCGATCGATCGGATGCATCCAGATACGATGGCCTTGGCTAGGTCGATACCACATTGGCGTACCTGTACCTCGGATTCGTTTCAGTGACTTCGGTCGATCGCCATTGTCATCTTTTTTCATTCTTTTCTTTTCTATTCTACGATTCCTCGATTCCTCGATTCCGCGATGATGGTGGATGTACACCGTATGAACTTTCTTACTGTGATATCAGGGAGGTACATACAGCATGCAAATAAGGGCAAGGGAGGATATCAGTTCAGATTGAATTGCATTGCACTCTTAGCGAAAGGGCGAAGGGAGAATGAAAGGCAAGGGAGGCATTGATTGTTTGCCTCATGTAATTCTAGATGACCAGCATTCTCTAATGCAGAAGCATTTTCACAGTCGATTGATGAATGAAATAATTTGCAGTGTGGTTTAATATCTACATTTGATCCGACGTAGTCATTCGACTTCCCAGCACAACCCTCGCCGCATCCGCAGCCTCAAGAGCGCGTTATGTGGCGCATCGATATCCCCATAGACCTGATCGATCTTAGCTATCCGTTTAAAGCTTGCAGTGACTCTTATACACCTCTCGAGCCGCAGCTTTACCATCCACACGCATGATGATGATGATGCACTCATATCTCATAAAAAAACCCAACCACAACGCCCTCATCCCCCACCGCCCCCACTCTTCCTCGCTCTCTTCTCATTATTCCTCTGCTTCCTCTCCCCCCTCCTCATCCTCTCCACCCTCTCCCTCCTCCCCTGGCCCCTCGCCCTCTCCCCCTTCCCCTCCCCGTCCCTCTCTCTCTCCTTCTTCTCATCAACCTCAACAATCCACTCACCCTCCCCCTCCTTATTCCTTCCCTTATACCCCCACTTCGGAACCCACTCCCCTTTCTCCTCACTATACACCATCTTCCCCTCCCCCCGCTTTTTATCCTTGATCCCCTTCTTCTTCGCGAATTTCTCCCATTTCGTCATTTCTTTGGGCGCTGGGAGCGGTTTTTCGCGCGGTAAGGGTGTTGTGGGTGGGGGGAGGGTTAAGTAGATATCGGATGTGGGGGTTGTGTGGATGGGACAGGTGAGGAGGAGTTGGTTTATGAGGGATTGGGCGCAGGTGCGGGCGGTGGTGGCGAGGGAGGTGGGTGTGGGGTTGGGGGGGAGGGGGGAGGGGTCGAAGAGGAGGAGGTTGCCGAGGTCGAAGGTGTGGGGCATGGGAGGGTTTATGGTGGTTGTTCTGCGAGGGGGAAGGTCAGTGGGTGTGTGCGGTGGTAACGGGGAGGCGCTTACGGGTTGGTCACTTTTGCGGTGGAGGTTGAGTGCGGCTGTGGAGGTTTGTCCATTACTGTATCTGTGTCCATTGTGTGGTGGTATGTAGTCGTGGGGACGTATTTCGAACTATATATTTTCCAGATAATATAAAAAGTTGAGGCTAGAACTGTCTATCTCTTTTGTCTTGGCGAAATGCTGATGACTAAGCCTCGAGGCATGGCTCAAGAGAAGATCTCGCCCTACATTAATGCTTCAAATAGAAGGTACCTCGACGTTCTTCCTTAGGGCTCAACTACAATGAGCTTCCAGACCTGCTGGCGATGCATATCCAGAGCTTCAGACCCGGCCTTGCTCGCCTATCGACCAGCGCGACAGCCACGAACCGTCCTTCTAGCATCGAAAGTCTTATTCTCTACCAGTGCATCATTCTTGCATGACCGGGGTGCAGGAGGCGCAGGAAGGGCGAAAAAGAGCGCCATCAAAGACGATGTTCCAACCCGTGGTAGGAGCAGGAACTTCATTGCCAAAAAGAAAACTGGGAACCTAGAGAGAGGAAAGAGGCCGGCAGTGGGCGAACGAAAAGCTCTTCGCAAGCGAATTGTACTCAGTAATACGAATGCGTTGGAAGTTCATGGCTTGCAAGATATTACTGCCACGTCAATTGTCGATGAGAGCCAAAGGGGGCAAGTGCTTGGGATACCAGGGCCGGTAGTCGATCAATTGCGAGCAGTAGAGGCCTTCAAAGTTCCTCAGTCGTGGGCCCTGTTCCGGAGGCCAGCAATGCTTATCAGGCGTGAGACTGTGGACTTTGGGAAAGACATGGAACAGATAGAGCAAGATAAGACCAAGAGCATTCGTCGAATCTTGGTGGGTGATAGGGGAAGTGGAAAAAGCCTGATGCTCCTACAAGCCATGACAATGGCTTTCCTCAAGAAATGGGTCGTCATAAACATCCCCAATGGTATAACAGCCCCTTCCCTCATCTAAAGCAATGTCTAACGCCTCTCTTCTAGCCCAAGATATCATCCTCGCCCAATCAGAATACGGCCCCCTCCCTGGCACCTCCCCACCCCTCTACACCCAACCCACCAACACCGCCGCCCTCCTAACCGCCATCTCCCGCGCCAACCCCATCCTCTCCTCCCTCTCCCTCTCCCAAAAAAACCCTTCCCAAACCTCCCTCCCCGTCCCCCTCCCCCCCAACATCTCCCTCTCCCGCCTCGCCCTCCTCGGCGCCTCCGACCCCGAAAACGCCCACCCCATCTTCCAACTCCTCCTCTCCGAACTAAAGCTCCCCAACCGCCCCCCGCTAATGCTCTGTCTCGACGGTCTATCCCACATAATGTGCGACACCAAATACATATCCCCCCCCTCCTACAAACCCATCCACGCGCACTCCTTCACCATCCCGAAATTCTTCCTCGATCACCTCTCCGGCTCTGCATCCTTACCCAACGGCGGCGTCGTCTTAGCCGCTACATCGAATTCTAACAACCCCGTGGTACCGAGTTTGGATTTAGCGTTGGCGCAGTTGGAGGGGAAGGAGGTGGTGAGGAGGGATCCGTTTAGGAAATATGATGAGAGGGTTTTGGGGGTTTTTAATCGTAGTAGTCCGGCGGTTGGGGGGTTGGTGGAAGTGCAGAGGATTGGGGGCGTGGGGAAGGAGGAGGCGAGGAGTTTGATGGAGTATTGGGCGAAGAGTGGGGTTTGTAGGCAGAGGGTTGATGAGGGGTTTGTGGGGGAGAAGTGGAGTTTGAGTGGGGGAGGGGTGGTGGGGGAGTTGGAGAGGGCGGTTGTTAGGATGAGATTTTAGAACTGGTGGGGGGGGGAGAGCAGATGTTTGATTGGGAGGAAAGTTATGGATGAGAGCTAGGAAGGAGATGTCTATTATCTTTGCTCGAGACGTTTGTGTATATTTGAGTCGGACAGAGCAAGCAGTCACTGAGCACAGTATGCAATACAAAATACATCGCTCAGTCTTATTTGGCATAAGTAGACAATTTGCATGCTTTAATTCCATCGCTAAAATTAATCAAGTCTATGAAGATATCGATACACCAAAAAACTCGCTCGCAAGATGACGCATGAGAGCTAGAAAGAAGATGTCTATCTCTGCTTAAGAGATTTGTGTACGTTCAAGCCGGACAAAGCAAGCAATTATTAAGCACAACATGCAATACAAATACATCGCTTAGTCCTGTTTATCACAACGAGACAAAGCTAGCTTTGCAGTATCCATCAGCTTTTGCTGTTCCACGATCCTCTGCCTTCCAAAGTCGTCCTTCCGTGCCCTTTCAAACTCGCTCGCGGTTTCCGTAATCTCTTCCTGACTCTTCTCGAGGGTGACCGATAATTGGTGCCGGTTACGATCTAGCTGTGCTTGGTTTGATTCAAGAGCTCCCTGTCGCTCTCGCTCATAAGCGTCGATGAGGCTGTTGCCGCCGAAAACATAATCTTTGACCACATCCCGCATGGCTGTTTGTTTATCGACTAAATGCCTCACGAGACGCTGTACAATTGATGAGCATCCTGTATTTCTTCAGCGCAGAGACATTACTTACGTGTGATATATTTAAAAGCACGCCAAGCATATTGCCTTGGTGCGGTTCGAGAGCCCTTCGCCATTGGGCTGGGGCGTCCACTACACTCTCCTGGGAAGAAGCCTCAATTGAAGTCGATAGACCTTCTGAGGCGGCTGATCCTGAACTCGATGGGGTAACGGTAGAACCAACGGAGATGGCATCGCGTTTTCTCTGCTTTCTTGGTGGCTCTGCCTCCACGAGGGTTTTGTCTGGATCTTCGGTGCATGCTGGAAGACGTCTTTTCGCATTCATCACCCTGTCCTTTCCGCTCGGCATATCGGCTTGGCTGCGAGCTTCCGTACCGCTTTTCCTACGGAGTGCACGTATGAAGTCACTCGTTTCCACTTGCCCAGCACCAGTGAAAGGGTCTTGCGGTTCTGATGGAACAATATTTTCTCTCGTTTGAGAGTTGACGATTGTACCATCATGGAACATATAGTGGGCCGGCATTGATGCGAAATTTGATGGCGCAGTAGGTGAACCGTATTTCCCCTTGCTATTGCTGGAAAATCTGTCGAAGCCCGTGTTGGAGCCTTGCGCCGGAGGAGGCATTTCGGTGAGAGGCAGACTAGGATCGTCCTCGAGGTCATCTCCTTCAGCACATCTCACATATTTCTCATCGTCTGTATGTAAATCAGTACGTAAGTAAGAATCTACCACTTCTTCGTCCTTTATCTGTCCTTGAGTCTGTGCAATCCTGTCATTGCGAGCGTGCACGGAAGGCATGGGACTACCGTTTTCAGCAACCCTTGTGTTCTGCGAGCTCACTCTAAATGGCTTTTCGTGTACAGCGATAGAATTGGCGGGCTCTGGAATCATCTGGGGTGCATGGTGATGCCTAGTGGGTGGAGTGATATTTGGCTTCTGGCGTTTGGATGGCTGTTCGTATGCTAACAGCGCGGGATCATCGATTTGAGATGCAGCCTTCCTCTTCAATATTCCTCGCTCTTTTTCAGGTACGGCTTGGTAGCTATCACCAGTCTGCATACCTGTAGAGATATTTAGCGGCTTAGGCTTCTTGGTAGAAGCTGAACCTTGGTTCCTGGGGCCTTCTGTACTGAAACTAATAATCTCCGGCTTGCGATTGATGTTTGGGGGTTGCACCTCTGCGAAGTCAATGTTCAATGGCTTTCCCTTTGCTAATGTTGATGTAGCACTACCCACAGTTTGCCGAGGGTTCTCACCTTTCCCATGTAAAAGTGCCTTATATTCGTTGGACGGCGTCATCTTAGGTCTCTTCTCCCTAGCTCCGTCGTCAGGCACTGCTTTTCTTTTGTTTCCAACTGCGACCACTGCTAGCCTTGGATTATTGGGCTTTGCTACGGCTTGTTGTGGTTGAATAAGGCCAACATTTTGCTCCGGCTCTGCCTGCACTGACTGCTTCGTAGGCCCCTGGTCCTTTTGGCGTCGTTTTTGAGCTTGAGCTTCTTTATGTAGACCCGAGTTGGCATTGAATGAGGTTTTGTTCTGTTGCTGGACGATCCAAACATCGTCTTGCGTCTCACTTTGTATGAAACGTTTGCTATCATTGACCTGGCCAGTGCTTCTGATATCTTTATGATCTTTCGACGCTTTGGAGGTTTCTTTCGCGTGTGGGCTTGCGCGCTCCTTCACAGTTGCGGCAGTGGCCTGATAATTCGGAGCCAGCAAGCTCAACTTTGCTCCAAAAGGGTCTTGTGTTCTTGGGACTCCGGAAGTGGCTTTGTTCCTGTCAGGTTTGATCGAGGTCTGGCTCGCATGTTGGGTGGCTCTTTTTGTGCTTTGAACTTCTTTCCCCGTCATGTGAGAGTGGACTTCCTTCCCTTGGCTAGTGGCTGTTTTCTTTCCAGATTCTGACGTTTCATCGTTCATGGTTTCAATCTCTCGTCGATCGATAGACTCCATGTCTGGCATCGCTTGCTGAAAGTGGCTATCCTCAGCGTCTCCGACCATACCCAGTGGTCTCACCTCTTCGTTCATTCCCAAGTCTGACTCGATTGTTGACCGTTCCTTCTTGGACACTGCACCAAGATCCTCGGTGATGCTCTCGGGAATGAAACCGTTCTCGCCATCCGGGGACCTGTCGTGAGTATCACCATTTATACCCACACGCGTCGATCCTCTCTCCTTGCCCCCGTACGATGGCTCTCCATGTGTTACCGATAACTCTGGGTGCGTCGGCGGAAGACTAGTCTTCAATCCAGTTTCCGCTTGCGCTATACCATGTCTTGTCGTGGTGCTGACTAGCTCAACATTCTCCACGCTGCTAGTTTCGGATTCCGCATACTCATCTGGTCTGCTTGACGGCACTGTATCTTTAGACAGCGTATGATTCTTAGCAGTACCGTTAATGGAAGCTTGAACTTTGTCATTATCTTTCAGAACTTTTGTCTCAGGTATTTCTGTGGAGGACGGTTGAATTTCCTGTTTGTTGGTGGTCGTTGTTGCCCTCTTCTTAGACAAACTGACCGATTCTTCGATCTCATCGACAATCTCGTCAGACCCTTCCAAGCCTTGAATCCTCTTGTTGGCAATCAAAGCCGCAGTACGCCTTGACCTTGGTTCTATCAAACTAGCAGCAGGCTTTGCTTTAGTCGTATCCTCCACTGATGCTTGACCAGCGATCTTCTTTGGCTGAGTTTCAACCTTCTTTGACTTTCCTTCTTTGGAGTGTCTTGCCGGCTTCTTTGCGACGCGTTTGAGTTTAATTTGCTTCGGAGACGTTTCATGATCTTCATTGCTGTTATTCAACTCTATGTTCCATAGAGATCCATTCCCTGCGTCCTCATTGATCTCAGGTTTAGCAGGTTGGACTGCCTTCTCTGGTGGGGGCTTTGAAGCATGGGCAGGCTGAGATTGAACTTTAAGGCGCTGTGATGGAACAGATGAAGGGAGTATTGCAGACTTGGCAGATTTCTTTGGTTTCGGCTTCTGTTGGATTACTCGGCCTTGGGCTTGGGAAGTTGTTTTATCTTGTATCATAGAAGCCTCCAGCGTGCGGACCGGCGCTTTCGGAGATCTAGGAAGATCATACTCATCCTCAATAGTTTCTCGACCCTTCCCTTTCGGAGACCTAGGAAGATCGTATTCATCCTCAACATGTTCTCGATCTTCCTCTTTCGGAGCTTGCCCTTTGCCGCGGCGTTCTTTGGCCTTCTTGATAAGACGTGATTTTTGAAGTCCGACTTTTCTATTCGCGGAAGCCGCGATTCCGTTATTGTTACTTGCTTTACTCGTCTTGAGGTTTTTCATTAGAGTCCCAGCTGCACGCCCAAGTTCGAGCGTAGATGGAGACTCTACTCCAGCCTCTACACTGCCATCTTTGGTTCGAAGACTTCTGCTCAGCTTCGACGAGGGCGGCTTCTCGATCGTACCATCCTCTGTTACTGGCAACGTTTCATTATTGCCTGGTGGGCGTAAAGGGTTAGGTCTGATCGCTGGCACTGCATTGTCCCCAATTTTGGATTGATGTCTAGACGCTCTCGGACTAATATCGTATGAGCTATCATAGCCTTGATCTTGATCCTTCGAGAGTTGATCTGGATGAGTGCTGCCTGGTTGGCGTGAAAGCTCAGGATGGATCACTGACACTGCATTGTCGCCAATTTTTGATTGACGTCTAGACGCTCTCGGACTAATGTCGTATAAGCTATCGTAGTCTTGATCTTGATACTTCGAGGATTGATCTTGGTACTTCGAGGATTGATCTTGTTGAGTGCTGCCTTCGCTGATGTGACCAGGTGATTCCTCGAATTCAACATCAGCCAAAGTGAAGGGAGGTCGAGGAGCCTCAATAGCTAGACCACCTGCGTCAGCTGTTGGTATCTGGGTGTTTGATCCAGTCTTTTCACGATTTGCTGTGTCAGGGTGGCTGACATCAATGCCTTCTACTGCACTCGACACAGAGCTAGCAGGCCGCTGCGTATCATGATGAATCTCCGCTTCCTCACCGAACGCGGAGTAACTAAGAAGCGAGTTGGCTTGCATGGCGACACCCGTCAGTCTTTGGATTGCAGTCGACGATCGCTTAGGCCTTGCGAACTCGCGATAAAATGCTGCCTCAGAACAATTGATTGGCTGTGACTCCATCACTGTCGGGCGACCAGTCGTCTCGGCCTTCTTTGGCTGCTGGAGGAATTCACTGAGGGTTTTCGCATGACTGGCTGATGTGAACGCTATCGACATGGTATTACCCTTATGGCCAACTGCGTTATGATACCAAGCGTTCCTGACGGCTTGCGATAACTCTATGGTTACCGCGTAACGATGTGCTTGTGACTCGGCGTTCCATACAGATACTGTGGTAGTATGCTGAATGTTCTCGAGTGGTACATCGACATATGAGGCTGGTCCTATTGGCGATGCTAAGACCACAATTCTTAGATCCTTCAAAGTTACTGTCACAATTATGGCCGAATCGTCCACAGTATTGTATTGAAGATGTCCGACATCGAGACCAAAAGCGTAGAGTACCTCTGATGGCCTAAAAGCTGTCAGAAAGCATTGATGACTAGTGAAAAGAATTACATACCTTTGTACCAAGTCATTTACCATGACAAACTCGTCAACAAATTCCTCAAAGTCTAAGACCCATTCCATGTCATGGTGTTTGCTCTTCGGAAAATTAGAGTACAATATTCGATCGTCTTTTTTCATACAAAGCTCCTTCAGAGATACGCCGTGGTCCAGCAACGTCCTAATGATAGACCCGGTGATCAATGTGAAAACTCGGCACTTGCCGTTTTTGACCAGGTCGCGAAGAGATTTCCTATACAGTCCAGGTCAACCGACGTCGCCTAAGAGTAGATGGGGAAGGGGCTTACAGTCTTGCACGATACCATTTCAGCCTTCTGGCGTTTTCTGCACACTCTTCAAGTAGCTCCAGCGCAAGGACTCCCACCTGTCATGACTGTCAGCTTGGATCCTCCAGCTATCTTGCCGGGAACTTGCCCATCTCCGACTCTGTTCCGATGTTTCCAAGTCTACGAAGGCTTTGATCAAAGCATTGAGGGCATGCTTGCCGATCACCACTTTCTTGGACTTCTTCAAGGCTGTCTCCTCAGGTGAATCGGATTGCTTATGGTACAATGATTCCTGCTTGACGTAAGCATTCACAAAGCCTCACCAAGATTGGCGTAGCCTACCGCGATCAGATAGAGACCTCTTTGCTGAGAAAGGCAGGGGACGGAGTACAATAACGCCCAGCACAAGAGCACAAGGCCCTCGGCATCAATTCGACTGCAAAGAGAGGATTCCGCTGGTTCGATAGCTTGTACCAAGGCATCCATCTCTGTTTCGCTTGGTTGAGAATCTTTGATGGCATCGAGAATATTTCTTGGAAGCCTTGTAGTTTTGAGATTAGTCGAAAAATCCTGGGACAATAGAAAGGTTCTTACGTGATCTTCCCCTCTCTTCCACGAGCTGTCTCAAGAAACCGTGCCAGCTCCATGAATACTGAATTGAGCTTCGAAGAAGATCTGAAGGAGCTGCTGGCCATGTTGCGCTAGATGCGCGTGAAGGTGCTATCTGAGAATTGAACGCTGGCAATGCTATTTCTTGTAAGAGAGTATGGATACTCGCCGGTAGATGAGGATCGGATTGAATTACAAGAAACAATAGCAACGACTTTCAACCTTGGTGAAATCATTGAAGGTAAGGGTACCGCTTCGATGACAAGGAGGTGTTGTGGGGTGTAAGAAATGTTTTGATCGTCAGAGACGGAGTAAATCCGGGAGCTGCACCTCCCAATCAGAACACGATATTCTATTCTGTCCCAAAGCTCTTCATGGTTCCAGATCTCATATCCAGCAAATGATACGTTGGACAGATACAATACGATGGCACTAGCTCATAAAGCTCACTCAGGGCGTTTGGCACTTATGCACAACCTGGAGGCTCTGTGTATTTCAAACCACCAAGGAAAGACAGAGTATGAATAATCGAAGATTACAAAGGGAAGTCATACTCGAACCTTATATCATTGCATCTCAAGGCCTCGCAGTTAACAGTCTCGTTTGCTCTAGCTACTCATACTCAAGAAACGCTCGAGACATGCTCCACTCTCAATGCTAGAGTACCCAGAAGACGAACGTCGAACTTGCTCAGCCAGCATATTGGGGCCAAAACCCACCAGGGCGCATCTCCTCCAAATGGATATTCTTCTGCTCGTGACTCAGACGATCCCATTGGAAAGTGGCTGGATACTGCAGGGCTGGGTAAGCCAAAAACCACCACGGCGCCTCTCCTTCAAATGCATTCTCCCTCTGCTCGAGACTCAGACGTTCCCATTGGAAAGTGGCTAGATACTGCGGCACAGGGTAAGCCAGCCAATAAGACCCACTTCGTGAGACTGAATGAAGCTCACTAACCGTTTAAGTTGCTCTCATTATGAGCGATAAACGACTCATCCAACGACTTCTCAACTAGCAAGACACCCACCCTTCCTTGACCACGAAAACGAATTACCACGTGGAGTGTGTATATGGTTAGAGCCGGCGCAAGTCCTGTGCACGCGTCATGAGTCGGGGCCAAGAACGACGGAGACTGTGGCAGAACCTTATCTCAGCAGATCGCCCAGACCAAGGGGCCAATTCGTCAGAAGCCAAATGCAGAAGGAACGATTTACAGTCTTTTTTAGCGCATGTCTATACCGGTACTGCTGGGGGAACGAGCCCATACCGAGAGCTTGTTATTATTTGGGCTGAGTTTAGGACCCGTTATTGGAATGGATCAGGCGGGAGAGTGCTGGATGATAGATGTCAGTATCTTTATGTGGACCAAACAAGGCCAGTTTGACTTACATGTGACGCGATAGGGTACTCTGGTGGAATGTAGCGGTAAGGTTGGAGATCATCTTTGACGGGGATACTGAAGCTGAGGCAGCTGGGAATTATCCTGTTACTACAAATTTCAAGATAGCAACTAGCGGATGAAGGGCGATACAAGGCATTTTGGAGAGCTCGTGGAAGTGAGAGGGAACGTGGCCAACAGGCAAATCAAAGAGCATTGGTGTGAGAATCTTAGTCTGGAATCATTATGTTCTTCATACCATCAAATCGGTCCTCGCAGTTCGAAACATGTTTCAAGCAAGGGAGCAAACGTGTACTGAGATGATTTCCAAGGCTGAAAGGCGAAGAAGCGCACAAGCTCGCCGATGATACGCTGAATATCACACGTAAACGCGGAGCATGCGCTTCTGGAGCTCATAAAACAATTGCAGGGTCGCCTATCAAGCAAACTTGGCGCATGCTACAAACCGCCATTGCCTGGGCTGAATGTTTGCGGCTGCCTTACAAGCTTCTCGTATTCATTCTTGTTGGACAATTAGCATCAGCATGTTTGCCCTTTTTAGCAACTTCCATCACTCATGTTTGACACGATCCCATCATGTGTAGCAAGAGCCCCATTCCCATTGATTCTAGCTCCTCATGCTAGGCAATGCAGTCATATCTTGCAACAATTATTTCCCTCGTAGACTTTCCGACAATCTGTAGAACAAGGCTACCCAAGCGATCACTTTTCCACAGATGGATTGCCTCCATATCGTTGGTCAAGGATAAACATCCGTCTCAAGATCAAGTTCTTTGAAGGCAGAGAACTGAGCGCCAATATGAGAAGATGCCGTTGCAATCATATAGTCATCACGAAAGGCTTGTATCTCTAGCTGCACATCCGTGACTCGATTTCCATGAGCCCAAATTTCGACATCTTTACACGTCTGGCCCCAGAGGTTGACTTCTGGAGTTTTATCCACCGCGGGACTAGTAGGAAGAGGGAGAGGCACTTGCACGTTCCGAAATTCCACATCCTTCAGCCACGGCGCCAACAAGGCTTCTCCAGTCATCTTGACATACGCTTCTTTGAGGCACCAGTGGGCATAGAAGTGGCGAAGTTTAGCTCTGATTGTGTCTTGTATGTCGTCGTGCTTGGGTGCCTCATAGTGCGCAATGTCCTGCACTTCCCGATCCGAAAACACTGACTCATATGTCCTAGCCCACGACTGAAAACCCTCTTTCAATACTGAAGCGTAGTCCTTGTCCCAGTTCATCCTCACAATATCAACTCCAAGTCTGACATCTTCTCCAGAGCATCCCACCAACGCAACGAGAGTACCATGATGCGAGACATTGAATTCGAGGGTCTTGCCTTCTGGAGTTGAGGGCTTGAAACAGGGTTTTCGATTTCTATCTTCGCCAATGGTGGCTTCAGACCAGGGAACTGCACACGTGGTTGCTATTGCACGATGTTTGAGAAGACAGGAGGCGAGAGAAAGCTTCGCATCGCTTGGTCGGTAGAAGCGGAGGATCTTGGCCTGTTCTGCCGGGCTAAGAAGGCTTAAAGCATGTTGAGCTTCATTACCACTTGCCCATCGAGCTGTAGCTTCACGTGCTGATGGCTGAAGACAATGTGTTCCATTCTGGGGTTCTGGCCAGAGTGGTTGAACATCAAGAACCCAACGGAAGACTTTGGGCCCGTCCATGGCCATTAGTAGGGAGATGTATCATAGTTGTTCCATTTGCATTTGTCAATAGAGTAAGCCTATCTCATCGTGGCCGCCTGTAGTAAGCAAGCGTGTACGGAGTACGGTGAACCCTTTTATTGCCAAGTCGGAATTTTGAGGCCTGCCGAAACGAAAGGGACGAAACAGCCAGCTTACCGCTAAGCCTATTTAGGTATAAAGATGTGCCAAGCTTCGTTATGCGGCACTGGTCTTCGATTGCTAAGCTAGTAAAGTCTGACGGAGTACATGTTCAAAAAGCGGTATCTTTTTAATATTGGAGATTAAAATCACCAAAGCTCATATACTGTAGGACCGCCATCCTAATTCTATGCCTGCAGATAGTTGGGGTTAGCTTCTGACACACAGGTGCCAAACAGCGTGATTGCGCTGCATGCCCAGAAGGGGCCTTTGCCGCGGATCCTCACATGCCTAGGATAGACACCTGTGCTCAAGATTTTGCCTTAACTGCTTGGGGACGAGCAACGTAATGGGGTATGTAATTTTAAAAGGCCACAGACCCAAGGCTATATGACCTTATAGAGGATCTTTGGGTGGAAGTCCTGAAGATCCAATCTAGAGCTTTTACTCTTAGGGGGTTTCGTGCTGTAATAAGAATAGTGATCAAGACAGCAGCTCCCCAGGAGCACCGCCCCCTCCTCATTCCCCCACAGTCCTCTCCCCATCCCCAAAAAGCCCCTTAAAAAACCCATCATAACTCGCCCACATCCCTCTAAAAATCCAGCCTATAAGCACCACCAACCACTTCGGCGCTCTTCCCCTCTCGTCCGCATATCTGTTATTCAATCCAAACACCAATTGTATAAACGGCAACCAAATCATCCCAAACACGAATGCGCCCAATCTCTGTTTTTGAGACGTGATTCTGTACGGCCGCAATTGGTGCAAATAGGTTTTATATTCTTGCGGCAAGCCATGCTCGTCCGCGCCGTCGGTGATCAGTTTCAGATATCTGGCCGAGGGCTGTGCGCAGTTCGGATCGGGGCGGGAGAACCGTCCACCACTTGCTGGAGGCTTTGTTCCTGGAGGGGTTATTGGAGAGTATAAAGTGTGCGCCTTGAAGGGCTCGTTGGTAGGGAGGGAGGGCACGATGGATGTGGAGGGCGGGAGCGTGTAGCATGTTACCAGCACGTCTTGGTAGGAGGCGCCGGCGCCTTCGGTGGCTATGATGTGGAAGTAGTCGGTGGGTGTTACTTCGTAGACTACGCCGACGAGGCCTTTGTGCCAATGGGTTTTGTGGTAGTCGGGTGTGTTTGCCTTTTCTGGATCTGAGGAGGATGGGGGATCAGGGTAGGAAGAGGAAGGAGAGGGATGTTCGGACCGGTATTTGGTGTTTGCAAAACAGGGTTCGAGGTAGGTGAGGCCGGCGAGGTCGAAGGTCATTACTAGTTCGGGAACAACGACGTTTGTTTGGGAGATAGGGCGGATGCCGCGGTTCCCTTGGAAGGTTTCGGAGGAGAGGTTGGAGCCGTAGGCTAGGTAGAGGATTGTGGAGGGTGTGGAGGGGTATTTAGAGAGTTGTTGGAGAGTGGGGGAGGAAAGGTTGTAGGGACGTTCTTGCATGGATTCAAGCTGTCGTCGCTTGGAGGGGCTGGGGAGTGATTGATTGCGTGTTTTCGGCTGGAAATATTCCCTGGTGGCATTTTCGACTTTCTTCAGCTGCTTGATCACTCTGGTGGCGTGACAGCCTGCGACCAACGTGTTTGGCTCTTTAGGAAGGTCTGTTGCTGGAAGCATAGTGCTGCTAGTGTTCATCTGAGAGGCTTGGTTCGCGGGGCAGAGATTAGTGACAGGTTTGGAGAACAGGCATAGAGATTGGGTACTGCATGTAGGCTTCTATATACATATGAACGTAGCTATGGTCATGACGCTGGTGTATTTGTAATTTCGTTGTCTGAAATGCCAAGTCGGAACCTGATGCCTGCCGAAGCCGACAGCGACGAAACGGTCCTCATCCTACCACCGTCCCGGCCTCACCGGTCGTAGAACTAGAGACTAGGGCGAGCGCCGCTTTGTGGTCGGGCGAAACGGGTGTGGATGGGATGGGATGGGATGGAGAGTTGGGTGAACTGAAGTGGGGAATTGCGTGTGTGGGATATGCATTGGCTGTGCCATGTTTCATGTGATGAAAGTTATATAGTATAGATATATTCTGCTCCAAAGCCAGACCATTATGAAGCCATAGCCTAATTAACAAAGGCCGCAAGCCAGAGCCACATGATTACGGGAACGCACTGACAATAATCCGGAGGCACTGAACCAGACTGTGCTGGCATTATTGACGGCCAATTCCAGCAGAGAGCTCCGCTGGCCCTTTTGATTTGATATAGATTATTGTTTGAGACTTGCAAAGCTTATGGTAGTATTATGCTTATCACTCTGCTCTTTCTTGGTAGCTTGACCTTCTCATTACCAGGGCAAGGGAGAAAGTCCGTCCGGGGTCCTAGAATGGGAGCGTAGATGAGCATAATTGCAAGAGGTGGAATGTTGCATCCAGAGAAGGTTTGTTATTAACCGTGTTCACAGAGCTTGCGCTGGCATCGTGCTCCATAAGATGAAGGTAGCGGCGTCAATGTGATTGATCGTTTTGTATGCCATTCTCGAAATTGGTAATCAGTGGCCCCTCAGTGAGTTGGTCAAAGATCATATATGTGCCATCGTTCCTGAAGCTGAGACCTGTTCTCCTGGATATGTTGTTGATAAGTTGTATTGATCGCCAGTAACAAACTATTGAATCAGCCTTTGTTCATTTTCTCGTATCCATCTTCCCGCATAGTGGACCATGTAAGCTATGTTACTTGTGTTTGCTATAGCGAGGCTACCCAAGTTGTTAGCTATTCCCCAGAGATTTAGAACAGATAATTATCTCAGCCAGTCCAACCGTGATCGTGTAGAAAGTGGGGTAGTAAGACTCATGCTTGGTTAATGTTGTGAGGCGTCGGTAACACAATGCAAGTAGCAGGATGGCCACAAAGAGAAACCCGTAAATCATCTGTGATTGCCGTGTAATGACCTCTGGCAGACAACGAACAGCAACGACAAGCATTGACATTCAGAAGTCTTTAATTTTTGACCCATGATTTGTGCATTCACTGGTCCCTCAAGTCAAGGTCCATTGTACTCATGAGATACCGTCTGATAACATAGGAACCGAGTGACTGGTCTCTTGAGTATAGAGATGCCTGACCTAGATATGACATTCGCAAATGATCACGAAGGTTGTACGTAGTCAGCTGCAACACAGGAATCGGTGAGAAGGGCCACGGCTGCGACATTGAACATGCAAACCCGAGGTTTCGATTTGAAGGAGGGGTCCATGTTGAGTTATTAAAATCCTGGTGTGAGCGAATTGTGGAGTGACCCGGGTCTGTAATATCCAAGGAAGCGAGGAAGGCACCAGAGCTGGCAGTAGCGTAGGAAGCATCTCCGTTGGATAAACTCTCAAGCTTAGGGTTGGGTACATTTCCACGATCTTCAATCCTACATCATTTCGATAATCTCACATCAGCAAAGAATATGTGGCTAGACGGCGTATTATGAGCAACCCAATGAGGGATAAATTCTGCCGACCTGTCCTATAGGTCTTAGACGAAACCATCTTGTCTCACCAGTCGTTGTCAGAGCTCGCTAATTTTGACAGATTCGCGGAGTCGCTAGGTTTCACATAGAGTCTACGATCGAGACGTAGACATCGATGTTGATCATAGTGAATAAGCTGTTCGGCTGTGTCTGGCGTTCAAGACCTTGGAGATGAAGATTGCCTTATCGTTGTGGGAGGTCGAGAATTGAGCATCTACCCGAAACTCTGAAACACAGACAGAATCGAAGACAATCAGTTGGCTTAGAGACTGGCTAAGCTACGGATCTGACGGTTGACAACACCCCCTTCGCCTTTTGTAACAGAGAAACAAACACAGGCGAGCCAAAGATTTAGAATGTCTTACTTGGACTCCTCCGGGTTTCATCTTGGGTAGACCGTTTTTGATGTGTAGCGATACAGAAGGGTTTGTCTGCGTGGGCTGAAAATTGGAGCAAAGTTTCAGTCGATTTTAATGACTATGACAAATATTCGGATTATTGAAGACTACTGATGCAAGCGTTTGGTCGCGTGTGTAAAGATCAGCATTCGTTTTCCGACGTCTGGCGTAGCCTACCTCATGAGTTTCTCGCTGTAGGAGCGTGGAGTCTATTTGGTCTTGGGTCCTGATCCACGAGCCATTATGTCGGTATGAGGAAGGAGAAATCGAAGAAACGATCGTGGTTCATAGAAATGTATGGACCCGCTACTGTGGATGATCCTATGAAATGCTGTACCTGTGTTGAAAGGGTTTGGATCTCCGGAAGTCAATGAAGATAACCGCAGCAACCAGCGTTCGCAATTCGATATGCCTTGTGAGGACAATTCGTGGAGATTGCATTGGAATGGGTTCTGCAAGTTCCTTGGATGGATGTCTGTCAGCTGCTGGAAGCTTAGCCCCGTCCCGTTGCATACAGGTGGGGGCTACACTCGACAGGCCAGATTACCAGAAACAGGGAAAGTCCTTGCATAGACGGCTAAACGGTAACAAGAGATCGGAGTATTACTGGCGCGATAAACGCAGCGTCCGTCTCTCTAATCGCGCCGCGATTGTGGTGGCTCACTCTTGCATCCATCCATCCTCTCCTCTGGGGCACACAGCGAGCTTCCAATCGTGAATAGTTTTTGTCCGAGACGTAGATCACCTAATTCTAATCCGAGAGTTGCGGGAGCCACGGCAATGACGTCTCGGACTGGGCTAACAACGTTATTGGCAAGCCGTGCAGCCATCAGCTCGCATGGCATAAAACGCGCTCTCTTCAGGGTATGCTCTAGGGCCAACCGCAAACGGCGACTAGCCATGGCCAATGCAGCGGGATCACCCACTCGAGTGGCTCCCAATGCTCCAGAAGGTCAGCAGAATCTCGTAACCTTCTAGCGTAGGAAGAAAATGCTTCTAGCGGGCTTCTGGGGCTTCTGGTCGAATTTCTGATCCAGGAATACAGTGGGGTTAACCTGGGGATCGGCCGCGCTGGTTGCGGACTCTAGGACTTGGATGGCTGGAAGGCTGGTGATGGCTGGGGGCGAGGCGCTGGCTATTGCTACTAGGCGTTTACTACCACTTAGACTTTGATGCGGCGCTATGAGCCCGAGTTAGCAGCAAGCGCTTCTACCTTTCTCGTCTCTCCACTGTATGCGACCGCATCAATATCATTCGCCTCCGCGACACATCGTGAAGGACTGGATCATGTTTGACTCCAGACTCGAAAGATCATGTGCGGTGTTCCAAAAGTATGCGACACTTGGCGAGTACACTAGGGGCTGCTGCAGCAGGGCAGACTGTGGGATGACCGTGGATGCGACTCGCGCATTGGAGCCAAAAGTCGACGTAGCGCACCGGTCAACATCCATGCCTCTTGCCGGCTCCAATCCACACGGATGGGAAGCACCTAGAGATTCATCCGTGGTCAGCTACTACGGTATGGAGAGAATCTACTTGTGCAATGAGTGTTTCGTCTCCGCGCTACGTCCCCATATTTCCCCATGTGGGATATTCTTAGACGCGTTGGAACCAGGAGATTGATATAAGTACCCTCTTCTGCTCCTCCCGGGTTCCTGGTCCAAGTTACTCTTCACTCGTTCTCTTCGAAGACATTCCTCCGCCTCTGCTCCTTGAAGGCAAGCAGGGCACAGCATTCTTTCACGGTCCACCGACCAGTATTCTAACGGATCATCACCCTCCAATTGGACGCCATCATGGATCGAATTCCTAGCTATAATGTTGTCCATAAGCTGGAGAAGCGTAGTCTTCTCATTGCAATCAACTGCATTGCCGGGCTCTCCATTTTCTTCTTCGGTTACGACCAGGGAATGATGGGCGGTGTCAACACGGCTGTAGACTACTATCAGACTACGATGAAGTTTGGCCACAAGGACCCCGTAACAGGTGCTCCGGTCATTGATAACACGCTTCTCCAAGGCGGTATTGTCTCGATCTACTATCTCGGTACTCTAATTGGCTGCCTGATTGGTGGTTCCTTTGGTGATCGTTATGGTCGTATCAAGACAATCGCGCTTGGAGCTGGATGGGCTGTTATAGGTGCTACTCTTCAAACCTCTGCTCAGAATCACACCTGGATGATTTGCGGTATGCTTTCCCTATTGAATAAACCTGCATTTGCGAGCGCTGACATTCGGGACAGCTCGTCTTGTCAACGGATGGGGAACTGGAATGCTTAACGCTATTGTTCCCGTATGGGCCACTGAGACCGCTGAACACAAATCGCGCGGACAATTCGTCGCCATCGAGTTTACCTTGAACATCTTTGGTGTTGTTGTTGCCTACTGGATTGAATAGTGAGCATGCGCCAGATCCACTCTTGACGCCGCATTTGTACTGATCATTCCTACAGTGGCTGCAACTTTTACAAAGGGGGAACTGGTGAATTTACTTGGAGATTCCCCATTGCCTTCCAGATTGCTCCGTTGCTCCTTCTCTTTGCGATCTGTTGGATGTTCCCCGAGTCCCCACGTTGGCTCGTTAAGGTTGGGCGTGAAGATGAGGCTCGTTATATCCTTGGTCGCCTTCGTGGTGAGACTGGCGAGGATGTGGGCAAGGCCGAAGCGGAATTCCAGGATATCCGCAACATCGCAGAGCTCGAACGCAAGACGGCAAAATCTCAATCTTACATCTCCATGCTCTTCGGTATCGGCTCTGGCAAGCTCCACACTGGACGGCGTGTACAACTTGTTATCTGGCTTCAAATTATGCAGGAATGGATTGGTATTGCTGGTGTGACCATTTTCGCTCCAACAATCTTCCGTACTGCTGGTATTCCTAACGACCAAGTGCAATGGATCTCTGGCTTGAACACCATAACCTATATGGTAAGCTCGCCTGTATGTGAACATTCGAATCTCTGCTAATTAGATGCAGCTTGCTACTCTCATTTGTGTCTTCACCTTGGACAGAATCGGTCGTCGTTGGACACTGTACTGGGGCTCCATTGTCCAAGGCATCTCTATGTTCCTTGCTGGTGGACTTGCTACTATCGGTCTCCAGCATCCAGTGGGCTCTGCTGCCGCTCGCGGCGCTAGCTCTGGCGCTGTTGCCATGATCTTCCTCTTCACAGCGACATTCGGTGCTACCTGGCTCACTGTTCCATGGTTGTACCCGGCTGAGATTTTCCCCTTGGAAGTACGTGCTAAGGGTAATGCTTGGGGTGTCGTTGGTTGGTCCATTGGTAATGGCTGGTTGACGCTCCTTCTTCCCGTCATCTTCAAGGCTCTCGAACAGAAGACCTACTATATCTTTGGCGTTGCTAACGTCATTACCCTACCCATGGTCTACTGTTTGTACCCCGAATCCAACCAGCGCACACTTGAAGAAATGAACCTGCTCTTTGCCGCTGACAGCATCTGGAACTGGGAGGCTGAGAGGAACTTTGCCATCCTCAAGGAACAGAACCCCGAACTTGTTCAGGCTGCCCAGCGCGGCGCCTCCGTTATCGACCCCGAGACTGGGCTTCCAAAGTCCGGAAGACAGGGTAGCATTTCCAGGAACATGAGCTTGGACGTCAACGCACTTCAAGCCCACCGCCACGAGGACGCTTATGAGGAGAAGCAGACCTTTAAGCATGGTTAGAGATGCATGAATAGAGGTGGACACAGCAATTGTGACATCTATGGACATTCTTTGACCTTATAGATCTCAGCATGGTGTCGGTTTAGGATCGGGGTTGGCGGTGAGTTGGTGACAGGGTCGTTGATCAAACATCTATAGACATGCTAGAATACTTAGCAACAATAGTATTGTGATTACTTTGTATTAGGGTTCCACTCCATGAGCAGTGATTACACGATATGATAAGCTAGGATCATAAATAATTAATCAAAGCTCCGCGCACCTGCTATTTCCTAATTGCATACCACTGCCGTCGTCCTTCGACTCCTAACGCAGCACTCATATCGCAAGCCCTTGCATACTCCGTGACAGATCACAGAATGGGAATAGTTGGAGGATTCGATGATGCCGAGCCTTTATCGAGTGAACGCCTTTGATAGTGTAAACAGGTTCGCAAGGCATGAATATAGAGGAGAAAGTACCAAACGTATTTCACCTCTTTGTACTCCATAGTACTGTAGAAAAGTAAGGCAACTACAATCGAGTTTGCCAAGGCGAGTTCTAAGTGCATCGGGGAGTGGCAGAAACTCGGGCCGAGCCTCCAATGTAAACCTCCAATTGAAAGTGAGAATTGAACGATCACATTATTTCGCGTTTGAGTCTCAAGTTCGAGCTTTGGCGCCTTCAGTATCGCCTTATCCAGTCTCATACTGCATGAGCTCTCTACAGATATACCGTAATGAGCTAGCAACGTCTCGAGAATGGGACGAGTCCGTCTACAGGTCCGGGTACCACCCCTTCAAGATTCTGCCCCAACCTCATCCAGCGCGCAAGCGCGTCAACACATTGCAAATGTTAAGCCTATCAAAGTCGTCGTCAGCTGCGACGAGGATGCTACACTCCAGGATCTCAATGACAAAGTTGTGGCGCGTTGGGCGGACATATACGTTGGATATGGGTGAGTAAAAGTCCCGCTATTATGGCTTGGATTATCAGATCTGATGTTCGTGCTACATCTACTAGAACACTTAAGATAAAACATTTCGAGACCTACTTCGGTGAAGTGCTGGCGATGTATGATAGGATCGGCGAGTACTTTGACGATAGATCCACCGACGACCAATCCAAAGATGACGGCGTACCCAAAAACTCAATAGCCCTGCTCCACCGGCACCCACCAGATCCCGCTGAGCTACAGAATGTAAGGCGATTTGGCTCGCTTATGCCAGAATCAGCAGCGATACCCAGGAAGCGCCCTCTGACTATCGCGCAACAAGTTCACCAGAATGGCTTTGAAGGATGGGGCGCTGAGCAGCCGAACAGCATGCGGAAGAGACAGAAGACACAGCAGGCGTGCCAGGATGAGGGTCTTCATATTCATCGAGACGAGCCAATAGAGTCGCGAGAGGAGGTTGTGGGGGTATCTCGGTCTTCGCAGGTGTCGGGTACGCAGGCATCTGTACACCAGGTCATCGACTCCCAAAGGTCGCCAAGGATGAATCGTACGTCTTGCTTTTATGCAAACCCTCTAGACCATTTTCAAACGTTAAAGGTTCCTGTATGCCGTTAACTTTGGTCGTAGATTCCAATCCGTACGGTACCCCAACATCTCTTTCCCTCATTAGCCCGCACGATCATGTCCTGGGTGCCGAGAACAATGTTTCTATGATCCCAGACTCACCGACTAGCAGGGGCCCTCGTAGCTTCAACGAAGCTTTCGAAGCGGCGGTCGATGTTCAGCGAGAGAGAACAAAATCGGAGTCGCCTGAGTTAGATTCTCCTATTCACGACATGGCACTCATGGATCCAGCAAGTCCGGTCGGAGAACAAGTAGATCGTGGGATTCATGATGTCCGACATGAAATACCTCAAGATCTTCCCCCTAGTACAGTGCAAACAGATCGCCGGTCAAATTCAGCCGTAGCTCTCACAGCACCAGCCGACGCCGTCTCGATGCCCATCCCGACATTGTTCCACCACTCCAGGGACGCTTCTCCAGTCGTAGATAGTGAGAGTGGACGACAACAGAAAGAACATGCAGGCAATACATTACAACGACCCTCCACGCGCAAGACGCCTTCTAAGGATATCATATTAGGAGAGCAAGCCATCAATGGGATCAACGGCGACATTTACGATCCTATTGAAACAGACTCTGAAAGCTTTCAGGAGAAACAGCGCATGCATAGCGCTAAGCGTCTGAAGACTAGCAACACAATCCGAGGCCGTGTTGTTTCGCCGTGGTTGCCGCCCAGCCGTGGCAAGGAGCGTAAAGATGATGGTTTCGTAGTCCCTTCCCTTCCGGCTTCCCGCTACAACGGAGCTCGCATTCCATTTGGGGTCAATGCGAGTCCGAGCGATAATAGTCCAAGCATTCAGGATAAGGGCCAGGTCTTGAAAGCGCATTCGCCCTCTTCAGTAACTACAGCTGAAGAGTCGCAAGGGTCTGGGAATCTTGGCATTCCTGGAAAGGTAGCTAGGCAAGAGAATGCTTTGGTAGGCCGTGCGACTGCGGAAATGGACGATCGGAGCGGAATGAGGAGCAGATCTCATACCTATTCCAATCAAGAAGCCGGACCACTCGCAGTAGAGGATCTGGCGGTGGTTCAGAAGCGTCAAGAAGCGCAACCCAAAAGAGAAGACGATGAACCGGGGAACTCCATGCGTACCACGGATGGCACAAAAGAAATGCAAATAGCGGAGCAGAAGACAACCGAAGGAAGAGTAACACGAGCACGCCTAATTAGAGAAAAGATCTTGGCAGAAGAGGCGGAGAAGATCATGCTGGCAGCTGACGGTGCCAGACATCTGGAAGCTGAGAAGATGGAGAAGAAGAGAACGAAGGAAAAGCCGAACAAGGAGGTGGTTGCACTAACAGAGACGAGTCCAAAAATACCTGGATACGCAGATACGGAGTCTAATGAAATGCTTCCCTTGGCATTGAACACCTCTAAAGGCACATCCAGGGAAACCGCCGGCAAAGGTTCAGCATCGAATGTACCTCATCCAAAAGAAAGCAGGAGTCATAACGTGCCAGGATCCAGTGGACCAGCACTTACTGCGCTTAAAGTGGCTAAGTACAAACCAAGGACTGAAGAGCAAAAGGCGAGGCGCCTAGAATTGGCCGCCCAGAAGAAGGTTGCCGAAGCAAAAGCGGCGGGGGGAAGGAATTCTCATGGCGGAACAACCGTGAGAGAGCAAGATGAGCCTACGTTGGAGCGGTCTATCCAAAAGTTTAGAGCTCTCTCAGAAGATAGAAGTCGTCATTCATCCACTCCTTCCGAGCCAACTTCGATTGGGAGTCAGAAGCGCAAGAGCATGACGCCTTTGCTTCCAAAGTCTTCGGTCAACACATCTTCTTCGAACAAGGTTGGTGTACTATCGTCGAGTCCGTTGGCTCCAAAGTCTTTGAATGACCAGGAAACACCCCTTCGCAGCGCTCTCAAGCAAGGTTCCAGTGCACTACGTCGGTCAGTTTCCTTCGTGGATGATCCCGAAGACCACATGTCTGGCTCCAAGGCTGCCAATTTCTTAAGTCCACCAAATACGCAAGACAGTGATGTAGGTAATCGACCTATTGAAACTTTGACTGATATCAATAATGAGCTGTCATTCAAAACGCCAACTGAATCGAAACCCTTGAAGCCCGCATTGCCTTTGAAAGGATCTGGCAGTAAATCTTCAGAGATAAATTCTGCCAAGAAAGAAAAATTACAAACGAAGCTCAATGTTACACGACATGTCGCAAAGGGAAAGGAACGGCGACCTGATGCTCCGGTTGTACGGGAACATTCACCTTCTCAAGTAAAGCAGATATCTTCCTCCGATGATGGCTCTGTGTCTTCCTTCGTCTCAGACGAAACCATAGGCCCAAATGGTAGCTCAAAGGCCGGGCCAAGTTCGCGAATGTCTCGTGGGCGTATGGAATCGCTGAGGGAAAGGACTGCTGCCGCGGACGGTCTGCCTGATAGTCTCATTGATCCGGAGTTTCGCAACATTGCCATGGGTAAGGAGAAGGCTTCAACTCCAGCACCGGCTTCTACCCCTTTACCTCAGCAGAAATCAATTACTCGATCGCCTGCTCTGCCATTGCCGAAGCGAACCTCGCCTGATTTCAGTCTGACTTCTGATTCAGGAGAGGAGCCGCCCTCTGATTCAGATTACGGGTCTAGTTCTTCACTAGAGGAATCTGATTCTTTATCATCAGCAGATGAAGTCACAATTCAGAACAGCAACCAATCCCAAGCTAGCACTAAAGGTGCCCATAAAGCCGTCAGCGTGGAGATTAGGTCTTCCAGCATCACAAACAGGACTCAACCTTCGCAGATGCCATCCTTCTCGTCTAGCAAATCTCGTAATCTGGCTCAGAATGACGACAGTTCGAGACTTGTTGACCAAGCTGCGAAGGAGCAGTTGCGCTCCGAACTCAATCAGTCCCTACCTACAGCTAAGTCGAGCAATAGAGCGACTGGCGAAGTTTCAGCCCAAGGAAAGCCAGTACTAAAATCCGATCAGAAGCTCAACCGGCACGGTCGCTTACCTAACGGCATTCGTCCGGCAAATTACAGATATCCAAGCCTCTCCGAACTGAAGAGGCAGGCCAAGGCCGATTCAATCTTTGATCTACCTTCTACGCCCCAGGCTCCCACGACAACATCTGTGGGAAGGAGTGTAGCGGCTAGCCATAGTAGTGAAGACGAGAGCAGCGAGGATGAGAGCAGCAATTCGGAAGACGACGAGGCCGCGACCAATGGTCAACCAGAGCTCAAGCCGACTTCTGGCCGTATTACTGGCCTGAAAGGTCTAATCAAGCGCACGTATACCACGATTCGAGAGATGATCAATTAAACTAACGGTACGTGCAGTTGCCAAGTCGGTTAGTGGCCTTGGACAGTAGCTTCAAGCTATGTTTAATATTCTTGAAAATACGGCGCAGTCTCGCATGTTCAATTAATCTCGGTCATATCATTACTGTACTCTAGATACCCCGTTTCTTGTCTATGTCCGGAAAGGACGATATGTCGTCAAGTTCCTGGTTGAGTAACAATTGTGGGTGCTACATTCCGCGCGAGTGGCCATCTCTAAATCAGCTTTTCCCGGTTCCACTTGTGTACGTTATCCGCGGAAGAATCAGCAGGCAACTTACATGCGCGAATGCAATAAGTACTATGGTTCGAGTGCATTAGCTATGGTTGACTTTCGTTGTAGGAGCTACATCTAGTCTTGCTTGCTCGGGTTTATATGGTGTTCTAGTTTGCGGAAAGCCACGAGATGTCTCAGAGTTTTCGCACATTCCGTAGTCCCCCCGCCAACTACTGTTTCCCACGGATTGCTTTCTATAACTCCCTCAAGAGGCGGACGATGTTGGTATTCATACTTTTTTGCAGATTCCCTGCCTACTTGATACACCGGAATCAGGCTGCAGTCCTGTTGTATAGCTTCCCTGTCTGGCGCAGCGCAGGCAGGATATGGCTGGCCTTTGGTCACTGCCAGCGGCCTCATTACTCCTCTTACAAATAGCACTGAGCCTTGAAGCTCCAGCAGGTGGTAAGCGTTCTATTTACTCTGTCTTCTGCCCCAGTGACGAGGAGAAGCCTGGTCCTTGACCATATGTTGACACAATGATCAGTCTGCGAAGTCAGCAGTAAAGTATACATCATAACTGTGCCCATAATGCCGACTTCGTCCCCAGCTTTGCCGAATATCTCACCTTTACCAGGTCTGCCAATTCTTCCCCTACCAGGGGTGATGAGCATCCCGTCTCCGGAAATATCAACAGCGGAAAGGACATCAACGGATCCCCCTATATATCCAACCATAGTACCTTCCGTGATAGTAAGTGCCCCTAACTCCCCAACAACGCCGACTGGCGCTTCACCAGTATCGCCACCTCAAACGACCTACCTCTTCGCCGGCTGCTGGGCTGGTAGCACTCTGGAAGCTTATTTAAGTTATCCAATCCGTAACCTAGAGTCATGTGCCTATCTATGTGATGGCTTCCAGTACTTTGCAGTCGAGGAGGGCAATTATTGCGAATGTGGGAATAGTTACGTTCCTAGTCCATCCCCCGTAACGACTAGCCAATGCTTGATCCCATGCACTGGCGAGCCAAGTGAAGCTTGCGGAGGCGATCCTGCGGAGGCGATTTATGAAATGGTGCCTTCTGACCCAAATTCAAGCCCCAGCAACCTTCCGGTCACTGCAGAGAGCTCAAGCGCTACTGTCTCACCTTCACAAACTTGCTCGGGGCTACTTTGTCTCGAGATCTCAACTATCAGCACTACAGTGAGCTCAAGTGCTGCTGCCTCACCTTCACAAACTTGCTCGGGGCTACTTTGTCTCGAGATCTCAACTATCGGCACTATAGTGAGCTCAAGCGCTGCTGCCCCATCTTCACAAACTTGCTCGGGGCTACTTTGTCTCGAGATTTCAACTATCGGCACTACAGTGAGCTCAAGCGCTGCTGCCTCACCTTCACAAACTTGCTCGGGGCTACTTTGTCTCGAGGTTTCAACCATCAGTCTAGCGAGCTCGGCTACTCCTGTCAGCTCTGAAAGTTCTCCCACTACGTCGAGCTCCTCTTCTACCGCGTTGAGCTTATCTCCTAGCGCGTCGAACCTACCTTCTATTATATCGAGCCCAACTTCTACTACGTCGAGCTCTTCTTTCACCGCGTTGAGCTCATCTCTTACCGCGTTGAACCCATCTTCTATTGCATCAAGCCCAACTTCTACTACGTCAATCCTAACTCCATCTTCAACCAGCTCTAGCATATCTCCAACTCCAACGTCGGCCTCGCAATCTTGCTCGAATTTGCTGTGCATAAGCGACTCGATATCATCACAGAACACCCAGTCTACGGTGTCCTCCCAAGCCAGTGTAATCACATCTAATCCAATCCTCTCCACAACCAGCTCGAAGATGAAGATCTCCCCTACTTCGTCATTGCAAACTTGTTCTGAGCCATTCTGCATCAACATCTCGGTATCATCACAGAATACTCAATCTACCGTGTCCTCCCAAGCCAGTGTGATCACATCGAATTCAATCTCTTCTGTAACCAGCTCCGATATCTCCCCTAGTTTGTCGTCACAAACTTGTTCTGAGCCCTTCTGCATCAATATCTCGGTATCATCTCAAAGTGCTAGCCCCACGCAATCGATATCTACGTTTTCAGGCTCTATTGTCACCAGCGCCCCAGGCTCTTCAGCCACATCGAAAGCGACTCTGCTTTCCACAACTACTACTATCACATACTCGGTTTCTTTATCCACTGGACCCCTGAGCTCGACATCTGGTACAGGAATTGCGACTTCCAGCACCGTCACATTTAGTATCACCCCATCACCCACGAGTGGAACCCTGGTCACACTGCCCACATCCAGCTTTAGCACCAGCTCTAGTGGAAGCCTAAGCATCGCTACGAGTGCTACTAGTTCCCTTACTAGCACGTCTGTTTCTACCAGCTCTAGTAGAATTACAGGGACAACTAAGAGTGCTACAGGGCTCCCTTCAAGCTCTAGTGAAAATATAAACACCGCCACCAGTAATACAGGGACCACTGTAAGCTTGACCTCCTCTAGGGGCTTTGGTGGAAGTACAAGTACAACTTCTAGTGGTATGACTTCAGGTTCAAGCTTGATCACTTCTACCCGCTCTACTGGAATCCCCAATACGGTCACCAGTAGCACGGGATTCCCTACCAGCTTGACCGGCTCTGCCAGCTCTAGTGGAAGTACAAATACAGCTACCATCATTACTGGAGCTTCTTCAAGCACGATTGCCTCTACCAGTTCAGTTTCAGTCTCAAGTGCCATCAGTACTGGATCGTCTTTAAGTAATATTGCCTCTACCGGTTCAGTTTTAAGCTCGAATACCATCAATACTAGATCATCTTTATCTACAAGCACAGTTACCTCTACCGGTTCAACTTCAATCTCAAGTACTATCAGTACTGGATCGTCTTCAAGCACAATTGCCTCTACCGGTTCAGTTTCAGTCTCAGGTACCATCAGTACTGGATCGTCTTCAAGCACGATTGCCTCTACCGGTTCAGTTTCAGTCTCAAGTGCCATCACAGGGTTACCTTCCAGTACAACCACAGGACCATCAGTAAGCACGAATGCATCTTCAAGCTCAAGCTCCGGTCAAAGCTCGAATACAATTATTAGCAGTCAAAGATCATCATCAAGCGTGATTGCCTCTTCAAGCTTAAGTTCTAGTCAAAGTACAAGTACTAGCAATCTAGGGTCATCGTCAAACACAATCATAGCTAGCAGTTCAGTTCCAGGCTCAAGTACGATCACAGAATTACCTTCGAGTACCCTCATCACCGGATCATCAGTGAGCACGAATGTTTATCCAAGCTCAAGCTCGAGTCAAAGCTTAAGCACAAGTACCAGCAGTCAAGGATCATCATCAAGCGCGATTGCCTCTTCAAGCTTAAGTTCTAGTCAGAGTACAAGTACCAGCAATCTGGAATCATCGTCAAGCGTGATTGCCTCCCCAAGCTTAACTTCTGGTCAGAGTACAAGTATCAGCAATCTGGGATCATCGTCAAGCACGATTGTATCTATAAGCTCCGGCTTTAGCTCTACAGGTTCATCTCCCCTCCTCATTCCCACGGTATCTCCAACGTCGTCTCCTTTATACAGCTCATCAGGATCCTCACCAACTTCCGAGACAATTTCCACAGCGCAAACCGTGTCATCAACGCCGTCCATTACAAGCATCTCTGGTGGTGGCGCCTCGTCTACACCTAGCACCGGGTTCTCTTCTTCGATGTCTTCGCAGAGTTCAATGTTCGCCTCGAGTGTAACGTCCTCGATGGCTCCAAGCAGTAATGTTGTTCCTACAACTTCCTCACAACCCAACTCCTCGACAGCCGGCAGGAGCACCACCAGCAATCAGCCAAGTGTATCTGCTGTTTACACAACGAGTAACACTAGTGCCAGCTCTCAGACGAGTGGTTCCAACGTTTCCGCAACTGGAAGTAGCGGGAGCAACTCTCAGACAATTGGCTCCCAGCAAAGTACTTTGACGTCCGTTGCCTCGTCTACGGATATTCCCAGCAAATCACAAGGCGGTGTGTCTTCATCGACGGGCGGGACTAGCTCTCCCAGTGGCTCGTTGACGTTACTAAGTGGGAGTCCTTCAGTGACCATTTCAGCAACTTCTAGTACTGTAACATCTATGCCAACGGACAGCAGCTTTTCATCGACCTCGTCCACACTCCTTACGAGTACTGCAATTTCGACATCGGGCAGCGGTACCCCCAACGCCTCGGTGTCTACGTCTCAAACTATATCTTCTGTAAGCCTCTTGTCAACAGCATCAAACAGCTCTCCGACTTCATTGGGAAGCTCCACCAATACTCTGTCTTCACTAGGAAGATCGTCCTCAACTGTCGTTCCATTGTCGGCTAGCGGGGGTTCTACCCTCTATTCTACTCCATCATCCTCTACAACCTCGCCTTATCCGGTTACATCCACAAGCTTCAGCCTCTCGACTACAACATCCGCGTCTCCGACCTGTGCGGATCTTCTATGCATTTCAATGTATTTTGACCCACCTTACCCACCTATCGCTTCTGGTCAACCCACATCAATAAGTGGAACCTATCCACCAGCCTCGACGTCGTCGCTCTCCTGCAATCATCTGCTCTGTGTATATATCACCGTCGATCCGCCCGCCTCGACCGGTAGTTATTCCCCTCCCTTCCCTCCCGCTCCTCCGCCACCACACCCCAAGCCGTGGATCCCACCTCCCCTATTACCACCTTTAAAGCCCAACAAACCATGGATACCCCTTGCCCCACTACCACCTCTTAAGCCTAATTTGCCGTTGAAGCCCCCGCCACATTGGTTACCACCTCCACCTGCTGTAATCCCTAATGGGCCCGGAACCTCCGGAGACTTGAATCCTCTGACGACGCCAGCAACGGCCACAACGCCATCCACATTGGCGATTTCACCAGTATCCGCGTCCTCGGCGCTCCCTCTCACATGCGATTCTCTACTCTGTGTTGTACTTTCACTAAGTCTCTTAGATTCTCCAGCCCCCACAGCAGCCACCAGCCTCCCTTTTGGCTGCAATGACCTCGTTTGTTTGCGCCTTTCGCTAGGCCTTTTGAACCCACAGGCGACTGGTAATCCTATACTAGCGGAGCCAACGCCTACTGAACTCCCCATCTCACTATTACCACCCTCCTCAATCATTAACGTCCTCCCCTTGCCCGTTGCACCAACGCTGGGCCCTTTACCCACCGAGCCAGTTCTTACTGCACTTCCAATGCCACCGTTATCACTTCCTTCCATCAGCAACGTCCTCCCTTTGCCTCCCATACCGGAGACAGGTCCTTTACCCACCGAGCCAGTTCTTACTGCACTTCCAATCTCACCCTTATTGCTTCCTTCCATCAGCAACGTCCTCCCTTTGCCTCCCATACCGGAGACAGGTCCTTTACCCACCGAGCCAGTTCTTACTGCACTTCCAATCTCACCCTTATTGCTTCCTTCCATCAGCAACGTCCTCCCTTTGCCTCCCATACCGGAGACAGGTCCTTTACCCACAGATTCAACAGTCGGTGGAATCTCCATTGCACCCACGTCGCTACTGCTACCAACCTTTTCCGTAACACTATTGTCTGCTTTACCAACCATCAATGCCGGCGAAGTGTCCGGTATTCCACCCTTGTCACTGCCATCCCTTAGCAGCATTCTGCCCTTGCCAATTCTACAAAAGATGAACGTAATTGAGACGCCGCCTCCCTCCACTACAATTAGCAACATTCCCCCTCCGTCCACCCTGCTGCCGACGATAAAACCTCGCCTTTCTCGCGTTAGCGATGTCCTCCCCTCGCCCACGCTACCAAGAACAAATTCGATTGCAACGACCTCGGTTCAGCTTCCCTCCCAGGGTAATGAGTCCTCAAGATCCCCTGTGGCAGGTATACTCCCCCCCCTTGCTCCACCCGGTCTACTCGCTCCGCCGCCTCCCCTAGGTCCACTTCCAGGACGTGCATTTCCCTGATAGGACCTTTAGAGCTCCTTAGTGTTCGATCTATTCCGGTACCGAATATAAATGAAGCGCTACCCATGCCCACTCCACCGGGACTAGATCCTATCGCAGGTCAGAACCAAGTCTCCCCGCCACCACCGCTGTGTCAGGTCTCGCAAACCCAACTTCGTCTTCCATTGCAGGGAGAATTCCATTCTCGTAATAGAAAGACGTCAGCATGTGGACATCTCTCAAAGTTAGACATCAAGAACATGTGAAGGAGTTGGAGCTTCGGTAATTGGGCGTTTGTATCTGGTTTTGGAAGAAATATCGAAAAGGCGTTAGGCTGAATCTCTAACATAGATACCACGCATCACTCATTAGCGTGTACATTTTCATTTGATACCCAGGAAGCGGCAAAAAGAAGATCTTATATATAACTAATCACAGTCATTAATCTTAGTCTATCTTAAATCCACGCAGAGTTTTATGAAATCTAAGTAGCGGCTAGGTACGAATGGAAAGGAGCTTCAGCTGCCAGTCCGGTTCCCATGCAGCAGGCTGGTGGTGAGGGTCTCCATAGCTTGAATTTTCTGCCCCAAGACACTTCGCACAAGGATTTTATAGTAGGGTTTGGGCGGATACTGATGGGTACTGTGGAAGGAATGGGTAACTGTTACGCACATACTCCGTACGGATAGACCTACTCGTAGAGAGCGGCTGCGTAGCCTTGTAGGGCTGATGCTGACGCCCCTACAAAAACCATATATTTGGTCGCGACAGGAATAGTCCCTAGAGCTGAGTCAATTTGTCCCCTAGGCGACCAGTTTTAGGGCCGCTTTAGGGCTCAACGCATCAGCCCTGTAGGTTAGGGGCGAGCTCTTCTAAACCCTTGCCCCAATCAATTCATCGCTCAAGACAAAGAAGTTAAAATTCTTAGGGTTTACAACCACTTTTCTCAGTCAATGCAAGCGAAGGTCAAGCCTTTCCTCACAAAGGATGCTGAAAGGGATCAAAGACCTTCGGAGGCGAGACAGTAATGCTGGGGCTTTAACAAGAGCATTTTGTCTCTACACAAGCTCAATACCAAAGCCATTGTCCTTTGCCCAGAATCATTCAAATGCCTCCGTATGCCACCAATACGATTCCACAACCTCCCAGTATACATCCTGTGCCGCGTACGCCATCTTTGTCGCAGCACATGCCAAGAGCAGTCCACCATGTCCAACACCTCACACTCGACACAGGTACACAACATGGCTTGCTCCAATCGGAACAGCTGCCACCCCATTCTCCTTTGCTTAGGTCTCATGTATGTATTCTTCTTGATGTTGTATTTGGTCGGTTCTACTTGTTTTGATAGGATGGGTCGAGTGGGCATTACAGACGTGGAATCGAACGTTGAGCGCAGAGGAGATGGAAGGAAGGATGAGTTTGAGAAGGTAAGAGTTTATGGGGCCGGGGCTGTAGTTTGAGAGATTGGAAAGTGAGGCAAGGAATGGTAAGTAGCAGTTATCGAAGTACATGAAAGGTAATACTTTGGTTTAACGTTGCTGGTAGCCTATTACGCCATAATCCGATGCTGTGCTGTTCGATCATGCTGTGCTGTTCGATCACGCAAACTCACTTGCTTGGACAGTCTATCGTGCCATCAGACGTGGACTCAAGTCTCTACTAATCATATGTATTACAACTACCTTCAGGCTGAGTGGTGTCATTGGCTATGCAGGATCTAACCGCACGGAGGAAAACTGGAGGACAGAAGCTGCTGACGATTTAAGCGCCACGTGATGGCAGCATATTATTAGCCTCGAACGAGTTACAAAATCAAGAAGACGACATACAATCCTTGCGCTACCCGGTAAGCGTAATGCTAGCGCCACGTGAAGTCAGATATCGGAATGATTCCTTCTAAAGATACATTACGCACCTAATCTGATGCTGACAAGTTGCATACCCCATGATTCAGCCCCAAGCTGACCTTCACAGGAATGTCGGCGTCAATGGGGTCACATGATTGTGGGCGTCAGAACGATTGCAATATGCAACGAAAATTAAGCAGTTTCAAATCAACGTTCTCGCTTGGGGACGGAATTCTGCCCACCTCCCTGCGGAGCAACATTCACTTAAGACGTGCTTGGGGTCTATTTCACCATTGAGTTTGTATCTTCATGCTCCTTTTCTCGTCTTGCATATTCGGATGCCTTTGGGGCATTTGCGTAACTTGTTCCTGCCTTTATACCCTCGTTAACATAACATATGTCAGCTATCTTTCCATTTAACTTCTAAGGATTCTATGATGAACTCATAGAGAGATGACATCTAGCATGAAGTTTAAGCTATCTGTTTCAAACTTGCTCAAACTTCAAGCATTGATAAAGGAAAAGCCATTAGGAGCACAATCGGTCGTGGTGCCTCTACAGCATGGTTGCCACCAAGCTCCCAGGGTCATTCAAAGGGTAATACGAAGTGATCTGTTCAAAGCAAGTCAATGATGACATGGTCAGATGCCACGCCGAAAAGCTGCGCAAAGTGCTTACAAGGGACGGAAACGTAGCAGAAGTCGGAACTTAGCATATCGTCAGTGGATAAAGTCATTGATATTCTTGAGTTAGGGACTATCTCATTCAGTATAGCACCATCACTCTTGAGTATTATAGAGATCATGCTACATGGATTCTTGACCGACATTGCAACTACCAAGTCCCACAGACAATCGCCAATTCCATGCTATCGACCAGATCAGCAGAGAAACAGAAGACAACATCAACACGATCAAAGCCGATCTTGTTCCAGGAAAGATATATTCAGCCTCAAACAGTCCTCTTCGATCTCATTGAGACCACTGAAAATCCCGTGAACATCCTTTGTCTCGCCACAAACAATGATTCACCCCCCCCTGTACAAAAATTCTTTAATTAGCACCCAGTCATTGTTCCAACCCAAGACACTACCCTCAGCAATGCAAACCCACTATATACCCGGAAAGCAAACAAATCCTACAAACTGTTCATAATCTAAGCAGATCGCAACCCTCAACAAAACCATTCCTACTCTCCACTCACTCCATCCCCACTTACTTGAACACCGATATGGGCTGCACACCCTCCAAACCAGATCCAAAACACTATCCGCAAGCATATCAGACCAGCTACGGCGGACGAAGCGTGCAGATCCGCCAAGCATCACAGCAGAGTTCTAAAAGCAACAAACAAATCCAATTGACGCGGACCGCACGTTCTGAACAATACGAAACGCCTGAGATGACGGCTAGGCGTCTTGATGTAAGTATCTCTTCTTGTTTTATTGTTGAACTGCTCCGCGCAACGTAGCCACGTTGAGGTGCACAAACTGGTATCAAAGCATGAAGATCGTCTGAAAGCCGTGGTCTTGTCTGTTCCATGAAAGAAACTGGCAAGATAGTGCTGACTCCCCAATCTCGCAGTGGAACGAGCGCGCTTTGAATGCACATCGAGTGATGGGTGAAGGTCACAAGTTCTAGAGCGCAGAAATTTTGGAAATGCAGGGTTCCGGTACAGAGTCCATGGGCCGATTTGCGAGACAATGTTTCAAGACGAGATAGATTGCATATTCGATGTCAAATCTGTTGTTATCGTCCGATATTTTCTTTTAGCAATCAGCGCGAAAGAAAGCTTGTAGGCGATGCAAGGCAATCGATATACAAACATAACTTATTACTTTAGGTACATATATAAGAGAAGCTGAATGGGGAATCCTGTCAATGCGTTTTAAGTCTCCACACACAAACACACACACACTCTCTCTCTACCAGTCTTCCTGACGAGATGGGCTGCTTCACCTCCAAACCAAGTCACCCAACCACATCTGGGAGAGCAGGCGGCATCAAAATGACGAAACGTCCAAAACCACATCCACGCGAGACTCATAAGGATACGCAGAGACGTCATAAAGTAAGCGTGATCCCGAAAACCGCACTAGGAATAGAAGACAAGGCTATTTCACCATTTCAGTTCGACAAGCGAGTTGTGTATGCGAATAAGAAGATGGGTAAACATCATAAACGCTAGGTATTGAAAGACAGATGCAATGCATGAAGGAGAGGTTGATTATGTCTTAGGCTCATTGTTGTCGTTGGCTAGATGTTCAGAAGACTGCGCAGGATAATCTTCTACGGTGGAAACGTCTGAGTGATGAGCATCTCTTAGTCTTATGTTCATGTATGTGAGACAGATCTTCACCGCTAAGAAAGTCGTTCAACAGGAGGAGCTGCTTTGAAAATAAAGGAATGCAATTAACGCGTTCAGAAAAGGATTGGCCAAGTCTTACTGCTTTAGAAAGGCTTTTAAAGCTTGGGATATATGCTGCGTTTGAAATGCGCGTCGTAGCAAGAAGAACATATGGAAGGAAAGATATTTGACGGATAGCGGAAGACCGATGAAAACGAAGAACGGAGTGCTTGATGGACTTTGGAATCTCACCTCTCCACTTCCCACCGTAACGCATGGGCATTGTTTCAGACATTCTTCGATGTTATTGGCCCCTTCTCTCCTTGTTTCAAGCGGCCTCCACCGGAGCTGCAGCGGACACATTACCCCCTGCAACTCGAAGATCACTGCCGATATACCCCCTTCCAATATTTCCCCAAGCAGCATCTAAAATCGTCCATTCACTATCCAAACAGCCTTCATCCTCCAAGAACGTTGCGACTCCCAATATCGTGTCCGCAAGAATAGTCCATGTGAGCTTGTTCGTTCCGTGCGTGCCGTAATTTTCGATCAGTAACGTCACGCCGCCAGAACCCCAGGATATGGCATTGAAGCCTACGGCGCTACTGCCGCTGTTAGGGGGTTGAGCGTTAAGGTAAACAGCGTGGAAGGCCTTCACGAGGCTTTGGTAGACGGACGGTGCCGCTAGCCCAGGGGGCGTTTTGTAGTCGGTAAAGAGGAGGGTGGTAGGTGTGTTGGGGACGTGGTAGGATTTAGGGATTGGGTTGTTGCCACTTGCATACGCTCGTAAGTATTATAGAGAATATTGCATGGGTAGGAACAGACATACACTGTACCTGTCACGTTCAAAGCGATACTGGATGTTGCTGGCGCCAGACCTAAAAGTGATGTGGATGCAGCAGCTGTTGCTGAGGTAAGCGCAACGGTGTACAAGTATGTTGAATATATGGAGAATACAGTAACGTGCATGTTTCAGGGATCATTATAGGACTTCAGAGAAGGGTACCGTGGATGATGACAAGGCTTCAGTGGGGTTATTGACTTTAACTATCAAAACCCGTCAAACGATGCTCCTGTTGCCACCATAGTCAACGGAGGGGGTCCTATAGTAGCGAATTATGATTGGACGCGATTTGAGATGCGTAGATGAGACTTCCTAAAGTGAGTACATAGAGTTTCATGAGTGTCGTACATTCGTGCAGTGCTCTCAGACTCAAAACCGGATGGAACGAATCTCAAGTCACTCCTGGTAAAAGTCATGGCGAGGAAACAGCCTCCTTGAAAGTATGGCCTGACGGTACCGTGCCCTTGGGACCCTGTCACATGATGCGTACTGTCTTCAGACTTCAGTCTGCTGATGAAAGGGATAAGCGGCTGTCGGCTAATCAAACCGTTCCATGTCTGGCCTCGACCTTTCAGTTAACACATAAAGCTTTTGCTGAAACATGGAGTGTGCCAGCTAACATGGAGAATCCATTAGATAAAACTGCTAAGAGACGGGAATGAGACAATGCCTAGTGTTTAGAAAAATTGGGGGAAAGTTCCCATTCGGCCAAGATCATACTCAGTATAGTCGGGCAACAGCTTTGCTGCGGTGGACTCCTTGACTCGAGACGTTAGCGAGGAGACTGATGGCTGCGGAAGTATCTATTAATATAGAATGTGATCAGATAATGAAACAGGTGGGGTAGAGTGAACTTCATCTAGCGCAGTTCATCGAGATTTGAGGTGTTTTGGAAGAAAGCAAGGTGATTTGAGCTGAAAGTGCAAATGATGGGCCTAAGTTGGGCTGTTGAAATGCACACATCGGAAGCATGGCACCTCCAAAGAAGACGTTATAGAGCTAGACCTCTTTGGTACCTGACCTTGCAAAGACGGAGTGTTTCCCTAAACCAGATGAAAATAGCCAGCAAAACGTTAAGGTGATGGCGTGATGGCGTACTCCCATTGAATTTCATAAGACACGGTATTACAGCTGTGTTACGCGTAAAAGGTGTCGCTGGATGCATACATTGTAGATGATCTTTCGCTGCTATGCAATCAAAATGATGTGAACGGGAGGCGCGGTATTACGTAAGCCACTTATCACGCAGTTTCACGTACGGCAGTTGCTCGCATCCATGGGCCATGCATTCTACTCTTACTGAATAGAGAGAGGCCGGTCTTGAGATGGCACCAGCCGATCAAGCTGTAGCTTCCCCGAAGAAACGTTCTCACTCTGAATTCAAAAGCGACCAGACCAGCATTGTTAAAGAGAATAGCACTCCGGCTACAGACGAAGGTAAAGTAGTTCATCCACACTTGTCTCCGCAGTGATAGCTGACCATCCTGCAGAAACTTCTTCCAACGATGATTTCGGTCCCGCGTTACCCTCTACGGCCCCAAAGAAGAAGCGTCGGAAGCTTCCATATGAAAAATTGTACATCTCAGCACTACCAAACTCCTTGCGTTACTCTAAATCGTTGATGCACAAAGATCAGCTATCATTTGTCTCTATAACACCTCTCACAGACTTTTTGATCACGAGCTCGGTGGATGGTGTCGTCAAATTCTGGAAGAAAGTGGCTGTGGGCATCGAATCTGTGAAAGAATTCAGGGCACATAGTGGAGAGATCAAGAGTGTCAGTGTAAGTCAAGACGGGCGAAGCTTTGCTACAGCTGGAGCCGATAAGACTATCAAGGTATTCGACGTCATCACATTTGGTACGGCTCCTTCAACTCCAATGGAAAGCCGTCTACTAACTACGATAGATCTACTCACAATATTGCAACTGGATTACACGCCCAAGGCCATATGCTGGGTGCATCGACGAGGTGCTTCTATGCCCTTGCTTGCTGTCTCTGATGAAGATAAATCTGTAATATATATCTACGACGGGAGTGGAGGAGCACAACCACCAATCCATACAATTGCCGGCTTGCATAAGAGTTCTGTGAGGGCCATAGCGTATAACAATGAATATGACTGTGCGCTGTCTGCGGACGATAATGGCATGATAGAATACTGGAGCCCGGGGTATTCCTATGAGAAACCTGACTCTGTATTCAAATTCAAGAGCTCAACAGATCTGTTTGCGTTTAAGAAATCCAAAAGTCTGCCAACCTCAATTACTGTATCCCCTTCCGGCTCCCATCTTGCTACCTTCTCCTTTCCAGATCGACAAGTTAGAATCTTTGAATTCGCTACTGGAAAGCTGTATAGGGTCTATGATGAGTCACTCACGACAATCACAGAGATGCAGCAAGCAGGCACTGCGATACAGAGATTGGAAGATCTCGAATTCGGCAGAAGATTGGCCGTGGAACGAGAGCTGGAAAATCCCGCTCTACAAAATAAGATCAACGTTATCTTTGATGAGTCAAGCAATTTCATAATCTACGGCTCTATTCTCGGCGCCAAAGTCATCAATACCTTCACCAACCGCGTGGTTAAAGTATACGGCAAAGAAGAACCCTTTCGCTCTCTGAACCTCACCCTCTACCAAGGCCAACCCCAAAAAAAGGGCGTCATCACCGTCTCCATGGCCGCATCAGCCAACCCTCTCCTCCAAGAATCCGAAGAACGCGACCCAATGCTCGTGACCACCGGCTCCGGCAAAGTCCGCTTCTACATCTACACCAACGAAACCGAAATCAGCAAATCCACGCGTGACGTCCAAAACGAAAAACCTCGCGACCTCAACGCCCGCAAAACCATCGAAGCCAAACCAATCGAAACCGGCACCTCAGCCATCCTCCACACCACCTACGGCGACATCCACATCCGCCTCTTCCCCGAAGCCGCCCCCAAAGCCGTCGAAAACTTCGTCACGCACGCCAAAAACGGATACTACAACAACACCATCTTCCACCGCGTGATCCGCAAATTCATGATCCAATGCGGCGACCCCCTAGGCGACGGCACCGGCGGCGAAAGTATCTGGGGCAAAGATTTTGAGGATGAGTTTAGTGTTTTGAAGCATGATAAGCCGTATACGGTTAGTATGGCGAATGCGGGAGCGAATAAGAATGGGAGTCAGTTTTTTATTACGACGGAGAGGGCGCCGTGGTTGGATCGGAAACATACGATTTTTGGGAGGGCGGTGCAGGGGTTGGATGTTGTGCATCGGATTGAGAATGCGAGGGTTTGGAAGGAGAAGCCGGAGGAGGATATTAAGATTGTTAGTATTGATGTTGCGTAGAGGGGTGGGGAATGGTGGGCTGGGCGTGTGATGTGTAGTGATACCCTAGAAGCAATGGCATGACGGATTGCAGAGCGTGAGTCTGTGAATGGCATACGTGAGAAATAGGTTTGAGGAAGCTAGCCATCATCGGAACGATGGACGTCCACGGCCCTGTTATGAGTTCGACCTTTGTTTCCTGCCATAGCTAGAAGCCGCCAGATCATAAGATAATCTTAACAATGACATCGGAGTCCACCTCCCTTCTTCCGCACAGCCATGCTCATCATCCTCCTGAGCCTGCACGCTGTTCTGTCCAGCATACCCTCACCACTTATTCTTTCCCTTCCTCGTAAACCCCTCGTGCAATTCCTTTGAACTGCGTCCTATGATCTCCCCTCACTCGCCTCATTCGACAGCAACCTCAACGCTCGACATCACGCCACCTCTTTGCACCATTGTAGGGAAAATTTCACCAATGCCTCCTCGTGTTTTGAAGCTACCTCAGTCCCCTACCCTTGCCGGAATGAGGCTTGCCAACTACTATTTGCAAAGTGGAAGAGCGATGTGGGGACCTTTTAGCTTGCCGCCTGGACTACCAATCGTCTGGGTTACTGGTGGGATCCATGTTTGGTATTGATGAGTTGGAAGCGTTTAGGGGCTGATCTCATCTTCTTTAGTTCAGGCTTATTTGGAGTTTCGCTACTATTGGAGCTGGATAAATTATCGTTGCTGCCATTAATAGCTCTTAGAGAAGCCTGATGGGAGAGTCGTTTGGGTTGGCTCGGTAGTAATGGCCATAGTCTTTGTTGTCCCATGTTTGAATGTGCGTAGTGGTCCAAATGCGGTGACGAGAGGGTCTCTCAGTTTCCTCATCGCGAAGCGATGTTGGTGAAGTATTTCATTCAACGCCAGTTCCTTTGCAGCAAGGGGTATCATTTCTTACGCCACGATGACCTTATCATCATCTTCAATGCATAACCGCCCCCTGTCGAAAGCCAACCCTCCCAGCCGGGCGTTTGCCTTCAAAGCGAGCAAACCGCTGTAGAAAGTCCTTATTTCTCAGGTGCATCTGGGAGCCGCTCTATCACGTACTTTCCACGGGCGACTGACATGATAGGAACACCCGGTATCTTTCGTATCCTCCTCTTGAGGTCTCTGTCATTTGTTGCAACGATGTAGATCTTATGCTTCATGACCCTGTCCACTAGACAGTCATCCGCATACACACCTTTATGATCGCATTGCAGCCGTTCCCAGCGCTCATCTCTCGCAATGCGTAATGCTATTCTATATTTCTGTCCCAGCTTCTCTAATTCGGCCATTACGCAATCGGTGATTATTGGTATGCACTTCGCGTATAAACAATCCATCATTGTTGGGAGGAGCTCGAGCTTGTGTTGAACCGCTGTGTGGAAGGGGGAATAGGTTATTCTGGGTCTTTACCAGGGACTGAAAGTCACTTACTGTGGGAAAGGAAATTTGTGTCGACAAGCACCGAGTATGGCGGTACAAGTGCTTGGTTGTACTGAAAGAAGAGGGACGACGAGACTTGGGGTCTGTGAATGATCAGTAGAAGTCATTGAGAGATGGTATGCGAAAGCCCTACATTTCCCGTATAACCTCATCTCCTTTAGCCTTTTGCTTGCTTTCGTCCTCGCCCTTAATATGATTCTTCTTCCTGTAACAGAATTAGTTGCCGTTGGCTATATATGAGCTTTTCGTGATTGGAACCCACAATCGAGCATCCCGTTGGCCGATCATTCTTTTCACCTAGAGCCTTCCTCAATTCAACGATCCTCTCACACCTGATTAATTTACTTACTCTCACAAATTTTCTGGTTCTCTTCTGAACTCCCATCTTGCGCAATAGAAATGAAACAATCTAGAAGTACGTGTTTGGGAGCATTATATAAGGCGGATCTCTAGCGTCCAAGATCTTCGCTCTGGCGGCTATTTTTGGCAATTCTCGGGCCGGTCGTAAGGCGTTGCCCCCGCGCTTGCCCTGCATCTTGCTTAGTGCCGAAAGGATCTTGGAATCAACAGTGTCTCCTTGTTCCATAACTATATCTTTCACACATCGCAACACACGTACTTTGCGCCTTTGCTCGTTCGGCTATTACGCTCGCTCTACAACGCTCTCTCGAGAAGTGACTCTGCCTCTGTTGCAACCTCTACATTCTATCTAACAACAAAAGTTCTGCTGTAACGGGGCAATTCACTGATCTAGCCTTCAACGCGAGTGACGAGTTAGCTCTCGACAACGACACACAAGAACACATTCATTACAATCCCATATCGCCAAAGACTTGAGCGACCATTGTTGCCGAGGTCTAGTGGACCATCACCGTTCACATTGCTGGACGGCATAAAAGGTTCGATCCTGCCAGCAAGGCTACTAAAGAGAAACAATGAGAATTGCAGGGAGACCTGGAGTCTCCTATCTGACCTTACTGCTCACATCTGTCCTTCTCGCCTCCCATGTCGCCGCGCAGAACCTGCCAAAGCTACCCCCAGCAGGGGGCGCTACCACAAGTACAGCAGCCGCCACAACAAAGGGAGCAAAAGCAACCACAACATCCGAGGCCACCACAACTAAATCTGCAACCACTTCGCCTTCTAGCGCCACGGCAGCCTCTGCATCGTCATCTGATTTACCTGGTCTAACCGGTCTCCCGAAATTGGCACAGGATAATTACCCAGCGCCTACCGTACCTCCAACTGCCGACGCGCCTTTCATGCAGAAATCCAATCTGCCGGATGGTACAGTGTTCATAGCCGTCGGTGCTGCTCTTGGCTTCTTCGGCTTCCTCGTTCTTGCCTGGCGTGGTCTCGTTGCCTGGTCGCTACATCAGTCTGTGAAGAGGGCAGCGATGGCTCAATCTGCCAAATACGCTCCATTGGGAGGAGATCCAACAGCAAATCTTGGCAAGGCGAAGGGACCATACTTTAACCCAGGCCTTGGGTCGACGCTCAGCCTTGATCATCTCGGAACAATGGGAAAAGGAGGAGCAGGAAAGCGAGGGACAACATCGCAATCAGCTCGGGGAAGCCTATTCTTCTCGCCAACGGCAGGCGCGGCCATGCATACGCAAAGTAACAGAGGATCAAATTATCTCCCAGCGGGCTACTACGCAGCCGGCAATTCAGCGCCCGCCGGTGGATCTGGTATGACGCATGTCGGAGGTGCAGGTATAGGGCTTTCGAACACTCGTCCCGAGAGCCACCGATATTCGAGGGCGAGATCGATAGGACCCAGTCCACCGGGCTCACCGAATCTGCCACCAAGTAGAGGTGGGGAGTCGACCTATCATGCTAGGTTGAGCACAGTTGGTTTGACCACACACGCCAGCAACAGTAGCCTTAATCTGTCTGCTCCGCCTCAAGGCCGTGCACCAAGCGCTTATCTTGACGATCTGTTCGAGAGTCACGTACCAGGTTCGTCGCATCCTGAAGAGCATGGGAGAGGGAGGGGATAGGCGAGTCGCTGGTTGAGGGTCTGTTGCATACTTTTGGGAATGGCGTCAGTCATTGGAGTTTGGTTCTCTACTGGGTGGCACGACTGAAATACAAATTGGTAGCGGTGTCTAAATACTTTACCTGGTATAGCATTGCGGGGGGAAGGGAGTCCTATAATGCATGTAAAGTATTTATATAGCTATTTTAGTAGAAGGTTATGCAACCGGCGTGGAGAGGCCCTGCCGCTGCATAAAGTGAAATGCATGCATAACCATATTTCAGCCGTGTCTTTCTAGAATGCTCGCTTTGCAATGACCAAGGGATTGCTGCAATGCGACGAAACATTGTCCTATCGCTGTAGGCCAAGGGTTGCGGCTTGTGTGATGCCCCTTTGTAGCTTCCCAAAGCTAGTCACTTATCAATCGATCGCGCTTGCCTTAGGCAACGAAGAGCTGGATAGGCCCACTCTTCGCTCTTCACATATAAGAAGCACACAACTAACGAGCTTCATGCTAAGCCATACATCCTCGCCAATGTGTCGAAGATTTAAAAACCATGTCCGCCTTCAAGAGGACCACAGTGGCCGGCGGCATGCAGCGGCAGTCAATACTGGCACCCTTGCGAGAGACCCGGATAATCAGCTCGAAGCCAGTTTTACCAGCAGGTACTGTAGTCGCTTTTGCAAATGCAACTGTCCATTGTGTTAATCATTGCTAGAGATTATCTCCTCCATTCTCGACCACCTCCCAATTCAAGAGCTACTTCGATTTGCTCGCGTGTCCAAACGCATGCGGGAGATGGTCTACGATGATACGAGATGGGTACCTAGATTACAGTTGATGGGATGCTGGAACGAGATTGAGGCTAGGCAGAGGGCCGAAGCTGCGAGAAGGAAAAGATCTGAGACACTACAAAATTTACATCAGGAGGAAGCTCGGCGAGTGGGAATAGGGGTCAATGGTGCGCCAAACGGTCCCCAAGAACAGCCAGGCAGATCGAGTGTGACTATCTTCGATGCTGCAGCGGAGGGCCAGGTACAAGCCCAGGTGACAGGAAATACACCAAAAACAGCAGTGATCGAGTTGGATGATGGGTTTGATGCTATCGCTCTCACTCATAGGGAGAAAGCGGTCTCATACCAGGCACCAGACGCCACCTCAAAGCTTAAGACATTCAGCCAAGTGCGCTCCGTACGCGGCTTCGCGAAACAAGAATACGGGAAGGTCTACGGAGCGTTGGCACCTTTCTATCTGAACGCTGTAAGCTGTGAAAACCATACGCATGCCGTCATTTTCCGGACCTATCGAGATCCAGACCAGCAAGCTCAAATGCTGTTCATTCTTACCAGATTCTCGCAAAGCGACATATCCCAAGGCTGGCAGCAAAGACAAAAGAAATTTCATGCTTTGGTGGCCGCTTTCGAGAGTGCAGTCACCAGAGAGTTTGAACAAGCGCTTGAGGATGGAGACATTGCTGGAAAGATGCGAAAGTATGCGCATGTGCTTGTCAGCCTCAATGGCGGTCAGAATGGCGTGGAGCTCTTTATATCGAGGGCCTCCATAATCAACTCACGGTACAGGCTTGGAAACCCACTGGACTGTCTAAGCCATATTGGACCTGGGAAGTTTTCTGCAGACGAGTCTTACACCTTCTTTAATAACCTCTCGACGGCTTTCAATGAGCAAGTCACTATAATCGATCAGGTTTTCCCGTCTTCCCTCAACGCCATTGTGCCATTCGTCCAGAGAGTAGGTAAAGTGGTCGTTGCAGAATATCTCACTGCTCTGTTTGACGAAGCCCATCGCACGAACATCGAATCCTACTTGAAGGCGGTGGCAGTTACTTGTGCGCAGTGTCTTGAGTTCGCCAAGTCTTTGCATCCCACATCTTCTTCAGGGGATGAGTTCTACGAGGCTGTGGATAAGGTTATTGGCAGTGCCTTTGAGCCCCATATTGATCTTTATCTTAAAGAAGAGCTTGACTTCTTTAAGAAGCAATCGAGCTCTGAAGTCAGCGATTGGGAGAAGCAATTATCAGAACAAGATGCTTCGATGGAATCCATGTTCATGTCTAACGTCAACCATCAAGCAGACAAACGAGACTTCCTGACCTCATTTAAGAAAGTCGTCATGATGCCTGTCAATGTGTTACCTACTTTCCCTATGTCGTCACCTTTTGGGAGCAAGCCGGCTACTGCCAAAGCTCTTGTGAATGGTGATACTCTTCCATTACCGGAACCTCCATCTCAGGCGTCGACACGGCCTTCCAGTCCAGGCTTGATCGACGCTACTACGTCGAGTGCGACGAGATCTCTTTCTCCTTTGCCAGAACCACCTACGACCGAATTGGCTGCCAAAGCTGCCATTATGAATTCACGCCTAGAAGGTATTCGCTCTCTGTTCAGTATCGAAATCGCCCTAAATCTTGTTCATATGGCAAAGTCAAGCATTGAGAGAGCAGCTATCTTTGTAAAACTCGATGGTCCTTTTGCGAAAGACGCATGCTTTCAATGCGAGTTGATCTTTATCGCCCTTTTACAAACTTTAGGTACTCGCCACATCAAAGGTGGGTTTGATCAGGCCGTAGATCACCTCTCGAACTATGATCCAAATAAAACTACAATTACCAAAAGATCTACAGTCACACCATTGATTACTTTTCTCGAACTCGTCAATGTGGGAGACCTGATTCAACAAATGATCGATGTGTTCTACGGACAGGAAATGGTGGCTGCGAACCTTACAGACCGTGATGACTTCCTCAACCCAGCCGCTAAAGAGAAGAAGCGCTTCGAACAGATGCTTGACGAACGTGTCGCCGCAGGTCTCAACAAGGGTATTGAGGTTCTGTTAGGTGAGGTGGAGCATGTGTGCGCTACCGCTCAAAAAGCCGAAGATTACAACCCTGAAGCATCCAGTGTTGCAAGCTCTGACGTGATGGATATCGGTCCCAGCGAAGCAGCTAAACAGATTGTTGAGATGGTATCCTCTCATACTAGGTTGCTAGTTGGCAGCACCGATAAAAACATGCTAGATGTATTCAATCAAGAAGTTGGAATGCGGCTATTTGCTGCCCTTTGCAAGCATCTGAAGCGACAACGGATCAGCGTCACCGGTTCCATAAAGCTGATAAGGTCTGCGTTGCCCCCGAGCGTTCCCCTTTTCCTCTTGACTGACTTTCTACAGCGACATGAATCACTACTTTAACTACATTCAAACGCTCAAGAATCCGTCGCTTCTACAATTCTTCAAAGCTCTTCGCGAGCTTTCCCAAATATATCTCGTTGATCCTTCCGATGCAAAAGAACTAGCTACCATTATTGCGGATGGTGATCGCTTCTACGGCATTTTCAGAGCGGAAGAGGTTTATCAATTTGCGGAAAGGAGGGCCGATTGGTATCAGATCAAGAACAAGGTTGAGAGGGCCATGTATGGTATCGGTTGCATGGTTATGTAAATTGACCTGCATAGCATAACGTAGTGTTAGAGCTTAGATAAGTGTATGGGGGTGGTGTCTGTTGCCTCTTGTTTATGTACACTTCTGTACATAGCGAAGTCAACATTGTGCATAGAACAAGGATACACCATCGGAGGTTGCATCTGCTGGGATTTTTTAATCGTTTGCAACAATATCCGGGCAGGGAGGAAGAAGAAGAGCTACCATGTACACGGGTTCCACGAGAGAAATTTATAAGATAAGCCGGGAGGTCAGCGATGAGAATCTTTTACCGTGCCAGCCAATCAGGGTCGCATCTCCAGGCGCCCTCACTTGGCCCAAAGGGGACAACTCAGCCTCCGCCACGGAAAGCCTGACCGCAATCACGCAAGGCGTCTTTCATCTAAGCCATGCCAACCAGCAGTCCGCCATCAAAGTGATTCTTCGACCGGCTGTATTATAGAATGCCTTTGGCCGCATTCAACTGATCCAGGTGCAATACTCAACAGATCACTGTCAGCTATCGTAACACCTCGATCTGCTGGAAGGTAGTAGCTGCAAGGGAAATCTTAACGTTGTTTTAGACACATCCAATCCTTTATAAGTCGGCCATCATAGACCATTTGCTCAGAGTATCTGTACCTTGGGTCCAATGCCTCTTGAAGCTGACGATATGCTGCGAGTGGAGCTGCGACCTTCGGCTGTCAGCGGTAGTGGTTTGTACGATGTTGATACTGCTCCGGTCGAGGGGGACAAAGCTACTGAATCCCTCATTTACGATGACGATAACGGAATCCTGGGGTACAAAGCTTCTGGATCCCTCAACTGCAATGACGATATTGCAATCCTGCAGCTCTCCGTGCAAGGCTTTGGATTAAGTGAGTCGGGACGCAGTTGCTGGGAGGATGTTGAGATTTTTCGAGCTGGTCCTCGCAAGGTTGCGATACAGTTTTCACATATCAAGAACAGGCCAAAGGACCGGAAAAAGGGAAAGTCGTACGCTGTTCAAAGCTCTTCCATGATTTCAGTACTGATTGCATAGGCTTGTAATTGATCTTGACCACGTGCTATTGGACCCGTTATATATACTTCCCGGTCAAACTCGTCTTCAATGTAAGTTACAAGTACAAGAAAATGCAAAACTTTACCTATTAGGATTTGAGGCCATGCAAGGTGAGACTTGAAGTCTGTTGCATTCGGCTCGCGCCATTGACTTCTTTACAATATAGATGTTTTGAAATTTCAGGAGGTCTTTACAGGCTTCAGTGTGCAAACCCACATGTGAGTGAATCTACCGCCCTGTTGGTCACAAGCCCTTCTTATTCAATTCAAGTCCGGATGTCCATGTGCACTTGCATTCTTTGCGTCCAAAAAAGAATTCGAAACCTACGGTTTATCAAACGGCTATTCAACTATGGAGAAAGGTACCAACCCAACACGAGTCGCTTAACTTGACTACAGATGCTACGCATAATCCATGGAATGCCGAAGAAGGAAGAGCTCGTTCTCAATATGAGAGTTCGTCTCCCAAAGTGGATCCTACGTCTCATTCTCCTCTCAACCCACCCGTCATAAGCGGAATGGCAATTGAGGCAGTGCATAGCTGTGTAGCCGCGATTGTATCGGCTTATAAGGATGGTGAGAAAATCATCGAACAGATCAAAGCGAGGCGCGCCGCCAGAAGTGAAAGGGCACCAGCACCTATAGAAACTCTCGAGACATCTCTTCAAAGAGGTCCACCTGCTGTAGAACAGGCTAAGGATCAGGGAAGTGAGAGGTATGGGCCTAGATATGCATATTCCCGCGATCGTAAGTACAAAGGGCCTAGTCGGGTACAGACATCAAATACTGTTCTAGATCTCCCGACTGGCTCTGCGATGGAGACACAAGCTTCCTCGCATCTTGTGTTTAGTGGGGAAGATATACTGCGAGAATCGCACACCTGTTCTCGGTTGTCGAGCATACCTCGTATGCAATACCCTGGTTACCTGATGATAACATTGCTGATTAAATAAAGTTGATGGTAGAGTTCCGAGCACTAGCCCGTGCTGGTGTCAAAAGTCGGGATCATGCAAGCACATCACCTTTGGGCAAGAAATTGACCCCACCAGTTATTGGGGGAACTTCTCCCCACGGGATCCGGTCCGGGAACCTCGCGCTATTGAGCCGAGTGCCACCGAACTGAATGCTTCCAGGTCTTTGCTTTCGCTGACTGCTACGCCGTCGAGCTTGCGTACGAAATTAGATACCATCAGGCAAGACTTAAAGTGCGTTGAGCTCGAGTTCAGAAGCATAGAAGACAAGATGAGTTTTAAGGCCGCGTACGATGCACTCAGGCGTCTGGCCGAATTGGATGGATTTAGGCGTCAAAATCGACTTCTTCTTAGAGAAGAGAAGCTTCCTTCCAATTATCAGTCTCCGAGGGAGCAGGGTTCACTCACGAGAAAGTATGAGTCGGCAGCTGTTGATGCAGAAAACATGACATCTACAGTAGCGCAAAAGGGTGACAACACAAAAACAACGCCATTCTACAAAGCCAAAGCCGAGAAGGGCGATTCTTTGGCACCTCTTCCCCGGTCTCCGCCAGCTCTAGTGGGGGATTCTAGCAGTCATACTGGTGAACGACCCGATAATTTGGCTTTGGATGGTGGCAGGCTGAACCCGAAAATTGAACTCGACAATCGCAAAAGGACCTCCAATGTTTCGGATGATCGCCAAAAAGAGTCCATTAACCCTTCAGTTGAAGGAGAATCGAGGCAAATAAGCTTGCTCCACACCCTTAACGAATATATCAGATCTGAAGAGGACTCGAGAATTACATCGGTCTTAGCTACTCGGTCACAATTCCCTGAATATAGCCCTCCAGAATACCTGGAGTTCCCGGCGGCACCGGCCGAATCTTTGCTTACCTCTGAACGGTCTGATATATCGGAACCCCATGCTCTCGGACCTCTTGTTCATGGCATCTTCGGCTCTCCGGACGCCTCGTTTGTATTGGAGACTTCCGAGGACGAGAAACACGGTCCTAGATCCGGAACGCAGGCAAACATAAAACTCCAGCGAGCGAGCATCGAAATGTCGGCCAAGAGGGAGCAGTGGCTGCGTCGCGTTTGCCGAAGGATTGTTGTCTTTATGTTGTGGCAAAGGGAGCAAGACGTCTGTATACCTGACGAATTATGGTCCTCGCCCGCCTCGTTCGAATTTATCAATGTTTTGGAGATGTCAACATTCGATAAGATCAAAAGCCTTTTCGAAACTTACAGTGGACGGGAATGGAATTGGTGGCCATTCAGCGCCCCAGTGAAGCCATTGGAGAGTGGGAAAGTGCGCATCAGGTGGCAATGTGTAGGTGGACTGAGTTCAAGTAATACCATGTGTTAGTACTAACAGACTAAGGCCTGTGGCGATCAACGCTGGACAGATGCATCGAAGTACCTTGCCCGGAAGTGCCAAGCCTTGGTCAATGAGAATCCAACAGCTGGGCATGAGCGTGGCAATGACCCATCTCACTCAGCGGCCTCAGTGGCTAGTCACTCCCCTGTTGAGAGCGTCGTCCCAGGGTCCTTCCCCAGCGACGGCTCACAATCACCCGGAGACACTTCTAACATATGTTCCACCACACAAGCCAGCCATATCCAGAATACCTACAACAAATCCAATTCGAAAGATTTATACGTCCTTTTCTGCGTCTACCAGAAAAGCCAGATCCTCCATTCCCAAATTCTCGCCACCAAATGCCAAAACGATGAAGTTTTCTTCGAAAACCTCAGACGTGAAAACCGCCGCCTCAGAGGTTTCTTTCGCTTCTGGTTTTCCCCTTTGCAATTCTCCCACTGCGACTTCGTAAAGTTTACTCGCTTTTATGTCAACGAGCTCGCCAAAGTAGGCCACTCCCTACCCAATGATCTGATATACGAATACAACCCCCGTCCCCCAGGACCCCACGACGATCCTCCCATCTCGCCCCACGAATTTAACCGCCGCTTTTACACCCCCCTCAACAACCCTTGCGGCCGTAGCGAAGCCCTCGAACGCATTCCGAAAAGACAGAAACGGTTCCAGATCAATCTACACGTGGATGGGCGGGAAGATATGTGGGGCTTGCTCGTTGAGCTACAGCCTTGCTTTCTGGTTGTGCTGATGTGGCAGATTGCAATTACAGGCGGGGGATGGGCATTTATGGGGTGGTGGTTGAGCAGGCATCGTGGTGACTTGCAGGATGCGGCCATGCCGATTACGCTTATATTTACGGCTTTAATGGCACTTTGGGCGCCAATTGGGAAGGGGATGAGGGAGACGTTGTAAGGTCAGAGAAACGAATGACATAACGTTGACCATGGTAAGTGGGTGGACGAGGATAAGGTGGCCGCATTAGGGGCTCTCTGAGATGACCGGATGTGGAAGCAGTACCACAGGGGTTTGGAACCGTTGGGTTGGTTGGTGGGTCTGCTGTATGCAAGCGTGGCCGGCATGTCGAATGATCCACAGAGATGCATGTGCACGTGTACACACATTTGGGATCTGTCTCGGATGTCACAAGGGAACAGCTGGTACCAGATGTGCTAAAGAATTAAATAAGGGTGTTCGTGATGAAAGAGGGCGGTGTTAGTAGTAATAGAAGACGCTATGGACAGTAGAATCTCGGGATAGTAAGGAGGAAGACGAAGAAGATATCAATACGCATATCCTGATGGATGGTGGAAAGCAAGATGTATAGATTGGACGGACTGGTTGATTACTTAGGCATTCAGTATATACGAAAAGCAAAAGACGCATAGAGGAATCAATCTAAGAGATCGAAACCTGGCAGAAGGCAGAAGCGTTTCGATATTCCTTGGACTCAGCTCTAAGACTATACATAAAGCACAAGCCAAAGCCGCCGCAGCCCTCAAGCGGGCCAAGAGTGAATTGGCACTCAGTACATCTATCTCCCAGATTTCAAAAGGTCCTGCAAAGGGTAAAGAAAAGAATATATCCACCCTCCTTCCCAATCCTCCAGGGATCCCTCGCCCTCCCTTCAATCCCATTCCCCTCAAATCAACCGACCAATTCCCCACCCCATCAACCTACGTCCCCGCCCCCCCCGCAAAATCACAAGTCCACATCCCCCCATCATAATCACTCCCCATCCAAAAACACCCAATCTCCGTATACCCCCCCTTAATAATCTCCGCATGCCCCGTATCATTCGGATCCCCCCCTGCCTCCCCCACAACCCCACAATCCTCCAACCCATTCGGCTCCTCACAAATCCACCTCAAAAAAGCCTCATCAAACGGACTATACGTCCCATTCATCGCCGCATTACTCCCCGTTGCTATACACTGCGCAAAGGACCCCGGGTACAGGATATGGCCCATGATGGTGCCGTCGGATTCGCCGTGGGGGACGGGTTTGCCGGTTTTGGGGTCGGTGGTGTAAGTTGTGGGGGTTATGGTTGTGGTGTAGGAGTTGTTGGCGAGCATGGAGGACCAGGTGAAGGGGGTGAGGGTGGAGATCCATTTTGTGCGCCAGTAGTTGGCGCGAGTTAGGACGTCGGTGCCGGAGGGGTCGTTGAGGGGGGATTTGGGGGAGGTAGACCAGTAGGTGGTGGAGCTGCTGCTGCCGGAGGTGCCATCGGAGGAGGCTTGTTGGGGAGTGGAGGAGGGGGATGGGGCAGATTCTTGGGCTTGGGGGGCTGGTTGAGAGGTTTGTTGGTGTTTTTGAGGTGGGGCATAGTTTTCTTCTTGGACTGCGGCTTTTACTGGGGTAGGAGTTGCGGATGGAGCTGTAATCGTAGTGACGGCTTGTGGGGCAACGTTGACTACGTCGGCGGCGGGAAAGTATGCAGATTGGGCTGGCGCTGGGCTGTTCGTGGCGGCCCCGTTGTACGGGCCCTTCACCCAGTCTTCGTGTATAGCAATGGGAGCACTGCTGGTTGCTGGTAGGGCGTTCTGTCCTGGGGGCAAGGTGACGTAGACATCAATAATGTCTTCGACGTAGTGGACGTTGCCTTCGTCCCATTCCTTGGTCTGATCGCGCCGATGGTGGTGGTGAAGGGGAGCGCGTTTGAGATGAGGCTGTGCAAGGGCGCCAGCGCCTAGGAGGATGGAAATGACTACTGACGTACGCATCTTCATTGATCAGGCTTGATGCTCAGTGAAGGGCGATTTTGATCGTTTTGATTCGTAGGCGCCGTTCGTGCGTTATGATGTTGATCTTGATAATCGCAATCTCGTGGTGAAAGTACTTTCTTTTGGTAAAGACGTTGCCCTGCCGTATAGAATTGAACAAATGAATGGAATTTCAGCAAACCACTCCTTGAAGGCAGTCTGTTCAAGGAAAGAATGGAAGAATTGAAAATGCTGTCAAAGCAGATAAAAGAATGGATCTGCGTGGCAAAGAAAAAATCGGACGAATGCAATGACAGGCGTAGTAGACTTGCACACTTGTGGGAGAAGGGTGTTGATGAAGGTGGAGGGGAAATGAGTGGAAGGATCAAGGACCCATGATGGCGGAGCGCAATCCTACGAGATCTATACAGGACCGGGAGCGGTTGTTTTGAAAGGGCGTTACTCTGGTACAGGGCAAAAGTACTGCGGAACCCGTGGCCTTCCAATGTGCACCAGCAGTAAGTGTACGGCGAAGAAGGTATCGGTATAGGACCAACATCGACAAGTCCTTTAATGACTGGTTGGCTTAAGAACAGGAGCAATGCAAGGACGAGTGGCGCGCGGCAAGGGTACCTCAGCTTGCTGACAGGAGGCCTTAGTAGCAATGCGGCACATAAAACCCACCCCTCATTACGGCCAAGTCTTCGGAAATTTCAATTCAATACAAAAGGAGGTACTGACCGCGCAAATGGAGAGATTCCTCCGATGCAAGAAAGAACCAAGTGTCAAAGCTTGCATGGGGCAGATTTCAGCTGTAGATGACGAGGCTGAGCGTTGCGAGATTGGACAACGATAAGCGCTAAGCTTTCCGAGCTTTAGTTTGTCGGCTTCGCTCTCTCACTGGAGCCTTATGCATCTTCCATGGAACTTACGTAAAGTGGCACCAAGGTGTAGGGAGGGACTGTGTACCCTTCCTGCGTTGCAAACACGCAATCTCCGTTTCTGCTTCACCTGCTTCGCTTGCTTCCACGATGCCGCGCTCCCACCTCTTGATTTATCAACTTTTACTAGCCTAAAACGGATCCAACAATCGCCAACCATGCCGAAGCCCTGCCTAAAACGCCCCATCTGATGATCATACTGATGCACAAATCCGGCATCAGCTGGGAAGACTTTCGAGGTTCTCGGCGTGCTATGCGTTCTGAAATCTTCTCCGCCTTCCCCTGATGAGAACGGTATTAGCTACGAGCAGGTCTGATAGACCTGTACGATGAACTTTGTATTTTCTAGCACACATGGACGGGAAAGTGGTACAGCAGCTGAAGGGTGCCCGCTTTCAGTCTGTCGATGCCGACGGCATGGCCGTCTTCGAAGCCATATCATACGAGAAAACTCTCCAAGTACGCAATGATGGAAGTGCAAGAAGATCCCGGTGCCTACGAGAAAGGAACTCGTTGATCGATCGAAAATGAGAATGCTCCCGGCCGAGATCATCCCTGTCGTTGATGATACTAAATGACGATAACATCTCATTTGGAAAAAATGGAGCTTGAAGGGCTGTCAATACTGCTATCCATATCCCCGAGCAGAATCTCATCCGGTGGTGGACCACGGTTAGTTCGCACTATGACAGCATTAGTATCAGATTGGAATCCGTCATTCAGGGGTAATAGCCAATTGGATACTTACCCCACTCTGTTTCAACGCGGAAAAAGATCCACATCCAACGCCTAAGTACCTCGAGGAACTCCATAACAAATATTCCTCCCTCTAAATCATTAAAATGGTCCAAATGCGGTGACAGCTTGAAACTCCATGTACATCGCAGCATAAGATCTATAACGATAGCACCATAGTACATCTCTTTGCTGTGAAAGTGTGTATGCCTACGTAAACCCCATGGATGCTCGGGATTATTGCGAACTGGAGCGGGCGCAAAGAGGGTCAAGTCCCAGTCCTTGGCAACATCCCAGTAGAAGGAGTAAAAGGAATTGACAAATACAAAGAATAACCTGCAGAGGTGTTAGGAGAGGGTCTCGAAGTTCATTGAGAAGAACGTACCACAGGCGGAATAGTCCAGTTTCGCTCATGCCAAAGTCATTTGGGTTGGTGCCACGCTGAAGGGCGCTCAGAATGATGACGGGAAAAGCAGAAGAGTACTTGAGTGCGTTGGCCAGATGCTGTCCTCCCCATCCAGAACTTGAGCTTGGGTTTTTTCTAACCCTTGAGTATTCAATTAAGCACTGGCGCAACCGTATCATGCTAGGTATGCTAATGATCAAAGGCACCATGTATGCTCCACCACAGCTGCGATCCGGCTTGTCTGTAGATGAGACCCCAGGCGTGATGAACATGCATATTGAGACGAATAGGTCGCCCAGAATCTTGGCGTAAGATGTCAAGACATCAGCCAGTAGTATATCCCCAAATTTGCCATTATCCGCATCAGCAATTCCGCCAACACTCACCCGCTTCAATGTGGACAGAAAGCGGTATCGACCAGACCGCGAAAGGCGTTGTATTGGTATTAAGAAGAATATAGCGAGGCAAAAGAGGAACAGTTGTGGTAAGATGTCCCATGCGATGACCAGAGTTGGATCCCCATGGGTTATGAGCCAGAAAAGTAGGATAGATATGAGTAGGGGTACAGTAACGGTTGCGGCAAGCCTATATGTTCGGTAATGGTGCGGAGGTATACTGGATGAGGTACGAGTGTGGTACTTTATCAGCGCTGGAACATCCTATGAAATGTCTTAGTGGTATATCCTCGACGTGTCTCTAGTCCAATGCCTACGATTTTCAGTATATTTAGATAGTGAAGGTTGAGGCCCCAAGCCCAGACGCCTGCAATTGCATCAGCTAGAGCACGTAAAAGATTCAAATTGCAACGGCGCATACCCAGGACAAATATTACTGCGATCCTGTAGGGAAGAGGAAGAATTAGACTGACTGTATCCAGTTCAGGCTCTACAGCTGGATCCGCTTCCATTCCTCCTCAGCATTACCAGTAGAATTGCCTCAAGATCATGGAGGACGATGAATTTTAGGAAGCAAGTAAAGAATGACTATGGTAAGGGCAGCTGCGTGCAAAGTCTCGAAATAGTTGAATAATTGTTCAGCTTGGCCCTTGCCGCCCTAGAATAAGAATGTCGGACGCTAAACTAAGATAAAATAGCGTCCTGGTGTTTTAGTCATGATCTGTGGGCATCATTTTCGGGAGAACTTAATTCCGATTCCATCCTAGATAGCACCCGAAGTTACTGCCGAAGATCTAAAGGGTGTTTCAAGGCTAGACTTAGGTAGGGTCAGGGGGTCGCGTGCCGAGGTATTTCCGTCTCCGCAGTCCTCTACAGCTCGAAAAGCTGCGCTCCTATTAACAGTATTGCTTCGATTGAAGCCTCACGCTCAAGCCTACAACAATGGGAACCTCAGATTCTCCGAACGACAACAGTCCTGACATCGCCAAACACTCCCTCGCCCAATCCACGCATTACAACTATCCATTCGCCGCCTCCCCAGACATAATCCGCTCCAACCAAAAAGACACCTACTTCCAAGGCGTCCTCCTCGAGCAACTCTCTACTATTCTGCGCCGCCTCTACGGCTCGCGCTTCGCCCACACATACAATTCTGAAGCCCGCACTTTCACCGAGCTCCTTTACCTCGGCCTCACGACTTTCATCGGAAATCGCACCCTTGGGGAAGAATACTGTGATATCTACCAGATCGAATCGCATACCCAAAAGCTTCCAGAGATAGGCCGTAGAGCAGGATATATATTCACCGCCGTCCTCCTCCCATACACCCTTGGCAAAACTCTCCCCTCCCTCCGCGCCCGCATCCGCTTTCGCCTTGAGAGCAATCTCCATCGCTCCCCTAAACACTCGCGTACGTCTCTCCGCTATAGACTCCAGCAATACATCCTCACAAACCTAAATGCTTTAACATCCATCTCCACCTCACCCCTCTATGCCATCAGCCTCGCGATCTTCTACTTCACTGGCTCCTACTACCACCTCAGCAAACGCCTATTCAACCTTCGCTACATATTCTCCAAACACCTCGCGCCTTCCGAGCAGCGCGTAGGATATGAAGTGCTCGGTGTACTCCTCGTTCTTCAAATGGCCGTTCAGGCATATCTGCACGTCCACAACACCATAACCACATCCCTCCCAACCGAAGGTCCAACGGCAATGCTCGACGATGGCGTCGAAATCGGCCTACCAGATCCCCAAGACCCAGATCTCCTCTCCTATACAAGTGAAAAAGCAGAAGACACATCTCGCCTCCGCATCTCCCACACAACACACACACCCCTCCCCTCCACCCCCACCCCCCACCGGTATGACCTCTCCGACCCCTCAACGCTAGCATGGCTGCAACCGCAACAGACGCGGAAATGCACGCTTTGTCTGGAGCCGATGAAAGATCCAAGCGTTACGACGTGTGGCCATGTGTTTTGCTGGACGTGTATACTGGATTGGGTGGAGGAGAAGCCGGAGTGTCCGCTTTGTAGGCAGGCGATTTTGGGGCAGCATGTGCTTCCGTTACGGGGTTGAGTGGAGATGAGCTTGGAAAGGAACTGGGAAGAATTGGGCTGATTGCATGAGGTGTGAGATTTTTGAGGAATCAAGAGCTCTGAGGGGTCTCCCATGGCCGTGTAAGTCCATGAGATCAGATAGCTGCAAGGTGCTGAAATTTAAGGTCATATCGAGCAACAGGCCTCAAGTTGTACATGCGAAATTACTTCACTGTAATCTTATGAGATTACGTGAACTCATATATTGTCACTGTGCGTGTCCAGCATTGATGAACATCAAAACTACATAGCATTCCTCCTGCCTTGGCTTTCCCTATCATATAACAACCCCTCAAAACCCAGCACCAATCACCACTTTCCCTGACCTTCCCAAATCTCCCTCCAACCACTCCACAATCTTCGCATATAACACCAACCCAGTCAAGCCGAATCCGCTTTTCAATCAAATACAGCCAGTCCTTACTCATTGGCTATCTACGATGCGGAGAGATGTGCGTCTGGATACGAACATATACACATATAGTTACACGCAGCAATACGCACAAAGGGCTGGGAGTGCAAAAGACAATGGTTTTATGGGCGTTGTGTACTGATACTTCCTATGGTGATGTGAGATTGGGCTTGGATAGCGATTAGAGAGGGCATAGAGAGGGTATGGTACGTGTATGATGAATGGCTTGGTGTGTTAGGGTTTTAGAGAATGGGTTTACTGTGAAGGGATTGGGACTGGGGATGGAGGGGGAATTGAATAGATTATCATTGTCGAACAGGGGCTGCATAGTGGAGGGTAAGTCGTTCTGGCCAGTGCATTAATATGGCTCAAGTTGACCCCTAGTTGTATGCCACAATTAACTTGCTTTTATGTTGGTGTTTTTGTATTGTTTTCTATGTAGGAGCTTTTGCATTGTTTTCTATGAATGACTTAACAAAAAAAGCTGGGCGCATGAATGTGGCATGGTGAGGATCGCAGAGGTAGACTGGATCTGTATATCTGATAGTGAGAACGCATGAGGTGTGCCGAGAGTTGCAGGGATGGGATAAACATGGATGTGTGTTAAAGCGCATGGGCTGAATGTTAAGGACTGCTGTTGACTCTTATAGGAATCAGCTGCGCGTACGGACGGACTTGGATAGATCCATGGCAGTCTCAGCCAATTGAAAATTGACTTGCGCTTCTTCTGCGCTCATTTCTTGACCTTATTTCGCTTCGTTCGAGTCTGGGCGACCGGTCGCGGTTGTTTCATCACCTGGACCGCATCCTCCCAGGCCGGCAGCCATTCAACCTTGCGATTTGAGGCAAGCCACCCGGCTCTCGGACTCAGAATGAGTCTCACGTTATCAAGGCCCCGGATTCTGAGGAGAGTCACGAAAGCCTGCGGCACCTTCAGCTCAGCCCAATCGTATTTGGGACCGCCTGTATTCATATTATTCCTATATTCCATGCACTCATCACAAAGCACTATTGTGAGGTCGCGCAGTCCAACACACTGTGTAAGCAGCATCGATGGTCGTGCAAATTCCATATATGCAGCCCAATAGTAGACGATAACCGATCTCAGGTTGTGCTGGTTTCTTGGACCCATGTTACGGATAAAATATTCCATCTCGGTCAGTGAGGCGAACTCGAATGTGTTTTTACGGTAGAATATAGAGACAGCTTCGTCATGTATCTGCTTTGACACGTAGAAGAGTTTTCGGCCGTTGGCAGTCGCTGAGGATTCGATAGACGCCATCCCACGATCGAAATCTTCTGCACTTTCTCGTGGCCTGTGGCAAGAGCCAGGACCCCTCCTCTTATCTTTGATGAAGATGGCGCCATCAAATGCAAGGCACGCTTCGTAGATCATATCTCGAACTTCTCGCGGAAGCTCCATCAACGGAAACTGCTCAAGCGATGAGTTCCCATTACCTGAAAACAAGTGTGATAACATCGGACCACTAACCTGATGATTGCGCGCCTTTACCAATTTCTTTTCCAATATTCTAGCTGATCTTCGTGCCATGATAACACATTAAGTGACTGACTTGCAACACTGCTAGAAGTTGAGGTAGTTGGACAGCCTCAGTAGATAGGAGCAGACAAGGGGCAGATGCTGGGCAAGCAGCTCAAGGTGATGTAATTCAGAGTCTGTTGATACTGTCTGAGAATTGTGTTAAATCGACCCGATTGAAAATTGTATGATCTTCTTAGGAAGTATGGGAAATGGATGAGAATATATAGTGGGTCATCATCACTAGCTCTTTCAACGACTGCGTTATGAACTGGGCTTACCGAGACCCACATTTCGCGACGGACCAGCTGATAGGTCGCCACCTTGAAGTCTGGCAGTCTGATTCGCTGACGACCCGTGCTGAGATGAGTGCAATTGCATGAAAGCTCCTGACGGAATCCATACATGAGACATTGTATCAGAAAGGGTCGACACTCCTGAAGGCTACTGCTGAACCGTATCCTGAACAGCAAGATTGGGAATCTTGGGACTGTTGCCCGGTTAAAGTGTTATCTTGGCAGCTTGCAGCCGTCTCATATCATGTATCAGTACCAAGATCATCCCAATGGTTTCCTGCTCTTTAGCAATCTCACGGCACAGTAAGATATTGAGCAGTGGGAGCGCCTCAACCTCGCCTTTCATCGACCGTACAAGAAGCGAAATTAACGGCGCCGTACCAAAAGGCCAATCTCCCTTTGCGAGAAAGGAAAGCAAATATCCAGAGAGACCAAGCCTGGTGACTACGAGTTCTTTGGAATATGCCGTCCAGTTGCTGCGCTTCCTTGGGATCCATAGCAAGTTGTAGGAAACCCTAGATTCACCCGCTTTTGCTTTGGTGTCGCTTCAAATCGGGCGTGGCTCGTCCAACTGCCGTACCCTGATTTCCAACCACTTCAGAAATAGCGTTGACATTATGCGGCCCGCTTCGATTCATATTTAATCGAATTGCAGAGAGATTTATAGCGTATAGTGATAGTGAACGGGCTACAAAGAGGAGCATTACTCGTACTTCGTCGAGATTGTCACATCCCAATTCGATTACCAAATTGATGGTACTGTCTCAGCGCCATGTAAAAGTTTCGCTGGAGGAGGTTCAATAAGCACAAATAGTCCGCAAGAAATGCTACAAAACAGAGACGCTTCGTCCATCCACTATCTCTAAATCTCGATGCATTGATGCTTTGCTTACCCAACATCGCTGTTCTCTCTAAGACAAGATCTCGAGATGATTCAATAGAAATCAGAATGTGTACCACAGACATTGGAAGAAAGGGCCCAGGCTGGCGTCCGGGTATATACCAAGATTGTTGATAGTCAACTAGTAGACGGACCATCGCATCTTAAAGTATGTCCAGGAGATATTCAATATCCTTCACTGTGAGGGGCTTCTTTTGATCACGCGCAAGAGAGATAGCGCAAGAGATGGTGTTCTTGATTTGGCGCCCATTTAAGTCTCTCTTTGCCAGTCTGGCAATGCCTTGCTCGCTGACGGATCCATGGTCTTGCGTGGCTTTTACGATAAAGTTTCTCCACACGGCAGCTCGACTATCTTCGTCGAGATCAGGATACTTGATGGTAAAATGTATGCGGCCTAAAGCATATTGTAAGGCACTCGAGAGTCATTTGTGGATAATGGGAACTCACTGGTAAAAGCTGGATCGATAGTGGAGTGCCGATTGGTCGTTAAGATCAAGATACCTCTAAAATATTCTATGTGGCGGAGAAAAATGCTGACGAGTGTATCCTTCTCAAGATTCTGGCCACGTTCGGAAAGAAAGACATCTGCCTCGTCAATAAGCAGTACGCAACCCCACCTTCGAGTGATCTCCAAAATCATGACCAATCGTCGGTCGACGACGTCCGCGTCAATACCGAGTTCGCCGGTGCTCACCACGTAGAGAGGACGACGCGTCGTTTCCGCGACCACCTCTGCAGTCAAAGTTTTTCCAACTCCTGGAGGTCCGGCAAGCAAGCAGACTAAGCCTCGGCCTTTACCCTGCACAAAATCATCGAAGGTTTCTCCGTCTTGCTTGTGTGCTTTCACTAGTCCATGAATCAGTCTGCGTCGGTCCTCCTTCATGACGAGCTTCTGAAAGGCCTCATCGTTCCACTTGATGTCTACAAGATATTCGACCATGAGCTGGCCCCAGGTCTTGCTTGGAAGGCTGAAGCCGTTGACCCAATGAGCACAGACAAGCAATTCGTCTTCCTTGAGGTTTCGAATCAGGATGAAGTCTCTGGGATAAACGTACGGCTGGATTAGATTGGAAGATGGGTTGTGAATAGCAAAAGCTTCCGGGTCTACTATGACCCGTCCTGCAGCCTATTCTTCGCTTAGCCTTTTGCTTAAATGACAACACCGTTCAATTTCTCACTCACGTTGAATTTTTCTGCCTTCATTCTACCGTCAGCCAAGGCTGTTTCTTTTATGCCAAGCGCATTTGAGGCACGTTCCGCAGCGTACTCTAAACATTTTGGCTGGTCTACAATAGAAACGTACGTCCGGCCACGCGCAACCAGTCTATCACGCACGGCTTCGAGCTCGGCCATATATTCCAGAGGAAAGGCGTCGAGGCTAGTGAGTGGTCTAGCTCCTTCAAATTGGTCGATTTCGATCGAAATGTTGCCCCAGCCAAAGTCAGAGCCGTCATGAGTGATGATCTTGCCGTTAAGTCCAAAGTATCTTGTATTATTCGGCCGCTGCTCATAACTAGAGCTGGTAACATAGAAAGCTTGCTTCTGATGCATGAGTCCATACCTTGGGGCGAGAAAAGTGGCTTTAGGAGGACAGATGGTCCAGATTAGGTCCCAGGTAATTTCCCTATTTGCAAGCAATGAGTCGAGACTTGAAATCGTGCTTTCGTAGTCTTCCTGTACGAAGCGGAGGGCTGTCCCAATGTCGTCAATAAGGGCCTGATTTGGTGTCGTTCTTTCCTTTTCTTCGGCTTTACGTTCGATCAGATGAGGCCTGGCGTAGAACAGGAGCTCTGGGGATGCCTGCAGTTGGTTAACGAACTATCCTGTCTTCTCACATTCAACAGCCTCAACAAACCACTGGGGGCGTCTTGTTCAATGTGAGGTCTTCAACATCAGCAAAGATGTCCAAAAATAGATCCCCAAGCAATTCCGACTTGATGTCAATTTCTGTACCAGCCAGCATTCCCTGCTTGCTGATAATGCGACGAACGACCAGAGCTGTCTTGCCTTGGCGGTCTGGCTTGGGGTTCGGTTTTGCAGTCTTCACAAAATGGACCTGGCGATCTTTCCTGCTGTAGATCTGATCGACGCGTAAAAGGCGCTGGGCCTTGTTCCCCTGGTTTGTCATGACACGTCTCACCGACGGCTGCTGGGGACCATCCTGATCATTACGCTCTTCTGCTGATGCCATATTCGGAAGCGGACCTCAGTCATTCGAAGTATGCTGAAGAATTGAGGCTGAAAGATTGGATGATAGAAATGATCAACGGCACAGCGACAGAAACCAGGGTCGCTTAGCTTAAAGATTTAGGTACAGTCACTACAGGGCGCAAGCTAGCCGCCTACCGGGGTTCATTACCCAAACAACTTGCCACTTGGCCTGACAGACCCTCACATGCGGCCTGGGCTTCGGGCTTCGGGCTGCTCTTGTCCACCATAGGGAGCCTGGGAACGAGTTGAAGCTCGCCCCACGAATCAACATTTCGCCAGCAACTACAGGGGTAAGTCGACCCGTCTTCTTTACTTGCGGGGACGATCCTTCCGGCCTAATCTGCGCCTATCACCACTGTGACTAATATCTTATCCACCAATCAACCCTCCTCTACCCTTTTGCCCCTCTGGAGGCTGTGGATGGTTGGGTGGTGAACCCTCCTAGTAGGTCTCAAGTAGTCGGCGTAACCGAGCTGAGCAATACTGCATTTTGACAGTGTCATACTCTTCCGCTCTTGCCGCTATACAATCGATATCTACTGCTCGCTGCGAAAACCGCGACAGGAATTTGAGCGTGGCACGGGAGCTGTGAAAATGGCGCCCGCCATCGAGAGGACCGAGTACGTGCGACGACGACCCACTTGAGATCTGCACAATTACAGAGAAGACAGTCATGCTAATTGATGATAGTTCAACTGCCCTAGAAGATCTCCATGAGAAGGAAGAGCCTTCGCCCTTTCGCAGGGCGCTGGACGACTACGTCCAGTCAAGACGGAAGAAAAGCAAAACGCCTGCCTTCTTGAGAGAATTGCAGAGGCCAGGGTCTCTTAGAACGAAGGAGGATGTCCAGAGAGCCATGGTCGACCTGGAGAAATCATCAACAGATAAGACATCAGCAAAGGTCGTACGCAGCACGATGAAACCTGTCATTAGACTGCTATCGGACTACTCCGGTGTGATCGATACTTTAGGTATGGTAGCCTGTCTTCGAAAGCGCGCGTGATCGAAGTGTCTGAATGAAATTCGAAACAGCGCAAGCAGATCCAATGCCAACCGCTGTCATCTGGGGTTGTCTAAAAGCTGTCGTGGATGCAAGTACCTGCAGCCAGATTCTGTGACCCACCTAACATTAGATGACAGAGTTCGAAACGATTTCTAGCTCTTTATGAAACAATCAAAGATCAACTCGATCGCCTCAAGCGCCACCTTGAATGCCTCATAGAATACGAAGAGCTCTATGGAGAATCCGGAGCAATGCAGGAAATCCTCGTAGATTCGTATAAAGCCGTAATTCGATTTTGGTGTCGGGTTGAGAAAGAATGCACGCGTTGTGGTAAGTTCATTACGGCTAGAGGGGAAAGCAGCATACTGAGCTATGCAGTTGCAAATAGGATGGGTCGAGCGCTGGCGTCATTCAGTACATCGAAGCTTGACGGTATCGTCAAGTGTATTGAGCAAAATTCTTCAGACATCAGCAGACTGATTCCTATTGTTCAGGAGCGTGTGCAGCGAGGGGAGCGTGAAGACGCAGCCAAAGAACGTCAATTAGCAGGGATTGCCAGAGCAGAGCAGAGCGCCTTCTTCAGGCAGCAGCAAGAAGAGCGAAAGCTAGAGATGAAGCGTATGGGTTTGCTTGTGGTTAGATGACTTGCAGACTGACGATTCCTGCAGGGACCCGACAAAGAGATGTACGGGATTGGCTTAAAGGGAGCTCAAGCGCATTGAATGAGAGCAACGACCGGCATCACGACCAATATGTCAAACAGCGAAATCTCCATACCTGCTCATGGCTCCCTTCTCATACGCTTTTCCAAGAATGGCTTCAGCCGTCCTCCAGTGCGTCGAGGTTGTGGCTTCAAGCAGCCCGTGGAGTAGGTAAGTCTGTGATCTGTGCCTATGCCATCCAGCACATAGCCAGGCTCCCGTCCTGTTGCTCAATACGCCAATACTACACCTTCGATGAGGAGTTCTCAGCTCTACAAGCATATCGTTCATTGGCGGAGCAATTAGCAGATCACATCTGGACCCAGCTCGATGACATGCCTGAAGAAATCCATAAGTACACGCAGCGTAGTGCAACTAGCTCAAGAAAAGAAGACGTAAAGATGGTCATTTGTCTCCTTCTAAGCCAAATTCCCTTGACCTATGTTTTCCTTGATGGGTTGGACGAAGAATGCGATACCGAGAAGAGATGGAGAGAGCTTGAAGAAGTATTGGACTTTTTCACCGATCTTAGTGTTGCGGATAGTTCAAGACTGCGCCTCTGGTGTAGTGCTCAAGATCGGACAAACTTGAGGAAGAAATTGGAGACTTTCAACGTCATCGAGGTCAATAAGAGCTTGAACGAAGGTGATATCGAGGTCTGTCTCGCGGAGCGAATATCGAGCCTTGAAACTCAAGAAATTGATCCAGGCTATCGAGCTCTCATTCTTGAAGATCTATTACGCAAGGCTGATGGCCGCTTCCTGTGGGCAACTCTGATGTTAGATCTCATCGTCGATGCGTCGACTTTGAACAGTGTGCAACAGCTAGTACAGCAAGGATTGCCAGAAGACTATGGAATCTATTACGAAAGGAAGATTCAAGGCGTTGATAAGTCCCAAAAGAGACTGCTGTCGTGAGTTTCCGTAGTACCCTCTTTGTAGACCAATATTGACTTGAGTTTAGCATCATTCTCGCCTGCGTCGTGCATGCAAAGCGACCATTACATTTAGATGAATTGTGCGAAGCCACGGCGGTGATGTCGATGGGTAGTGGAGAAAATATCGACAGATCGCAGAAGCTTTTCAAAACAAGGCTTTCAAAATTGTGTGAACCTCTCGTTCAAGTACAAGACATACGATCCGAGCACAGGTTATACACAACCTGTACACTTACCCACTCGTCAGTCCATGAATTTCTCAAGAGCAAGCCTGAAATCTTCAGCGCTACTCCAGGCCTAGACGCCTGTCGAATCGAAAGCAAGATTTTGGCTAGCGTCTGTTTGAAATATCTTTCGCAGCCACGCTATGGAAAGCTCCTTCGCAAGAGGGAGGACACATTCATAGATCTGAATGACGAAGACTTCATGGAGCAGCATCTCCTTCCGTACGCTGCAAAGTATTGGGATAAACACTTGGATGATGTCCCATTCTCTCAGGAGATGTGTGACAGAGTCGAGACGTTTGTAACCTCGCCACAATTCCAGACCTGCTTACAAGTACAAAGCTTAGTCATAGAAGGTATGCAAAGCCCCTTAACCCTTAAAGACCCACTAAGCCGTCTTCCTAGGCCAATTCACTTTCTGGACCTCCCCTGGCAAATTCTGGCAAGGGCGGCATTTAAAGCGGACATTTCCTTCATGGTATTCCGAGGGTTGCGGTAAAAAATCGAGCCAAGACTACTATGAGTTCATTGGAGAATGGGGCCATGTTCTAGGCGATATTACATCTTACAAGGGGAATCACCCTGGAGAAATTGATAGGTGCTTCTGGAGTGCCCTCGGAAACAGTAACTTCTTGCGCAAGGCGCCGCAGGGTCGCTATAAAGCTTTTATTCTGAGTGATGTTGATGGGTGTCAAAGCAAAAAGGCATTAAGTCGCTGCTATGAGTCCGTTGATGATTTAGGGGAGCATCTTGTTGTCGTGAGACTGAATGATTCGTGAGTCTGACCTAGAGCAGAAAACACGCCAGCTGAGCTAATTCATTATGTAGGGAGGAAGCTGAGACGCATCTGGTCTTTAAATGCGATCTCTGGGATCTGACAAGGCGACGACCCAGGCTCCAGTATTCGCAAGACATCCCTGTACTAAGGTCCCAGTGGCTATTGTATGACTGTCCAACATCGAATAAATGCGTCGGACGGCCAGTTCCAATTTCTCTGACGCCAGATCTACGATTCCTTAGGATCGGCAGCTCAACTTTGACCAAGTCTCACGACTCTACGTATCACCCATTGAAGATCTTAGATGATCAAGATGACTATTTCGAGGACATGGCATTCTGTGACGGTTTCGTGGCAGTCTCATCTCGGCGACATTTATCTAAAGAAGATCTCATTATGACCTCGGAACCAGGCTTCGTTGGATATGAAGAGGAGTTGGCTCGATTCTTGAAACTTGTCATAGACGCCGAATCTAAAGCATCTAGCTCTACCAACCCAACTACCAGTCAAGGCTCGAACGTGGAAGGGTCGACAGTCAGCGCATATTCGAGTACGACTTCTCTGGATTCCATGGATGTAGAGCGGGTAGAAGATGCTCAAGCTTCGAAGTTGGATGACCAAGAGAAAGATCCTACTGCAGAGGTCGAGGAGACTTTGGAACCTTGGGAACAGGAGTCTAACACTGATTCAGCTGCTAATTCTGCGGAGACCTCCTGGAGCGACGGTTCAACAGACGTTTCTTCCGACAATATCGATGATGATGATCAATGGAACGACTGGGGCAACGAGCATGCAGTATCCGAAGATATCATGGAGCAGATAGGCGACGAGTATGACGATTCAAATGATGATAGCAGCGACGAGTATGACAATTCACATGATGATAGCAGCCACGAAGGATCTACCATGACTGACGAGATTGACTCCGACTGCCCTTCAGATGTCCCCGATGATTCCAAGCTTTTCGTTCCCGGCACCGGTCTACATGTGACCGTTCTTCGATCAGGTGAAAATAAAGACGACTCCGAATCTGAAAATTCAATTTTGAGCCACTACTCCCAGAGCTTATACAGTACATCCGGAGACGAAGAGGATAGCGACTATGAACACGAGGGTAAAAAGCTGGACAATCTTCTATTTGGCCGACTCAAGGGGCACAAAACGGATGGAGCAAATCGAATCTCAGTCCGCATTTTTGACACAGTGAATGAGCAGCAGAAACCTATTTTCCACTTCTCTCAATATGTTGATCGTAGTCTATTCAGCTCACCACCTAGCTTTCATCCATTCAAACCACTCATGGTATGGCCACTAGGGGCCGGCGAGGTCCTATTCGCAAATTACCAAGACAATACTTATTTCACGAGATTACTATGTCCCTCTGGATTCGGCAATTGCCAAGTTTTTGTTAAATCGCACTTCTCGAGCAATGGATGTTTCCTCCATTTCGCCGTCCTCGAAGCCTCGTATGCGGAGGAGCAGAGCAACGAGCCAGCCGAGGAGACACCGAGGCAGCAAGTCTTACTCACACTACAGGTTTCGACGCACCGACTCTCCGCCAGAAAGACTGCGCGGAGCCCTCCCCACCTCGTTTGCCGCACCAATGTTTTGTTGGGCCGAACCCGCTCAGTCTCCGTTTCAACTCTCCCTTACACGCTGACCTGGACTGACCAACACCTCTACTTTGTCAAAAGAGATACAAAGCTTAACGTCATCCGCATCCCCCTCTTCCGTCCTACCAAAGCCGGAGAAAAGACCACGGTTTGCTACCCTCGTAATGACATATACCTCCCCCGAACCGCTGGATTGCGGGACGTGTACTACTATCCTCCACAAGAGAATACAAAAAAGGGGAAAGAAGGAATAGGAACGATCATCATCGGCTCACATTCGTCCATTCCAGCGCAGAGAAAAATCGTCCCACCTAATGCTGTCAGACCGCCCATTAGCGTGTTTGTGTCAGAGGAGAAGGATCTTGGAGGTTGGGTGTGTAAGGCAGATGCCGTCAATGTCGAACAGCGGCAGAACAATGCTGCGGGAAGATTGCAGAGTAAGTTTGAGCGGTTTGATCTTAAGGAGGATTGCGATATCGTACCGTATCTAGCCTAACAGTCTTTAAGTTAAATGGAACATTCAATTCCGTTTATATCACCAAACATACGTTATGATCGTATAGTGGTAGACTTCCATCAAAATTTGGAAATGATCTCAACATGACTTACAACGCGTACGATCAGCACGAAAAGCAAGTGGTGCCTCGGCGACATCGCCGACAATGCAGGAGACTAGATCTAAATAGACTAGCCCATCTCTGTGTTAGCCTTATCGCTACAGGGACCTCGCCCAACTCTAGACAGTGCGTTCAGCTCAACTCTAATACAAAGGCCACAAGGCTACGTGTTTGTAGCCATTAGATTTCACACTACTATATCTATATACGCAGTACGATATTGAGCTGATAACAGAAGCATCCAAGTTGCCATTTAGCAGAGCTAAGCAACCCTCCCCTCCTCCTCTTCACAACACACCCTCTCCTCCAATCCTTCTTCCCAGCTTCTTCGACACCATGACATCTCTATTCAAAATGACAGTTCTCACCTTCTTCCTAACACACATGCACCAAGCTTCCGCCAAGCTTCTCTCCCACCCAATTCACATAGCCCGCAATGAAGATGAGAGCGGCCTCGAAGTCGTAGATCTAGCCTTCATCATCAAGATGGCTGAGACGACCCTAGCCATATTCTCCGTCACGCTGGTCATAGTAACTTACAGCGTACTGATACAGAGAGGTTCTTTCATGTCGACAACAGCTATGTATCCCCAGTACTCTATCGAACGGAACCTCGGCAGCTTGTTGTCCCTCGCGTGGCCTAGAAGAAGCAATGAAGCGCCGGGGAGAGAATCGACTTTACGGAGAGACTCTAAGGAATCTTCGCAGCGCTCAGCCCGGCCGTTGGAGTTGGCACGAGCGAAGATGCCGTCGATCCAGCTTTTCTATTTAGGGAGGATGGAGACTGATAATTCTTCTGGTCTTGTTGCTAAGGGCCGGCTTGACTGCGCCGCCAAACCCGGCCGCAAGGACAACAGCACATCCTACCGCCCTCGGGTCTGGGTGACTAGTGGCTCCCACCTCACCAAGAATGTTGTGCAAATTCTTGTGTGGGAATGGGTGTCTCTTTGGCTAATATTTATAATGGTGTTCGCTACGTTGCTCTACAACGGCTTTCTGACAAACGAACTTTCTTCTGATAGTTACCCACGCCTCGTCGTTACCTTGATCTATGCTATATCCTACTTCTGCCACTTCTGGTACGTCTGGACCATTTGCATGCGATTTTTCACCAATGTAGCCGCAGGCGCGGCCTGGAGCCTTCTCGAGCGCGCAAAGTTTGCCGTCTGTGATAGCAAAAGCCTACAACATCGCAGGAAAGGTTTAGCATTCAATTTCAGAGGCATTGACAAAGCAAGCACCGAATATGTCCCTTTATCCTTTGATGCCGTCTTCAAGCACGAGGTCGATCTTCCACGAAGTCTCATCGACGACACTCCTTCTGCTAGCCCCAGTGACCCGGAAGCAGACAACCCAAAGGAAGTCTCTGCCGCCCTCGCAACCCTTGAAAAAGTACAAAAACATGAGCGTGAAACAGCTACCGCCTCTGCTCTCACAGCCTTGGATCGGGTCATCGCAAATGCGATGGTGATGATGGGAGTAACGTTAGCCTCAGGCTTCTCGTCCTGGACGGCGCGCCAAGTGACTGATAACACCCCAAACAACTTCGCCACTGCGCAAATCGGCAGCCTAGCCCTTCTCGCTTCACTCTCTCTTGGCGCCTCGACGATGTTCGCCTCAGCAATGCACCTCACCATCCTCTCTTCATCGTACGAAACGATATTGTCTCTTAAGGAGACAAAGATCAACGGGCAAGCCGTCGACCACTACAAAAAGCGGCAGTCATTTGACGCAGTACTTTCCTTTTCCAGGGGCACCGTTCCAGCCTCGCACGTCAGCTTCTGCGAGATCCTCTCCACAAACAACCTTCGTAATTCCCTGGGCATGTCATTTCTTGGTCCCGCGTTCGCTCTTATGCCCAACCGCGCGGACCATGATCGGACTTCGAAGGAAACAGCCTTTGATATCAGTGTGAAAGTTGGCTGTGGAACTGGCGAAGACGTCGAGAGTAGCAGGATTCTGTTTACGACGCGGGAAACAGACAGACACGAGAAAGGAAAGAATGGAAAGAATTTAGAGGCAATCAATGTGTGTTACATTGATGACAACAAGGTTGTGGAAACGGATAACAAGGTGAGTCGACTCGGCTCTAGGGATGTTTAAATGTTATTGTTATTGTGGATAATAACAGTGGATCTGCAGCTCGGGAAATCCGTCGTCAGCGTGACCGAGAAGAGAGTTGCCGAGGAGGTTTAGGGAGAAGAATCTCTGCTACTAGCTTGCTCACTATATGATGCCATCATGATCTAACGGGACGAAGACCTTTTCTTTCTCTATGCGGCGTTGCGTAATAATCCCTCTAATATTGTTGGGCCAGGGAAGAGAGCGTACCTATGAGTCTAATTTCCTTTCCTCTTGTTCCTATTCTGCTTTTTTTTGGGACCTTGATTAGTCATAGTAGTGTTTTTGGTGGTGGGCATAGATCTGGTATCTGAGAAGCTGATTCAGGCGAACGGGATAGTGGATGTTATCCAGGTATCAATAAGTCATGGTCTTTGCGAGACATGTTCGTGCTCCAACATGAGGACTAAATTGTGGAAAGTAGATGCGCATGGGTCAAATGTCCGATGGATAGGTGGTCTAGTATTGGCTTTTCAACGTTGTCTTGAAAGTCTGTAAGGGAGGGTAGCATTAAGAAAGAGGCATGAGATGATACTCAGGTGAAGACCTTCCAGTCACAGTGAAGTGTGAGGGAGTACAAATAGGTCTGCCGGTAAGTACGATAGCAAAATCTAAGTCGGCGCTCTACAGGTATGCCAAGCCCGCCCTCAGCCCTACCTCCAACATTCCAAAAAAAACTTTCCAAACCCACCCACTCCCCTCTCACCACCTCTATCCTCCCAGCCAACGCCCTAGAAAGCAAACCAAGGACAAGAAAGAAGGCAAAAAAGCGGCAAAAAAATTGGTAGCTTCTCTTTGATTGAGCGTGTCATCCTTAGTGCAGGGGCCATGCTAATCTTCTCTGTATCGTTTCAAATTGACCAAATGCCCGAAGGCAAGAGTGAAGGCACTAAAATAAAATATATTCATATGTTTTTGGTCGCTCATTCAGGACACATTATCGACTTCTCGCGATCGTCTATTTTGAATCTGATAGAAATGTGAATCATCTCGTGGATCAAGACCGTGTAATGATTTCATCTGCACATTTCAGGGAGCGAAGCCATTCATCATATAAAAAACATCTCCCTACGAACACATAACGCCGCATCAGTAGCAGCGGCATCTCCTGCCCTTCGACTTCCCTCCCTTCAAAATCTCACTCCGTTCCTCAATCCATACATACTCCCCATCCATCCATCCTCCCCTCAAAGCCCCAAAGCCCCATCAACCTAATCAACCCCCATCCCACTCCTCCACCTCCCCTCCACTCCCCTCCCCCAAAACCCCTCCAACAACCACCCTGAGCTATCTCCTCGCACAACAAACCTCACACCAGTCTGCCATAAGCAAGAAAAGCGCGCATTAAAGCATTGTGATGGTGTTTGGGGAGAGTAAGGGTATAGAAGTCGCATTTCTTATGTAAGTCAGCTGGGCGAGGCAGGATGGATCGATGGATGGGGATCAAATGTCAAACAGATTAAGTGAATCAAATGAATCAAATGCATCAAATGAATTAAATGAACTATACGAAACGTAACATTGCACGTTCCTTACCTATTGCTGACGAATTCGATTGGGTCTTTTCTATCTACAATATATTCAGCATTGTGTACAAATTAATAATAACGCTCTTACATCTCTCGTGCGTCCTGATCCCAAAACAAAGTTAAAGTCAAGTACGGTAAGCGATTGCATGGGCGCTCGCTTTTGCTCGACAAAACGGGAGTATCCTTGGTACTGATACGAAACACAATTAAAAGTAATGTAATCAAATCGCTTTTCTCGCAAAGAAAGGTGTGATCCTTCCAGATCATTATTAATGGTGATGATGAAACATCTCTCGTACCTGATGCGAAACAAAGTTTATAGTAAAAGTACGATAAGCGATTGCATTGCCTAGAGCTCGGGTTGCTCGCAAAAAGGGTAGGTCGGTAAGCCCGACCCCAACGACGGTGGGTTTCTGAATCAGATCTCTCATCGGAATGAGGCTGTGCTGGGTTTGGGAGTGAGACAGATTGATTAATTAGTCAGGCAGGCGGGAAGGTACAACATCGTAAGAGATGTTAGACGTTGTATGTTGGATGCTAGGTAGATGATGGATCATTAGTCAATATTAACGAGGAGCGAAATGCAACAGATTTGTGGTATGCAAGTAATAGCCAGCCCATTCATTTTTGATTATATGATTATGATTATACACAACTTGCCTATCAGGCTCCCGTTTTTGGCTGCCAGGTTTGAAAAAGTACCCTTAAGCTATTTGTTTCACAAATCGTAAAGCCATCCTTCCCATTCAGATGTAGATCCCTTAGTAAGGTAGCAAAGATAAGAAAAGATTATGCCGAGTCCTGGCTCCGCCAATCCTTCCATGCTAGTCAAACCCTACGTCCCCCAAACCAGACAGACCGAGCCAATTATGTCCAATGAAAGATTAAATGCCTCTCCTTTTTTTTTTTTTGTGTCATCTACGGCACAGGCACCCAGACAAATTTCCCGACGCTGGGAACGCCGGCAGAGTTCATCGCGAAGAGAAGGTAATAACCTGGGAGCATGATTCCGGGGTCGGTGGGGAGGGGCATGGTGTAGGTGTTTCCGTTCGTTGAGCTGGGGTAGAGGGGAATGCGGCGCTGGTCCGTGTTGACAGTGTGGGTGGTTGCAGCGATTCTGATCAGGGACCATGCAGTGACGGCAACGTTGGTGGTAGCTGTGAGGGTGCCGCTAATGGCAACTTGGCCTGGGGAGTTGGTGATGACTGGGCGTGTGGCACGGCTACCGTCGGTATTGAAGAGGTATGGTGGGCTGTAGACCTGGGCATCATAGTGGTTGGTTGCGCAGGCACCGCATAGACCTCCGCCGCCGCTCAGGACAGTACCGTCAGCCATGAGAATGGCGGTAGAGTGGTAGTTGCGGGGAATGGCGTTGGAAGCAACTTTGGTGAAAGTGGTAGAGACCGGATCCCAGATTTCGGGTTGGAGCTGGGAGGTGGCGTCAGAGAAGGGCTGACCGTAGACTTGGCCTCCAGTGATGAAAACCTTGCCAGTTGGCAGGACCACGGCGTTGGCGAAGATGCGCTGATACCACATAGGGTTGATGTTCTGGACAGTGGCGACGCTGTTAGGTCCGTTGATAGTGACGATATGGGCATTGGCAGTCGCGTTAACACCTTGATAGCTAGTAGCACCACCAACCACGAGGATTTTACCTTGGGTAGCGTCGTACATAACCGCGTCACCGCACATGGCGTCGTTGTCATTGCCTCGGACGCCAGCGGTTGCTTGGCTTCCGGCACCAGCAGTGCCGTACCAGTTCATAGTTCGGCTAGGACCAGCTTGGAAGACATACCCATTCTTCCAGCCGAAGAGCATACCATGGTTGTCAGCACGGTAGACGCCTTGAGCATCGTTGGTAAGCATGGGAGCGACTGGGGCGCCGCTGAGCTGAGTCCAGGTGTTTGCAGTAGGACTGAAAAGTTCTCCATTTTTCCCTCCCAGCCCACCGGCCCACGAACCACCAATCATGAAAATGTTGCCGGTTGAAAGAGTGGCCTGCGCCGCATATCCACGAGGAACGTGCATCTGTGCTGCAGCTACCCAGTCATCATAGGCAGGGCTGTAGATCGATGTTTTATAATCACTGTTGCCACCTGTTGCAACAAAACGGCCAGTAGTATCGACAGAAAGACCTTCGCAGAACATGTCGTGGTCTGTGTTGGTAATATTCCGTTGAGAAACAGTGCCAGTGGCAGGGAAGTAGGTAGCTGTGAGCGTGTTACCACCGGGGCTGCCACCGAAAGTGCTGGCGGCATAAGAAGACCAGACTAGAACGTTACCACTGCTGTGGTCGAGACCCATGGAAACCGGGACGAGAGGGAAATCGATGGTAGGACTCCACTCTCCTTCACCGTGGGCAGGTGCAGGCGTAGTTGTTTGGAAAATGTTGAAGCTTGCACAGCTTGTCCAGGGGCCACGGTCTCCAGCTTCAGTCTGGGCGGTGAATTTCACGTAGCGGGCAGTGGTAGACTCGAAAATGGTAGTCTTGGTCATATTGTTGTCTGCGTAGGTACCCATAGCGACTGGTGTAGCATAAGTGACACCATCCGTACTCAGCTGGATCATATGCTGGCCAACGTTGCCGTTGCTTGACCCATCTTGACGGGGGATATATGCAATACTGTTGATGAGATAGTTCTGCTTCATATCAATTATAAGCGTGTGCGGGAGAGGATTGCCGTTTGCACCGAATGGAGTATGCCAGAAGGTATTGGTATTGCCATCGAGCACGTTTGAGGGAGGGTAGCCAGGTTGGTAGCTGTCAGCGGTGGCAGTCCACGCAGCAGGTGTGATAGCCGAAGACATGACCGCCTCGGCAGACCTTCCTTCTGGAATGGAATCCAGAGCCATGCCGTCGAGGGTTTCTACACCCTCAGTGTTCAATCCGCCATTGTTCACTGACGCGCCTTGGACGGATTGTGAGTTCGGCACGCTTGAAGGAACGATCTGGGCTGGTGCCAAAGCGTTGACATAGGTCGCTGAGGCGGCCAGGAGCGCCAAAAGGCGCAACGCAGTCGGCTGCATATCGTGAAGATAGTAAGTGCTACTGTGGGAGAAAATATTAGGTGTACGCCGCCCGGAGGCAGGAAGCACGTGTAAGTGGTTTAATTAAGTGTTAACGAGTGTAATTCTTCAATCAAGGAAATGCCGACGAGTTGGTTTTGGTCTTGGTCTTGTAACGAGAGTAGTTGAAGGCAATTAAGTATTAGAAGAAGGATTAGCAGGATTAAAGAGAGTGGGGTTGGCAAAGACCGCCTATTAAATATAACAACAACTTGGCAAAGGGCTGGCGTAGTATAAAAACGAAGAAAGGGCGGCAGGGGTGGGGACGAAGGTCGTACATAAGATGGCAGGAAATTAGACAACATCGCGAAGGCTAGGTTCGGTCAGGGGAGGACAAAGCACAGCCCGGCAGACCGGCGAGCCTAAGGGCTTTAGCGCCGAAGTCGTGTTTGTCTTTGCCATTGTTGGACTGGTAATAGCACTGTAGGGAACTAGTACAAGTACATCTAGCTTCCACTGACTGGGTTGTGGGTTGACATGGCGGCATAGGAGGAGAAAAGGGTGTCTTGTTCGTAAGGTTGTGTAAGGATGTTGTTGCTAGCCGCTATGCGGGCAAGTGATATCTTTAGCATGGCTGGGGATGCAACATGGTTGGTGCAGACCCTCGCTACCATGCCGGCGCTGGGGGCTGCTTCCATTCCTCTTCGGGGCATCGCGCGCCTGGGGGATTTTGCAGGGTTCCTTGGACTTTACGGCCTTGTCCAACCCTAAATTTGGCGGCCCCTGAACCTCTTGGGCATAGCTTACCGCTCTTTCAAGGCCCAGTATCGACGCTTTCGCTCTTTCTCTCACAGAAAGGGGCCTGATCATGCCTATCACCATTACAAGCCTCGCGTGAATTACCCAGAATTCAGAATTACCGTAACGCAATCTCCTCATGGGTGACGTACGGTGTAGTAGTTGCCAAGGGGAAGCCCAGATCTGCCAAGTACGGGAACACGGAGTGTAAAATATATCGAGATCTGCGATTGGAGAAAGACGTGAAGGAGGGGAGTCACACGAAGCCTAGAAGTACTCGTGCGAAGCTGACTGCAGCACCAAGCCAACAAACACGAGAAATCAACCACATGATCCACACGTTGATCAAGCCTCAGAGTTGCGAGCTCGCCACCACCCTCTCTCTCTGGCTCTGGACGGGCAGCCCGTGGTAGTGGTCACAGTTGAGCTGCTACCCCCAATGATCCCACATCGATGCTGCTAAAAGACCCCGAACAATCAATCGGACCGGGCAAACCCCCAGGCTAATCTGGTCCACAATAGCGCCTAGCTCCAGGGGGGAGGGGGGGGATAAGGTACTTTGTAATTACGGAGTACGAAGTAGCGGGACAGGAATAACTTCTTGGGGGTCCTCCGCTGCTAGGATTGTAATTGGCAGGATTGAAAGCCCGTAGCCGCCCAGAAGCGACCCCAATTGCGGTTTGGCGGTTTGGCGGTTTGGCCCTACCCAGTCCCACCCAGGGGCCGGGGGTCTCCAGCGCTCGTGCGATGCATAAGCATCAAGCAGACTTCTTATACAAAACTTTATTGCCAACCAGCATTTTCAAGACTTTCAAGGACAATGATCCAGCTCACGCTTGCTTTGTTCTCCAAAGAGAGACAGTCTGGCGACAGCACTTGTTGTTCAATCTGACTTCTCGCGTGGCATCCTCTAGTCCTCGTGGCCTGGAAATGCGGGGCACTCCTTGCTTGCTGCAGTCTTTGTCTCTGACTGACACTGGTGACACCACCTTACCGAGAAGATAAGTGAAATTGCTAATTTCAGCCACTCGTACGCAATATGCCGGTGATGATATAGAGTACATCATACCTACTCCTAGCTGTTGGATCTCGCATTGAGGCGTTCGGTAAGGTGTCGCTCCTTCCGTGAAGTCATCTCGCTTTACAAGCCGCTCCTGTATGGCTCGGTACCCATATTCTAAAACTTACTTCCTGTGACATGTACCGCTCACAATCATCTGTTAACGCTTATATGCTTCCTCCGAGCTTGAAAGCTAGGTATTGAGCCCGAAATGTCATCTGACAGTCTGCAGCCTATCCGGCACTGAGCGACATTTGGCAAATTCATCGGTATTGTGGAGTTCGAGTTGTCGCGCCTTTCAACTGTCAAAGGCACCATCCTGGGTATTCTCGATATTCGGTGACCTTGGAAGTGAAGTCATTGCACTGTAGGATTCCGGGTCCTGTCATTCATCCTTCAGATGTATGTTTCCAGACCAGCCTTCAACAAGGCTGCCTGCAGGTCGGCCTATTCAGAATGGAGGTATGTTTACGTCGATCGGGATCCCAACACGAGCAGCGCATCATCAACAGATTTAAGCATCTCCATGCACAGTGCGCACAGTGCCATCTCATTCAACATATGCAACCCTACCGTGTACTATATCCACTGGCAGATGGCGTCCAGATTCTTTCCCTGCTGTTTTTCTCATTGCGACAAGACGTAGACTATCATCCTAAATTGACTAGGTATCGCAAACTCTTTTCTGTATGGCCCTCGAGACTTGATGCTCGGTCTTCATCGTGCTCAATACCAGCCACCTGTTCTACTTGCGCTTGGAGATTCTGCAAGATCCGCCGAGTATATGCGCAGCAAGATGCTTAAATGTCCGCTTGAATGATCAACGAAGGGGCTGGGAGACCATAACTGCATACTAGACAAGAACTTTAAAGTCCAGTAGTTTTCTATTGACCAGCCTCTCGGAGTTGGCGGGTTCCTGAGATTTTTGACAGGGTACTTATGTCCTCATGCATGATTTTTACTGCCACCGCAGGCCCGTCACCATCTGCATCTATAAGACCGCACTGGCAGGAGAACGATACACATCATACGCTCCAACAGCACCAATAGACAGACAAGATCACGCTTGTATTATCCATGAACTTATTTCCTTGAGTAAAGCGAGACCACCAGATCTCGTTGCATTACTACACTAATCTTGCTGTTGTTGTACTGCGTCGCTAATATGGACTTCTAGGACTGGAGGGCAATACTGAGCAAGGTCGAGATAAGGATTCCGTCACTAATACGCAAGTTCATGAACTTGTGCTTGCAGCCTACAACATCTCGTCCAAGAATCCACAGGCGGAATTGCAGAACCGTTGGCACATGCTCATAAGTTATCTTATCATAGCTGCATCATGCATGCACAACCGTTGCGCTGTAGAAAACAATCTTTTGCTGGCGGACCGAGATTTCCCGGCTCTTCTATTTACACCACTTCGCCAACTCAGTTCCGAACCAGCAGCCAAATCAGATATGTTCGGGCATACTGTACGCGGAGAAATATGGATCACAAGAAAGTACCCGATATGGTCTCCGAATGGCCTGACCTGACATACCCCGTACTACAATAATCAGCAGGCACATACCGAAGTCGTGACAATGAATTTCCCAATTCAAGTCGGAACGTCCCGCCACCATTTCCTTTCTCAGCCTCAAAAAATAAACATGAAACACGATCCATTCTACTGGCCGATACTTTCATTGTGGCTTGAAAATTGCATAAGGCTACGCCAAGAAAGATCGATGTGGAAATTAGGGCCACGTAATCGTCCAATACGGGCGAGCGGGACCCCTTTTCCGCACAGATACAAAGCAGGTACCTTACTTTAGTACACTTAATCGAGTGCCGGGCGCTAGCTTCGGTCATCCAATTGACTCATCTTTGACAGCATGGGTGGCCCGACTACGCAATTGGTAGTTGTACTCGTACACCTCCGTGAGCGTCAATGCTCACAACGGAATTTCAAGCTGAGGACGTACGGGCGGCGGCATCTTCCACCCTCCCCTTTCCAGCGCAGAGTAAAAAGGAAATATGATGCCCATCACGACGACTTTCCATTTGGTCGTGATCTACAATCAATAAGACCTGCGCGCTCATTGCCGGTCACGCGAGTCACTCCAGTCACGTCCCGCCCAGTCATGCATGGCGTCGCTCCTCTGTACAGAGGTACAGTACATTGCGTACGTACCTCAAGCCACAAGTCATAAGCCTCTCAAGCCTCAACGTATCAAAGTACAGCTAAAATCCCCTTATTTCATCTCATCTCGCCTTCGCGCTTATGGTCTGGCTTTTACATACACATACAGCGGTTGTAGGGACTCGCTCGACTTTCTCACCCCTCAATCCAATGCAAAAAGAAAAGAAAGAGAAAAGGAGAAATATCCGGATATTTCCGCTTCCATGTAAGCGTTGTCGTTGTTTCTTTCAGAGGGGAATTGCATTCAGGGGTGAGAAGGGGGATCGGGATTTTGGGCTTGGTCTTTCCATGTATGGTTGATTGATTGATGCCTGATGGATCTTGATCTGCGATTGTCAAGATGAGGATGCTCTTTTGGACTGTGGAAGGTAGAGTCTAGGAAGTCAACTTGCCAGAGATCCTGCTTTGATGCTTGGTGGAGCTTGATTTTAGGGACAGAGCTGCCTTGGTGGATGGAGTGCTGATCAGGCTGCAGATCTCGGGATGGGGCAAGAGGAGGATGCGCAAGGAAGGCGGTATAGGTTGTGTGGGTGAGGATATGATACCGCTTGGGTTACATTGTCCTGTCGCTAAATATCATGAACGCGCCTGTGTTGTTCATTGCCTATGGTCTATAATTTGGATATGCTCCACCAGGACCAGCGTGGGCTGATAGGTATAAGAGAGACGTAATCTGTGCATGCTTTTGAGATCAGAGAACCTCCTAGACATTTTGGACATGCAATGCTATACTCCGTCCTCTCTCTCACAGCCCCATCTCCTCCGCTAATGATTCTCACCAACTGCAATCACGAATCACTCCCTCTCAGCGCACTCTTAACCTGCTCCCCCAACCCCTGCACCTTATTCACCCCCAGCTTAACCTTCGAAGCAGCCAACGCCCCCGCTAACCCAAACTGACTATCCACCCCCTCAATCCGATGCGTCGAATTAATATTCTTCACCAACGTAATCTGATAACACGTCGCACTCCCCTGCCTCGAAATAATCGTCGACCACGCAAGAAAGAATTCCCAAATCCGGAACCAGCGTCTCCCGTACTTCGCTTCTACTTTATCTTTATTCGCCATCCAATTCCTATACCAGCGCCACAGCGTGGCGGAATAATGCACGCCTATCGTATCGATGCTTTTGACCTCGAAGCCTGCGCCTTCGAGTTTATCGACGAACCAGCCTAAGGGTGTGGAAGCGTCGGCGCCGGGGAAGATGTATTTGTTCATGAAGAGGCCCCAGATTAGGTCTTCGTATTGCCAGGATTTGCGGATGCCGGCGATTTGGAGGAAGAAGACTCCGTTGTCGTCGGAGAGCATGTCGTGGACTTGTTTGAGGAAGGTGGAGAAGTATTTGACGCCGACGTGTTCGGCCATTTCGAGGCAGGTGATTTTGGAGTAGCCGCCGGGGGGGAGGGGGATGTCGCGGTAGTCCATGCAGAGGATTTGGCTTTGGGATTCGGAGATGCCGGCTCGACGGAGACCGTTGTTGCCCCATGCTGTTTGATTTCTTCCGAGTGTGACTCCTGTGACGTGGGCGCCGTAGTTGGTGCTGGCGTATTTTGCGAGAGTGCCCCAGCCGCAGCCGATGTCGAGGAGAGATTGGCCGGGTTTGAGATCAATCTTTTCGCAGACGGCGCCGAGTTTGTTGTCTTGTAATTGTTCGAGAGATTCTTCTTTGTGGATGTCGGAAATAATGCCTGATGTGTAGATCATGCGTGGGCCTAGGAACCAGCCGTAGAAATCGTCGCCCCGGTCGTAGTGGTCTCGTACTTGCTCCTCGTCTGACCTAGTCAGCATTCGCTTCGTAGATTTCGAATGGCTTTCGGCATACCTTGAGAGCGAGTGTGCATGATCACTTCCGGCATCATACCAGTGAGGAAGAAGCGAAATAAGCTGATCGTAAATCTGAAATTGGCCCAATCATGACGGTACTCCAGAGTCTCCAAAGCATCTCCCTTGAAGTCGACCGCTCCATTGAAGTACATCTCATGGAAAGTCTCAATGGGTATCTTGCTCTTGCCATGGTACTTCATTCGGTCTTTCTCGTTGTGGAATTGAAGATAATGCTCGACTGGACGGCCAGGAAATCGAGCTTTCTCATTTTTTCGCGGCGAGACGGTAGAGGCTAGGTACCAGAATGTAGCGAGAATCGGAACACTGGTGAAAAGAGCAAAGAACAGCCATGTAAATAGTCCTCCACTCACAGAACGTGAGAGATAGGCAGGGATGATCACAAGGAGGGTGCCCAGAAGAATATTGGAGAAACTCTCGCTGCCTGCAGCATCGGCAGGTAAAGGTGCATTCTTGATTGAGGGATACTAGAGCCACATAATTAGTCTACATCCGATTCTGAAGGATCAATGGCTCAATTGATAGCTAGATCGAGCTCCTAGGGAGGGAAACCTACAGTAGTAGTTCTCACTCCATAGTCCTCTGGGGGAGGTGTGGGACTAGGGGCAGCTGGCGTTTCGACGAATTCAAAGTCATCAGAGACCTCCGACCCTGATTTGGGCATTGTAACAACGGGCAAAAGTTGCTACAAAGACCAATTATACTCAGAAAAACTAGGCTGAAATTTACTTAAAGGGGACTTTGTGCGGCTAGATGTGACTAGAGGCGCGCGGGTATCTGGCATGTACCTGATAGCTCAGAGATCAACATCTTATTCACTAGTAGTGGCGCTCTCCTTGACCCTCCTCCTACGTCATGTCTGTCAGCAGGACTATTATAATTGTCACGCGTCGTTTCATTGTCGCTTGCACTTCTGCGCGTTATTGAGTCTCTTACAGTCATGAATTTGCTTGGCCATGGGGAAACGTAGCAACGGGTGCGTTACATGCAGGAGGCGCAAGGTCAAATGCGGTATGTCTCGTGAACCCAATGCACTGGGAACGACTGCTTATACTGATGTGATTAGATGAGGCTAAGCCTACTTGTGAACGATGCAAAAAGGCAACATATACTTGTGCTGGTTATAATCAGCCATGGCTCGACGAGGCTCGTTATGCCGCAGTAGCGCACCAACGAAAAGCTGAGAGGCAAGCAGAAGAACAAGAGCGCTGGAATGCGCGGATACCCTACGAAGCTGCATTAGCGCACGGTTTTCTCCCGTTCGAGAGTGTGGGACAATCTCTCAGCCTTGCTGCATTTCAGGATGACATTTGCCGATCCTTCGTTCTTCACAGGCTCACGTCGGGGCCGACAGTCACAAAGGGAATGGCCTGGTGGCTGAGTCCTAGACCGCGAGTTCAGGTACAGGCTTACACACTTGTCTCGGCGAGCAGAGCAATGACTGCGTCGTTCTTTGGACGCGTGCATCAACAGCCCAGGATTGTCGCTCAAGGACAATCGATGTACGGCGAGGCTCTTCACAACTTACGTCAGGACGTAGGACACGTTGTGAAGAGTCGGACAATAGAAACGCTGGGTGCGACTATGGCGCTCAATATGTACGAGGTTAGCCTCCTCACCCAATAAGAATGTTGACAAAATGGCACTTACTGTCATACAGTTGATCAATTTATCGCCAACGACGCCTGGTTGGATCACTCACGCTGGAGGCGTTGGCCGGCTCATACAACTTCGCGGACCTAGGGATCACCAGCAGTATCCAGAGAAAACTATATTCTTAGAATCGCGCATGTTGATTGTTTGTACCACTGAAAGCCTTTACCCCTTAGTATCAAGACGATCTGACCGCTCTGCCTCCAGATCGCAGAGAAGATACTTTCCTGTCAAAGAACCTTTCTTGACGAGCCGATGTGGAAGACCGTCCCATGGGAGGGTGACATGGAGGCAAAGACAACCATGGATCACCTGGTTGATGTACTAGCCGACATACCATATTATCTCCAACTTCTCATGCCTAAATGCAGTTCTTTCCCAGACATCATCTCTGATAATCAACCTGGCAGCAAAATAGCAAAGGGGCAACTAGCCCGACTTCTCAAGAGGCTGAAGGACTTGCACCACGCGTGGAAAGCTCAGTACACCAATCCCTGTTGGCCAGTTACTCCCAGTCCCAGGTCACCTCCCGCTGGGAACGAGGAGATGAAGTCTCCGCCACCTCCTTTCGAGACAGTCCTACACTTCACAGACGTGCAGCGGGCCTATGAATTCTGTTTGTTCAACGCCGCTCTCCTACTTGTATTATTACTCCTGGAAGAGTCGGGGGAGTCGCAACTCGTCAGTAAATTCCTGCAAGATATGTTCCCGAATTTCACAAATTGTTCTATACAGATGATCGCGGACTTAATATGCGGTAGCGCGGATTACCTCTTGCTGGACAAGCACGGCTCTCTTGGATACATCCTGTGGACCTTTTCCGCTACGGTTACCTACCTGTTTATGGACAAGAGTTTGCCGCAAGCCAAATATGTCTTCGACATTATTACTCGCAATTCTGCCAACAGTGGTTTCGGCTTTAGTGGTGCTGTACTCAAATTACCTACTCCATTGAGTATGTGGATGGAGGGTTGTAAGGCACGCCATCAACAGCAAGCCGAGTACCAGAGCCCGGAGACGCTAGCCTCGACACCTGATGAATAGATGGCAAACCTACTCTTACGAGCTCACGGCCTTTAGGAGCCTACGACCCCGAAATCACATTATTAGTTCTTCATCCTCAGATCATTTAAACTTCGGCTCATGCCCCTTGTCTTATTTTCATATCATGTCCACTTTATCTGGCATCTTTTAGAGCTTATACCCTATATGCGGAGTCTAGCAACTTGAGGTCCTATCATAGCATCACACTGAGGAAGTGGACACATACATTGTGAGCTAAACTTATATGCATCTAGGGTCTTTATAAACATACCCGCAACTCCTAGACAAGTCGCAGTAAGCGCGAAACATAATAGTTTGAGATAGCATGCAACACGAGGTTGTATTTGCTGGGATGACGATACATAGTTCAAAAATCGCCCTTATCCTAAGATGGTCTTATCTTTCCTGAAGAATAATGAATCAATGTATCCTAGTATCTCTCCGTAATCACCTTAGCCCCTTCAGCCTCGCCCCCATCACCAACCTAGAAACTATACTACCTTCCAAGTACGCCAGTTCCCTAACCCTCACCCTCCAAGCCTAGAACCTACCCAATCACCGGCTTCCCAACCCTAGGAACGATGATATCTTCGCTCCCCCCTACGTAACAATGACCAGCAACATCTCCCGTGTCTCCTCAATAGAGGCCAACTCCGTCATCAAAATAGCTTGCAGGAACGCCGACGCATAGTGGCTAACCCATGTTATGCCGAACGTTGAGAGGCTTGATGATGGAATGGGGACGAGACTTGTGGTTCGGCCGCAACTTTTTTTTTTCCGCACATGTTTCCTCTGCTACTACAACGTCTGCCGAAGCCCGCGGCTTGCATTGCCAATGCATAATTCTTCTTGTCTAGATTTGATCGCTGGTATAACCTGTGAAGAAATTCTTGTTGATAGAACTTATTTCTCACGGTCAACCATGGAAATGAATTATTGGATACTGCCCGCTCGATTTTCATGCCCAGGCTTTCTAAGAGACTGTACTCCTCTACACTGCGTCTCTCATCAGAAGCAGGTTATGTTAATGCGGTGCGATAATCACGCTTTTCCAACGGCCTCATAACAGCAGAAGCACTGCAGGAGATTGCCATAGTCATACTGCTAGGTTAGGGTATTCGCCGTTGCGGCAGCAATGAACCCCCTCCTGCCTCAAGCTTTTAAACACATTGCTTATAATACATCATCCGGTTCCTGGTCCCTTGTAATCCTGATCTGGCAGGTATAGATGCCTGATAGCCCCCTCGTTTGTCAAAACAACCAACCGTATCACGCCTCCCGAGCTCCCATCCCATTTTATCGCCTCCCTCAATGCACCCTTAACAAAATCTATACCCTGTTGCTCAGACATTCCCTCCTTCCAATATGAGTCGCAGTATCCGTAGATATAGGTGCTCCCTGAACCTCCGATGGCGTATGATTGCTTGTGTAAGCTGCCCCCAAGCGGAATGCTGTAGACCGATCCCCCATGCCTTGGATCATACCCAGCGATAATCATGCCAGCGCTGCAGTGGCACCGATCGTCAGTCTCGCTTCACAATAGCACAGCATACAACCTAGCATTTCACCCACCTGAGCTGATCCTTATTTGCGTAACACAATTCCTGAAATAGCGCCGCAGCTGTCTGCGTCGTCGGTGGCTCATCATTCGTTATTCCGTACATGCCCAAGTGGTAGTGTACTATATCGGCGACTGCTTGTGTGTCGGCCGCAGACCCAGACCGGCAGCACCAGATTGTGTCGTGCACTTGGGTTAGTTTGTCGGTTACTCGATTTGCGATGTAGGCGCCTGTTGTGGTGCGGGAGTCGGCGCCGAGGATGACGCCTTGGGAGAATGTTATGGCCATGCTAAGGGCAGCGGGTTAGGTGTGGTTGATAGCTTCTGGCAAAGGCGAGGAGCTTACATGGAGGTTCCGAGGCTGTGGAGGATGAATGTTAGTTGTTGGATAAAGGAAGGCTCTGGGTAGTCTTCTTACTTGACTTCCCCAGTCTTCAGGTGGTTCATATCAATGTGTATGCCATCTATGAAATGGTATCAGCCCTGTATCTCATAATTCTGGTTGACTTTCTCGTGAACTAGACCTTCGTTCAGCATTCCCGTTACTGACGGCATGGTTGGTACGTTAAGAAGCAAACGGAGAAGGAGTAGGCGTCTTTTCCAATCCTCGACTATGAGAATTTATGTCTTTAACGCGAACCTCGAGAGATACGTTACATGAATTTCGATTAGGCAGCTTGGACGCGTTACTAGAGCTTCTGCGCTTGGCGTCTAGCGCGCGTATACTAGTCATTCAGCCAATCAGCCAACGACGGCTGACCTTGACTCGCATATTCGTACGCATTCCATTCAGTCGGCAGGGAAGCATCGACCTACGAAGAATCCTGCGGTTACATTTCATGGGAGTTAGGGTATAGCTTTACTTCAAGTTGCAATGCGTTTATATCTTGTTTCGCTTTCACTTCGTAGCGACTGAATTTCGTTTGACGAACTGTTTAGTTTCCGGTCCAGTGTTTGATTAGCCTCATTTGGTTCCATCCCTGCACGATTCACCTACACATCCTTGCCTTTGTCAAAATGGCCGGTTACTGGTCATACCTTCGACTCCCAGTAATGGCGTCTTCTAGCATCGCGGCTCTTGCAAGCGGTCTGCTATACTTCAAGCAAAAGTACGTTGTAGGAATGTACGACTCACGGTATAGCTGATGTTCCGCAGCGATCTCATATATCCACGTTACCTGCCGGCGGGATCAAACACTGAAGAAGGGGTTCCTCTTCCTACGCAATTTGGGATTTCGGACTATGAAGACCTCCGGATTCCTACGCCAGATAAGGAAACATTAGGAGCATTCTTCATCCGAGCCCCTAACCGAGGAATTGCAAGAGACGTCACGATTCTCATGTTTCATGGTAATGCAGGCAACATCGGCCACCGAGTGCCAATCGCTAAGTATCTTGGAGAAAACCTGGGTTGTAACTGCCTCATGCTTGAGTACAGAGGTTATGGCGCGTCTACCGGGACACCTGATGAGAAAGGACTAATGATCGATGCTCAAACGGGCCTTGATTGGATTCGCACCTCCAAGGAAACCAAAGACAACAAGATTGTTGTTTATGGCCAGAGTATAGGCGGAGCTGTTGCCATACAGCTTGTGGCCAAGAACCAGAACGCTTGTGATGTGATCGGTCTAATTCTCGAGAATACATTTACGTCGATCAGAAAGATGATCCCTAGGTTGTTCTGTACATCCTTTTGTGGTTTCGAGGGCTAAATTTCTTAGTGCTTTCCCGCCAGCGAAGTATATAGCATGGCTATGCCACCAGTACTGGCCCAGCGAAGACATTCTTCCCCAAATCACAAAGGTTCCTATTCTATTCATTAGCGGCCTCAAGGACGAAATCGTTCCGTAAGTTGAATACCTGTAACCATCTTGTCTCTGCGTCGTCTTCCCAATGGCGCAGGCCTAGCAAAATGGTTCCCATATAGTTTCCCACCCATCGTCGCCCTACACTGCCCTTAAGCACCGAAACTAATCTAACTTTCCGAGTGACAGGCCGCAGCACATGAAAGATCTTTTTGCCGTATGCCAAGCGAAGAGAAAGATCTGGCGGACCATACCCAACGGGTCCCACAATGACACCGTAGCAGAGCAAGATTACTTCAAATATATTTATGATTTCATGGAGGATGAGGTGTTGGGCAACCAGTGATACTATTTGTGATACCCTGGTGCGGGCTCTTAGCTGTTATATGTCTTCAAATCCGATTCATTGTGACTACCAAATTCGGAAGGAGCAGGCCTGGAAATGGAGTTTTGAAGTAGCGTGTTAAGTAGATATCCCTCGAACAAGGATTATTCGAGCATAGCATTGTACTGTTACGCGATTCAGATGAAGACCATCAAATTCCTACAACTCTCAAATACTATTAGTCTCCCGAAAGGTGCACAAGCTCAGCTTCTAGTGCTGCTAAGGCCCGTCACATGTATCGTGTATTAAATCATTAGAACGATGTACTGTAGTGAATGACTAGATTTTGTTTATGACTCATATGTTGTGTGTCATCATCCGCTTAGAGAAGCCGTTGGAAACATAATTTGACGCCCGTTGCCACAATAACGCGAAAGATCTACGTACGTACTTGGCTTGGATCGCCTCCTGACTCCAAACGTCTTCTTGACTGTGTGAGAGAAGTTGGTCCTTTAAGCCTCTGCTTTCCTTGTTTCTTTTTGCATTTTCATTCTAGGATTATATCTGTGTAACAGGATTGAGGGAATAACGCTCGCTTTTGAGAGCCACGCTTGAATGAGCATGGCCACAATCGACACAGCACTCCAGCAGATAGTAGAGGATCACTCTCAAACATCTCAACGGAGGCGATATCGTGGGGGTGGTCAACATAGGTCAGGGCCCCGCGCAGACTTGGGCAGCAATGTGCAGACTTCAACGAGCGTCAACTCCTCCTTAGTATTCAGACCAGCCTCAGTCGCACCCCCTCCAAATTCATCCTCCGCCGAAGCCTCAAGTGCGGAAGTCTCAGCCACAGAGAATGTTCTGCCCAGAAGGACAAGAGGTGGAATGCCGCGAGGAGGAGATAGAGGGACGATGCGGGAAACCGGAAGAGGTGGCGAGGACCGAGGAGCTAGAAGAGAGATGTCAGGACGTGGACAAAATGCTAGACCATCTATTCAATCAGAAAGCGGCAACTCTGAAGCTGTTCCGCACAATCCGGCGACAATAGTCGGTTCTAATCGTCGATTCGGAGGACGGTTGACTCAGGAAGGGGCATCGTCTACCCTGAGTCAGTCTGTTCTACATGCAGATGCACAGGAGTTTCATCCTGGGCAAGTTCATCATCCACGCGCAGGTCACTCCAGTGGCGGAAGGGTAGCCCAAGCAAGTACCCTTCAGAACCACCCCAGAACCCCGCGTCCAAGACGGCAGTCCCTTCTTAAATCCCTGGCCCCGGACATTGCTACTCGAACACACGAGGACATTTCCAATGCAATCTATGAGTGTCCGATATGCACAAATGAGGTCGCTCGAAACTCGAAGGTCTGGTCATGTAAGACTTGTTGGACGGTGTTTCATTTAAGCTGTATCAAGAAGTGGTCAATGAATGAAGGCTCTACACAAGCACAGCAGCGTCACGAGAATGGGGATCTACCTCCAACAAGACAATGGAGGTGTCCGGGCTGTAATTTGCCCAAGGATGTTCTACCATCTACATACACATGTTGGTGCGAGAAGGAAGTCGACCCTCGATCAATATCTGGTCTACCACCTCACTCGTGCGGTCAGACTTGTGTAAGACCGCGACTTCTACCGAAAAAGTGCCCACATCCTTGCGAACTGCTATGTCATGCCGGTCCATGTCCTCCGTGTACACACATGGGGCCAGTACAGAGCTGCTTCTGCGGGAAGAATCGATCATCTCGAAGGTGCGCTGACACAAACTATGACACTGGATGGAGCTGCGGCCAGGTATGTGGGGATCTCATGCCTTGTGGCGAACATTCTTGCCAGAGGCTGTGCCATGAAGGTTTATGCGGTGCCTGCGAAGTACAGCTAGATTGTCGCTGCTACTGTGGCAAAATAGAACAATCGGTTATCTGTTGCGAGCGGGGAGATGAGAAGGAAAGTGTACGAGCATTGAAGCTCGATGATGGCTCGGTGACTGCCGAAACATGGAACGGGAGTTTCGAGTGTAGGAACCAGTGTGGGAGGCAGTTTGACTGTGGGAAACATTTCTGTGAGAAGAGCTGCCACCCACATGAGCTGGAGGAGCCGCACTGCCCTCGATCTCCAGACGTCATGACTCATTGTCCATGCGGCAAGACTCCACTCGAGGAAATGTCAATTTCTCCGAGAAGGACTTGCGAAGAACCTATTCCCAATTGCGAGAAATTATGCTCGAAGCGGTTACCGTGCGGCCATCCATGTCAGCAGGTCTGCCATTCTGGTGAATGCAGGCCTTGTTTTCTCACCGTTGATATCAATTGTCGTTGCGGCCGTACTCAGTCGTCTACAATATGCCACCAAGGGACCGAAGAGCCGCCGCAGTGTATGAGAACCTGTAAAGCTACACTCAATTGTGGCCGCCATGAATGTGGTGAGAGGTGCTGCCCTGGCGAGAAGAAAGCAGCCGAACGTCAAGCAACAAAGCGCAAACTTCGGCCGTTGGGTGCCTCTCGAGTTGTTGACGAAAGCTTCGAAGCCGAGCATATCTGCACTCGCTCATGTGGACGCTTGTTAAAATGTGGCAACCATGCGTGTCCCGAGCTATGCCACAAAGGACCCTGTGGTAGCTGTCGAGAGGCCATCTTCGACGAAATGAGTTGTCACTGTGGGAAAACGGTTCTGCAGCCGCCACTGCCCTGTGGCACTAAAGCTCCTCCATGTCGATTCGATTGCGAGCGACCAAAGGACTGTGGGCACCCACGTATCCCTCATAGTTGCCATAGTGACAATGAAAGCTGTCCTAAGTGCCCGTTTTTGGCCCATAAGCCTTGCATGTGCGGAAAGAAGACGCTCAAGAACCAGCCTTGTTGGCTGACAGAAGTCCGGTGTGGCGAGGTGTGCGAAAACAAGCTGAGATGCGGATCCCATTTCTGCCGCAAGCAATGTCATCGTCCAGGTGACTGTGAAGATGTTGGAAGGGCTTGTCAGCAAGCTTGTGGTAAAGCGAAGAAATCTTGTGGGCATCCGTGCGAAGTCCAGTGCCATGCACCCTCGGTCTGCCGCGAAGACAAACCCTGCCAGAACAAGATTTTCATCACATGCGACTGCCAACATCTAAAGCAAGAGATGAAGTGTAATGCATCAAAGGCTAGCGAAGGCAATACTAAGATAGTTCTACCTTGTGACGACGAATGTGCCCGACTAGCAAGGAATCAGAAGTTGGCCCTGGCTCTCAACATCGACCCAGAAGCACACAAAGATGATCATATTCCTTACTCCAATGACACGCTCAAGATGTTCCGAGAGAACGTGAAATGGGCCCAAACCCAGGAAAGGGAATTTCGAGTCTTTGCAGCCGATGATGCAGAGAAAAGACTACGGTTCAAACCCATGCCAGGGCATCAACGAGCTTTCATACATGCTCTTTCAGAAGACTTTGGGCTTGATAGCGAAAGCATGGACCCAGAGCCACACCGGCATGTTGCCGTCTTCAAGACGCCACGATTTGTCATGGCACCGATGAAAACACTTGCTGAGTGCGTTCGCATTCGCACTGCGGCAGAAGCGACGACTGTGACTGTAGCTGACACTCAAAAGAAGTTACAAGCCAACAATGAAATCTTTAATGGCTTCCTACTAACTCTACCGCGGTTTGGCCTCACACTAGAAGAATTGCGAGCAGATCTTGCGCCTGTATTCGACCACACGCTTGGACTGGCGTACGACATATCCTTCCTACCAAGTGAGGAGATCGTTATCAAAGCTCGACCAGCTTCATCTTCTACGGTTATCACCAACTCCGCTGTTGAAGCAACCCTGAAAGCCCTCAAGAGTGACCTCTCAGCATCCATAGCTTCAAAGCGCCTCGCATCATCCATCCAACTCTGCGCCATGGACTCATCACTGAACATCCTCCGCCGCGAACTAGACGATCCGGCGAACAATGGTGGCTGGAGCCAAGTAGCGGCTAAAGCAGCCGCTCCTCGAACAATGCCTAGACAAATAGCGGTGGGTGAGAGGAGCGTATATACAGTCCTTGGAAGCAAGCTTCGAGATGCTAAAAAGAAGAAAGATGAAGCTAAGAAAGCAAAAGATGCGGAGGTTGCGGCAGATGATTGGGAAGAAGAGCTGAGGAGGGAAGAAGAGGAGGAAGAGAAGGCTAAAGCTGAGGTGCAAGGCGAAGTCCAAGTTCCAGCTAGCATCGAAAATGAGCATCAAGAGGTTGTTCAGAGTGAGGAGACCGCTCAGCAGATTACTTCGACTAAGCCACATGACACTGGCGATCATGTCGCCAGACCGACTGCGGTCTAGCTTAAAAACGCCGTTGAAATTTGCCTGATGCGCCAATGATGGTGGTAATAAAATCGCAATTACTGGCTTAATGGAAAGGCAGCTGGCTCTCTATAGCGAAAGGCGGCAATTGTACATTTCTAGCACCGGTACTATAAAGAAAGATAAAACTGGCTTCAACGAGCATTTACGGCGACCTGCCAACTCCTGCGCGTATTTACTCATGGTGTAGCATGGGTTGCCATTCTTCGCACTACTAGACTTGGCATATCGCATGGATGTGATGAGAAGGAGCTCATATTGGTAACAGTGGCTTTGTATGTAAGCAGCTAACCAGTACCCACAGGAAGCGAATCGGCATTCCTATACTTCCTCATTGGCAGAAGCATCCACAGCGCGCAGCTCCCCTCCTGAACAACCCGCACAAAACGCCTACCAAACCTATTGGTATCTTGCATCCCTATCCAACCATGCAGACTCGCAGAGCCCCATTCCCACTCCCTAAACATCTCTTTCACCTACCCGCCCTTTTCACCTTCCTTCCTGCCCATCTATCCGAGCCCCTCCATCACATCCTCCACGCATTCAAAGTCAGGGCCATCCTCCACCACCGCCTCCCTCCGCACCCCCCTCCCCAAACCCCTCCTCCACCCTCCCCAAAAACCACTTCCAAACATCCCCTTGTTCCTGCACCGACAACACCTTACCACATTCGGCCGTCCACGTCGGATCATACTCGAACGCGTTCGTAATATATTGACTGAGGAAAAGCGCGTCCCAAAGATCATCAGCTTTGCGTGACCACTCGACAGGGATATCGATCTTAGGACGGTGGGGGGGGCCGCAGCTGCATTGCTGATGGTCATAGGGAGGGGGAAGGGGAAGGGTGGGGATGTGAGTGGGGGTGGGGGTGTAGTGGTGTTGGATCTCGATTCGGGGTAATGGGGATGCTGAGTCGTTATCCTGCTCTTCTTAAATATATACTCCTTGTTCATGTTCTTGTTCTGTTTTGTCCGCTTGTGGCGGCGGGCCTTGTGCAGCTTCATGTCGCAGTGAGGATTCCCAGGCGATTGTATCTGGGATCGAATTCCAAGCGACGTCCTCGTCGATTTGCCTCTCGCTATACGGAGGAGGTGGTAGTGGTTCCGACTTCACAATGGTGTCATGGTGTTGATGCATCATTGGGTTTTGTGTTTGCATTAGAGGGAGCGTATTGACTTGGTGGGTCATTGGTTCTTGTGCCTGCACTGCTGGGAGCGTATTCACATCGTCCGCTGCTTCTGTTTCTTCGATGCTCGTAGCGGGTAGAATAGTACGGAACTCCTGGCAGCGTCTCTCTTTCTTGATTTCTTGTTTCCGTGCCGTCATCTTGGCTTTGTGTTTAGCCGTTCTTCTTATTTTGGCTTGTTCGCGTGTCGCACTTCGACAGGTATCGCATTTCCTAGGTCCACTAGAGCTGGACAGTTTTTCCTTAACCTCCTTGAGGCACCGTGTCAGGCTGCCACCCGACTCTGCTTGAAGTCGACGGTATGTTTCACAGGGTTCGCGATGACCTGTATGGGTCTCTGATGTGCTGGGCCCGGACAACATCATTTTCTCTTTACAAGAACAAGATCGAAACCAAACTTTGCACATTGTGATGGAATGCGGGAGAGTTAAGCCTTCGATGGATTCCTTTTGTGGTTGTTGCTTTTGGTGGGAACTTGCTTGATGGATCTAAAAGATTTAGATGCTCTAAGGTTGAGACAATAGAGAATTCCTTCCAGAGGCTAAAGTTTATTCTTAAGTATCTGAAAATATCGTTGTCAGCGGCTGGAAGTTAGACGCTTTTATTAGCAATGAAGGGGGTTCGTCCTTGAAATCAATGGAAATGATCTTGATGCGTCAGGTAAGACCGTTCCGAAGAGTGACATTATTTAGCGCTAGGATCATAATTCGATGTTGCAGGTCATGGATCACATCTGCTACAGCAGACGCCAATGCTCGTATTGCATGCATGGACTCGAAGGTAGGTGGACATCATTTCTAAGCATATTGACGAATCAAAATAGGGTTGAGGGAGTTAGCTTTATCTGAGATGTCTTGTGGGGTTCTTACCAAGGCAGCAATGACAAGGGAGCAAATGAAAAGAGGCTTTGCTCTGAACGTGAGTCTCCCGATAATGTGATGAAAGCTCATGTCTCACCCGGTAACCATACACGGGCTTTGAACATATGGGCCGCGCTTCGACCAGCGGCTCGGACTCTGGTTACACTAGTTGCACCAAACATGTTGGGATGGTAGTGGCAAAGAATTGGTCGATCTGAACCGAGTCAGCCTCGCCCCGACTACATGTGCAGACTTCATCTTACATACCAAATTATGTGCTTTGCCATATCGGAGAGGTGCAGAAAAAGCTGGATCGAGCACATCTGGGCTGCAGGATTTACACATTTTGTTGGAAATAGAAGATGTGGTACAATGAAGCGTTCTTATTTCTTGATCCACACCAAAATGATCACATGCATAAGGGTCCACACCATACAATCGGAGAAACTGCGCCCAGCGTCAGCTGCACAACAAATCGAATGACAAGGAAATAACATCCCAGCAACAATCATTTTCACCTATGTACGTTCGGTCATACTTTCAGCCTTGCACCGATTTCAACCGCTTTTTGTCGCCTAACGACACACAAAGTCTATTGTACCATTCTGCGGCAACTGCCAGGACTAGAAGGTCTGATCTGTCGATTCATCCGCTTGGTACCACAGGATCATTCCCTTTCATAGTGTAGCGCTGGTCCTACATCCAGTTTTCCGTGAAGCTCTTTTCACAAGATATCCCCGAGCTTGAAGACCATGTGGATCATTGCGACCCACAACCTTGATGCATATTTTGCTCTTGCTGTCCATATCCCCATACATTATCTTGGTACGGCTGAGCTGACGGCAGGCTTGCACGCCCTTCAGCAGCAATACGTCCCAAATTACCTTCAACACTGGCCGCTGGTTGATCGCGAGAACCGAAAGCCTCCAATACATCCGCACTATTATTGGCAGGCTCCATAGAAAGTCCATCGCAAGGAATGTTAGGTATATGCGTTGGGGGTGTTATGAATGGGTTTGTTTGGCTACTTCCGTTGCTCATGTGGGCCCCCATGTTTGGTGTTCGACTCTGACCATACAGGCTGTCCGCAGGATCTGAGCCGTCAAGAGGGTAATCCATTCTCATTCTACCACCGCTCATGAACGTGGACATGCTTGGTAACCTCTCATAGGCCCCCAGTTCCATTCCAGTATCTCCGAAATCCATCAGTGTTCCTCTAGGGTTATTCAAATTCGGTGGCGTGGCTTTTGTGTTGTCTATGGTGTAGGTGCATGGAACCATGCAGTCAGTGCATCGGCTGCACGATGGTAACAATCGATCGCACTTGAGGTGCCTTTCTCTGCCCGGGTCATTGAGTGTCAAAGCCAGTCGGTAACGAGTGAACGAAGCGGTAATGGGAAACTTGGACTTACCTGCATCTATTACACGCCCTATGTGCGAGTTCTTTGAGAGGACTTGGAAAGCTGGGTGCTAAAGACATCACTGGAACGCGAGGTTCTGCTGCAGGCATCGGCAATATGTCTGGCGTAATTGGAGACACAAGTGGAACCATTTGGAATGCTGGCAGCATTGAAGAATTGTTTTGGATAGCTGCAGATGTCGGTTGGATGTCCTGGGGCCCTGTATCTGCTATTGGGCCGAGCTGCCATCGGAGCTGATCTTTCCCTCTTCTTCTTTCTTCCGGTTGACTTTTACGAGGTTTTGAGTGGCCTTCTTTGGTAATTGCTCCAATTCCGCTGATATGACTAGGGAGCCCTTTCGGCGTAGAGGTCCTGGGCGATGGAACTGACAAATAACTTTCATTCGGAGTCTGAGGATCCCAATTCAAGGGAGACGGTGGGGACTCAGCCCAGGGTCCCTGTTGAATTTGCGCAGTGACATAGCTCTGAGGGCTACTGTCCTTCTCCGTTTGTAGGAAATCTTTGAGACCCTGTGTGTGCAGACTTGGCAGCGCCTGCTGCATTTGGCCGCGAGCCTTCTGGCCCACTTGTGTTGGTATTATCATCGTCTCAAGGGCAGGTTCAGGATTGGAAGCTCTGACTTTCTGTGGCCATTGAGGGACAAGCAGGACTTTCACTTGGGGAATTGTCAATTGCGATGCGGATTGCACAGCATGCTGAGAGCGATGCCAGTCCAACAATCCGTCGGACCGACCAACCACAGCCTCTATACCGAGCTGTCGCTCGATCTCTGCTCGGGTGTGTAGCCTCGTTTCGTTACACGGTACGTGACAGATACTAGAATAAGAGTAAAACGGTCGCGAGCATTGCGGTGTTGACTTCCATTCGTCCAACCATGGCGGTTTTGCTTCTGGGTTGGAATGACAACTAACAAAATACTGGCATCCTGTCAGTGGTCGGTCACATATGAAGCAAAGATACTGTATGCACATCTCTTAGTCGTGGCTCTTGAGAAAGCCACGCGATGTGTATGATGTGGGCAACCTTCCAAAAGCAAGTCAGATGCAGATAGTGTAGGTGTGCAACATCAGCACAGCCCCTCAGCAAATATTATAATCAGCCATGTCAATCCGCTTCCCAATGCAGAGACGAAGACTGCGGGCTGTGCCATTGGTGTACCGGTAGAGTGGCGCTCCTTATAGAACGGAGTGAATAGGTCCGCCTGATATGAAGGGCGACCAGTAATCTGTTGCCTGCCACCTTGATAATATTGAACAAAGTCTTTCAAAGCCTTCCGAACTTCCCTGAAAATATTCAAACCTGGTCATTGCACCATGATACTACTTTATATCTGGTCCGCATGCCTTGGCGACATTTCGATCGCTGCCGCAACTGTTGCATGACTCCTTCAATATTCACGGAATTGCGACATTCGCTATGCAAGGTTCGACTGCTCTCTTCCATACTGCGGAAAAGAGATTGGACATCCTTTCATTCTAAAGAAATTTAACGACAATGGATGCCTCTGAACGAAAGTGTTGACGCCAGCGGACAAGGCAAGGTCTGATGGCGTACCCAGAATGCCAGAGCTAAAGTGAATGCGCCAGGGGCAAGGTTTCTCTTTTTTTTAATTGTGCCCTGCCATTATTACCTGTGATCTAGCAACCTATGAACATCGTGTTCAATTTACTAAATCTTGGAAAGATCCGAAACGCGCGTAAGCTGTCATAATCATACGGTATTTCAATCCTCTGATCTGCAGTAGGAACGGCCGTTAGATCCACTCCTCCGGATCCGTTGCCCTTAGGATAGTAAGGGAACAGTATGTCCTGCTGAAAGTCTGTCAGCGAGTATTTGACCTGCACTAGGAAAGGACAATAGAACTACCTTAACTAGCTCAGCCGTCGTGATGTAACTTCCTATCTACTACGTGATCCTTGTCAACGAAGACTCAAACCAGATAGTAATTGATTTGCAGAATTACCGCGCAATAGTTGGTCATGATGACTGCAAATTGGAAATGCCGCAGTCTTCGTAACTTATATGGCAGGCGCGATGAAATATGCAAATTCATATGAGGAACTTTGTGCGATTGATGGTCATGGCCAACGAAAACCATCGCAGCCATTGGATCGTAACTGCAGGTTGGCAGTACCAACTCTTGCGCCACCGCCTGCGGATTGGAAAGAACAGTAGGATATGGACCTTCGACGAGAAGGGTATATAGCGTACATCATACGAAGAGCGATAACTTATTCCACTTCGTCTTTCGAGATTTTCCAATCCATTGCTTTTGGGGTCGCTACCCGTCCAGGCAGAGTGGGGCATTGGCTAGCTAAGAGAGAAATATAAATTCAGTCGAGTTTGTTCAATGTACGCGCTACCCCCATTCATACACGTGACCACCAGTTTCCTCTCTCTACATCCTTATATCGCTTTGATAAGCTTAGTATAGCTTAATCACCGGCCAGATCCATATTGTGAGCCTCCACTACCTGTAGCATAGTCATTAGTAATCATCCTTAGTCACACGTGGCCCATCACTTACTCAAACTCATACTTCCCTCTCCAACGATCCCCTGTCCCCACAATTCTCTTACCTTCCTTCTATCCTCCGGCACCCCTACTTCCGGTCGCATCCCTACCAACGCCCCATGGGCCCCCACCCCTGCGCCACCCAACCACCTCCCCGCCCTCTCCACCGCCTCCCAAACCCACTCTTCCCCCCTGATCCCCTCCCCCATCTCCACACCACCAGGACCTCCCTCCACACACCCCACCAATGCCTCCGCCGCCACCCTGATATGACCGGGAGCCGCATACCCCATACTCCTCTCCCACTCCACAAAGGTCGCCGCACAATTCATCAAATCATTCTCCTTCAGTATCTGTTCCCTTTTCTCGTTCCTGCGGCGCTGTTTGGCAGCACAGGTGGCGCAGTGGCCACAGGAGCGGTCCATACGGTGCTGGATTGTCTGTTCACCGGCCGGGGTGGGGCAAAGAATCCATTTGTTGTAGCGGCGACGGGTCTCGGATTCCCAGGCTGGGCAGCGCTCGTAGGTGTGGGATTGGCGGAGGTCGAGGTAGCCGCATTTCCAGATGTTTTTATGGATTTTGCACCTGGTTGGGGAGTGCGGGTTAGCGGATTGGTTTTAAGGGGTGGAGTTTAGGGGGTGGTTTAGGCGTTTGGATAAGGTGAGGAGGGGCATGGTTGGTTCGGCTACGTACATGTTTGTTAGAAGTCAAACGTCAAAACGTGCTGGCCAGGTTTGACTTGTGGGATCAAAAGAAGTAAGATTTCAGATTGTAGCAGTTGTCAGTGACGACCGTAGACGTCCATAAGAGCTCGGAAACATTCCTATAGTGGTTTGAACAGTTTCCGGTGTTCGCCAGATTTTGTTGCTACTAAAACTCGCGAGCCGTGGGAAGCTGACATTTAATGAGGGATATTTGTAATGGCGTAGAAATGCAAGAGTCCTATTTGGTCCAAGTGGCGCTGACGGCTCCCATCCCTGAGCCTGTTTCCGCCACATGGATGCCAGCATTGCTGTCGAATTTACTACGCCGTTGCAGCCCGCAGCGGGGCTCGACAGCGGCCTCCTCTTTACGGCTAATTCTCCGTCAGTGACATATGACGGAACCATTCAGCAGTGAGACAGGTGATACCACGAATTGTTGAGCTGTCTTGCGCAAATTCGTCAAAAACGGCATTCCACTGTAACGCCGCTCGATGACCTGTATACCGACGCTATTGACTTAAGGATTCTCATTAGCCAGCTGCAGATTAATTTGAAACATGCTTGCTCTTTGTTCTTCTATCATTTTGACTCTTAGAGAACAATTCCAAATCATTTTCTTTTCGTGCACGAGAATACCGAATCGTCTATCGACGATCTTTAACTGCAGTGGCTAACATGCAGACACCCATAGTGACAGCCCGCCAACGGAGACAAATATAAGAAATTTCAAATACTCTGCCATCTCACGAAATATTTCGGAAGTACGCTGTGTACCTCGAAAAGCCAAGACGGCAAGTATCTGCCGCACTAAAAAGCGATGGCGATGGCCAATGCTCCTCTACAAGCACGAGCCTTCTAAGAAGACTCATGGAAGAGAAAAGCAGGAAAACACTAATGTAAAGACTATGAAACAATAAAGGCAACGTTTAATGATATGGACAAATATAATCGCATTATCCCGATCATTGAAGGTTCATTGGACCTGCAAAATCTTATCGCATTCCATACTAACGCCATGCACCAGAATGTAAGCCTAGAGAACTGATGATTTACACCTAGATGCTCATCACTGAGACTGTTTCTTCTGCGCAGCTGGACCCATCTCTTTATCAAAAGCCGCATATGAAACCTGCAGGCTTGCGACACCCGATATACCTACATAGAGAATTGAGACGAGAATGAAAGATACAAGGAGACCCATGAAAAGACCTACAAAGGGCAAAGAGTTTAGCTGGTTCAGAGATCGAGGCTGTTACGACGCACCTGGAGTAAGATATTGATATCTTTCGAACAAAGGTCCATTCGGTAGGGTGATATTCACATCTGATGCTCGTATTTGGTGAGACATGTCACGCTTAAGCTCAAGGTGTACTGGCGCTTGGAACAGCGAATCCATTTCATACTCCTCGGGTTCGGCTGGCTCAGAAGAGTGACCAATGGTTGGCGGCGATGTTGTGTATATGACGGTATATCTTGTTTTTGGTGAAAGCAGATCAAGCATAGACGAAAGGAAAGCATCTGGAGGCGTGAGTACTTGAGGCAATTGATGAACAGCTAGAGGGTCTTGGTACCATTTTCAACGAGTTTTTGCGACCTGCCAGCACCTGCTGGAGGAGCCGGAAAATCGACCGTGATTACTTGTGGTCTTGAATCATCAAGAATTGTGAATTGCCCAGCTGCAATATGGGATAGATCAGTATCGCTTCAGAGTATAGTATCATGGCTCTTACTCGACGCATCGACCCGTAGATGGGCTGCTCCACATCGATCCTGTACTGCTACGCTGAGATCATCCACGTTGAGCCAACCCAGAACATCTGTGACCACAAGACTAGATCTTATACTCTTGTCGTCCCCAAGCAATCTCTTTCTCAGGTGTGGCGCTGAACGCTTCTCGTCGTAATCTGCTGCGCCGACGCATGGCTGTGATACTATGATGTAGGTATCTGAAGTACATTTCGTAAGTTCTGGGATAACAATTTCGTTCAGCCGGCTAGCTGATATGAGATTAGGGGATGATGTGAGGAGTCTGAAGGGTAGCCTAGATTAGTGGAGCTTCAATCAAGGTTGCGTTGATGGACTGACTCGGAAGTTGAGAACAGGAAGAAGGGAGATGTGTCTTTGAAGGCATCCACTATAGCTGCACCAAGGGCGAGAGCCCCAAGACTTGTGAATAGCATGGCGTTCCTGAGTACTCTTGATCAAGTCAGTTGTGGTGATGCCAAAGAAGATAGAGAGGCTTTCGGCGCTCGGCAAAACTTTTTTGCGCGGAGACTCTTTCTCCTCCGCTGCCCACCAAGCTCGCCAAGCCAGTATTTCCAAAAAATATCCGAATCCGCGATGTTCAGTAGGCCTAGGGCGAAAGCTACGGGACCCCCACCTTCTAAAAAGAGAAAACTGGTCTCTACAATTGAAGAGATTGCCTTTGACCCCAGCGCAAGGGAAGACTACCTCACTGGCTTCCACAAACGGAAGCTACAGCGAATAAAACATGCCAAGGAGGAGGCTGCGAAGCGAGAGCGAGAAGAGCAGCTCACGGCTCGAAAGATTGTTAGTACCGCAGCCTGATGTGTTGAGTATGTGACTAACCGGGTTGTTGCGTAGCTTCGAGAGGGACGGAAAGCAGATCTCGAGATGCATGTGGAGGCGGTGAATTCAATGCTCAGGAAGCAGAAAAGGGCTCTTTCGGAATCAAGTGACGAGGAAAGCCTGGTCGAGGTGAAGCAGTGGGATGGCATTATAGAGGATACAAGTGTGGACCATGAAGACGAGTACGTGGATGAGGATCGATATACTACGGTTACGGTTGAAGCTGTGGACGTGTCAAGAGATGGTCTCCATAAGACCCATATGGATTACGAAGAGAATCAAGCAACCTCTTTAGAAGGTCCGATTAAAGGGGAGACTGCCAAATCAGGCACGAAGGAATGGCGGGATGCCAAGCAAGAAAAAAGTCTACGGACGAAGGAGCCACCTAACGGGTCCAAAAAAAGAAAGAAAAAGTTCCGATATGAAAGCAAAGCTGAGAGAAAAGCTAATAGATACAAAGAGAGATCTGGGAACAAGGCGAAAGCCAAGGCTAGGAAGAAGTGATAGGGAGCATCGGGACTCACTTGGACAGGAAAGTGATACCCATTACGCAATGCAATTAGACATTATTATTGAAGGATCTCAATATCACATCTTCAATAAGCTAATCCCGTGACAAAGGATGGAAGCATGGTTGATTGAGAACAGGTAAAGACATATGCAGCACGGAAGCCCAGCTCTCTTTGCCGCCACACCAGCTCAGCAGCGTATCAATGCTCTAAATGCACACAAAAGAGCCCAGTCCAGACAACGATCTAGATATTGCCGATCTCGAGTTGGAATTCCTCCAACTCCTTCCTGACCTGAGCGTACTTCTTAGCCATATCCTCGTATTTCTCTTCCCACTGGTTCTGTGAGGCTTCCAATGCTTGGACCTTGCGCTCGTAGTGGCCAGCCTTGACATCTGTTTGGCGGAGCCTATGGCAAATGTGTTAATGATATGTTTGACGTAGATATACATAGAACCTTGTTAGGGCTGATTTACATACTTCTCATTCGTCTCCCTCAACTGCTTGTCTGACTCCTCAGCTTCCTCCTCCAACAGCTGCAGTCGCCTCTGAAGACTCTCATTCTGGGTGCCATGCTGAGTTCCTAGTGCGGCCTCCTCTTTAGCTTGCTTGACTCCTGATTCCAGCTTTTCCACCTCAGACTCTAGAAGCTGGTTCTTGTGCGACAAGGATGTGATTTCCTGCTCTTTTGCAAGATTCTCCTGCTCCAAATGTTTCACCTTTGCTTTGAGTTCCTGACATTGGGCTTCTGTTTGTTCCTGCTCCAAGCGGAGGGAATTCATTTTCTGGGATTTGCCTGTCAGCACATACCAAGCAACTCATGAAATGTCCATGCGGCTCATACACAGCACACATTGTAAGCCAATTCTGGCATTCGTTCCCGAAGGGGCAGTGTTGGACGAATTGCATACCTGCTTAATCCCATCCAGAGACATGATTGCGTTTGACAATGATCAAAGCCGAAAGACACTTTAGTGAGAATAGATGGGGTCTTGGACTTCAGCGAGAAACTTTCAGACGTTGAAGAGCTGTCAGCAAGCTTGTGTAGTGGGGTGTAGCTTACTGATAGACACCACTGCCCGCAAACAGGCGAGGTCGCTTACTTAAGCGCGCTCCCATGGCAACTGCGAGGACTAAAATAGTAAACACCACCATGCACAGTTTTCACGTCTGTATGTCGGTGCAGCCATGAAGAGCAATAATTACTGAGAAAGCAGTGACTACAAATGAGACTATACGATGCTTGCTGCACGCGATCAGGAGAATCTGGTGCATGGACACCAAGCTGCAGCGGCGTCCAAGCCGCTCAATCAGGGGACCCGGCAGCTACCACCAAAGACTCCAGGCAACCTGCCAAAGACCCCCTTCAAAGTACCTCTGAATGACGAAAATGCTGGAGGGCTCGTAGGTGGGAAGATGGGCGGTCGAGGATTTGAAAAAGGTTCAGAAAATAGGATGAATGGAGGAAAGAAGGTGGGCTTAACTGACAAATTTGTGACTCCGATGGGTAAAGAACCCTAATACCACTCAATGAATTTGAGTTCAAACTGACATATTGTTGACGTAGGTCCAAAGTCCCGTGCGCCCTTAGGTGCAAAGACAACCAATGCAAAAGCCAAAGCCTTGCGAACACCCGCAGCAGCTCTAACCGAAAATGACCTGGGCAAGACGAATCAGAGGAACACATCGGTTCGAAAAGCAAAGCCTAGAGTGTCTCATGCTGAGATGACCAAACTAGAGATACTTGGTGACAAAGATGAAATCGAAGAACCCGATATCGAGTACATGCCTCCCAGAGCCAAAGGTAATATTCTAGTTAGGAAACCATTGCACAAGACTGAACTTGCTTTAGATATGCCAGATTTACCAGACGACCATGTTGACCTCGACTTTTCTATGTTCGAAAATGGCGGGCTCATGAAGGATGCTTTAGCTTTTTATATGACTAGGAAAGGTGAAGATGGTCTAAGTCATGTGGAGAGAGAGGAGCGGCGGCGACAGAAAATATGGGATAGAATGGACAGAATATCAGACGCGGCTCTCGAACGGGATATTGACGGCGAACCAATTCCATGCACGCACTATCCCGAGTGTCCTGGTGAATTATGCAAGGACACAATCCAAGCCAGGAAAGAAGCAGAAGAGCAATACCAAAAAATAGTAGCGGAGATCGAGGCAGAGACTGCCCCACTTTCGAAGAAGCCAATTCCATCAAATGTGCCATCAGGTCTCAAGACCAAGACCGCACCTGCTACGTTGTCGCAACCTAGAGGTTCTGCTCTGGCGCTAAAAGCGACCTCAAAGACAGGTGTACCATCGGCTAAATCTCGTCTCAACAGCAATCTCGTCTCTCGGCCTCAGAACACTGCTCTACCGACGAATCCTTCACCAATGCGCCATACAGCAGCAACAGCAGCCTCAAAGACAACAATGGGGTACTCCAAAGGTCGAGCTGCGTCTGCTACCCTTCGCAAGACCGTGCTGCCAGCCAAAGCAACTAAGACTGACGAAAACGCGATCCCTGACACTGAGATGGCGCCTGCTGATTACATCCAGCGCTACGGCGTTCCGAAATTCGGCAGCGAGATGTGGGTTCGTTGCAAGAACTCCGGATGCTTTGATGAGGATGAGGGGCCGAGTTTGGAGGAGGTTTTCAGTCGAGGTCAGCCCGCTGGGTTGGATGCGTACCTGAGGGAGGAGGCGGAGCAGGACTTTCAGTTGACATTTTGATGCGTTGCTTTGAGGCTGGGCACCGGGTTTGAATAGTTATTCCCATTCGATGATGGCCTTTATTAGGAGTTACTGGGGCAGATTTAAGCAGAGGTTGCTTAATCATCCGGACTCTGCTGAACATTCTGTCCGAGCCGTACACAGTCAGTGCTGTGTTGACGATTGCATCAACGAACATTGTTATCCTGACTATACTCAGGTTCGTTCAGAAATAGCTGGGAACAAATTCGTAGATTATTCGTATGGGAAATTGATGAAATCATGCAAGGAAGACTCCACAAGTGAGCTTTGTATTTCATTCGCCAATAGAACAGTAAACCTTGGTATGAAGTCAATTGAGATCTACTATACTAACAGTTCAAGCAGTCGCATGTAACAAAGTATACTGGCGCATGTTCTAAGTAGGATGCAATAGGTAGCTTCATGATGAATTTCCGCTACCACCTTAACGTAAGTCTTACGACGCAACTCCTCCGCTTGCCAAGCAGCTTTCGCATACAACTACGTCGATTCTTCTTCAAATAGTTTGTTATATTGGGCATTAAACACTCGCTGACGCCAACGAAGCGCTGAAGTCCACCTTTCCTATCGCGAAGGCGGTCAAAGTTGGACTTTTTGAAGGTGATGACGGTACGAATGTAGGAGACACAATCTCGGGTAGGCGTAGCCAATGGTGGTATGGAGGTACTTAATCGTAGAGATGAGCTTGGTGATTGACCGAGCTGGGTTGGAGATGCTCGTTCTCCGGTCGAGGATTTTGTGGAGCTTATAGACGGCTAGATCAGAGAGCTTCCTGAAGAACATGAAGTCTGCCTGACGTAGTTGAGGGAAACGGCTTCGAGGCCAGTTGTGTTGGCAGAGCTTGAAGACCTTTCGCTTACATCTGGTGTGCGGGTATAAGCTCCGAATCAGACCAATAGTGGACCATTTTTACAGACACGCAGCCATTAATAACACCTAGCATAGGTTCTTTCCCTGACCACATCAGCCAGCCGGACGTATTGCAATTTGTAATCAGTCCCACAAGACGACGCCTTTATTCCAATATTGGCGTGTGAATCCGGACTTCAGTGAATGCAGTCCTGGTGCAGAGCCTTGGGGTTTGTGCATCACATCAAGCTGCTCCTGCCCCCAACCTCAGTGGAACCTTGGCCGTTAGGCATCTCCCCATTCCTTCCTACAACGAATTCTCTGTAGATACGTCCTAACCTTCCCCTCTCATCAGCGCCAACAGAGCTTCTAGTTGTAGCAAGAGACGCCTCTATATGCTTCCATTCGATGACAACGCCTTGCTTAGGGTCATTCTTCATGTCGTCGCCGTTAAGACTGTCCTTCGCCTCCTCTTCGACTGGGCCACGTTGTTGGTGTCGTCCTCTACGTCTAGCAAGTTTGACGGCTTCAAGCTTTGCAATTAAAGCTGCATATTCTGCGGCCTGCTGTGCACGACTGAGGCTGGGGTTCATGCCCTCAGCTACATTTTTGCCAAAACGGAATTGTATGATGTCCTGCTTCAACGAGCGGCTAGCCTTCTTCGTGTCCTTACGGCCCTTGAAGTCATTGGTACCATTGGCACTATGGTCGCCAAGTAGATCATGAATAGCTTCAAGATGAGCGTTATATATTACGGCTTGCAGATCAGCACCTGAATAGCCGCCTGTTCGACGTGCAATTTCAATAAGACTTATGCTTCTATTTGTGCCTCGAAGGATATGTGCTGCGATGTTGAGCTTCTTACTCAGGGCCTGTAGTATGTCTAATCGATCATCCAGATCAGGCATATCACACAGTAGAGACTTGTCCAAGCGACCTGGTCGCAGAAGTGCGGGGTCGATTAAGTCGGGTCTCGATGTTGCTGCAAGCACGTAAACGCCTGATAGACCTTCAGCGCCGTCCATCTGCGTTAAAAGCTGGTTAACTACGCGATCAGTGACTCCAGTAGAATCGTGTCCTCGCTTTGGTGCAATGCTGTCGAATTCGTCGAAAAAGAGTACACATGGTCTTGCTGACTCCGCTCGCTCGAACAGATCTCGAACACTCTTCTCGCTTGCACCAATATATTTATTCAAGATTTCTGGACCTTTGACGCTGATGAAATTAAGCCCGCATTCACCAGCTACAGCGCTTGCCAGCAAGGTTTTGCCACATCCCGGATATCCATACAACAGCAGACCAGACCGTAGGCGTAGTGGGCATTGAGCGAATATTGGCGCGTAAGTCGTAGGGTATTGTAAAGTCTCCAGGAGTATTTTACGAGTCTCGCGTAGGCCACCTATCGAATCGAAGGTTACCTTTGAAGACTGTAGTGTGACATTCCTAAAAGACGCGGGAGTGAAGCCTTGCAAAGCGTTGCCGAAGTCTTCTTTGGTCAATAACAAATTTGAGTCGTCGGCTTCATCTGAGACTGTCTTTACAGATCTGATCAGTGCTTCATTCTTTGCCCGAGCGACGAGTAGCACCAAATCGCCTGGCATATAGCCGTCAGTCTGTCCAGCCAGGTCGAGAAAGTCCAGGTTTTTATCCACATTGAAATGTTCGGACAGATCAGAAGTATCTAGATGAGGCGATGCGTCCATCCATGCCGCCTCGTTGTCTTGGCTTTCTTGGCTGGAATGCCGCAAATGGCCATTGACGCCGTTAGGTAAGATTGTTAGACCTTGATGATGGCCAGTGAGTGCTTGTAGCAGCTTTCGCCTTCCATCCTTGTCAGGTACCTTCAAGGCGACTGTTTCCCGCACCACATGCCCTCCTACTACGATATTGCTCAAAGCCTCCTTATTTTGAGCTGTTGCAAGAATTACGACGCCGGAATTCGCACCACAATATTGCCGTACAAGAGAACACACCAATTCGCTAATTTGTCGGCTGCGGCTGTTGTCACTGGTCTGAAGCTCTGTTTCGACTGGACAGAGCCTGTCTAGATCATCTAAGATTACCAGTGCTCGGCCCCCCAGCTTGGTGCCCCAGGTTGCAGCCATGAATAATCTTGTTAATGTTTCTTTGATGGTTGAGAGGCGAACCTCATCCGTTATCAGCTTGCGGCAAGGGAAGTAACTTGTATGGCAGTATAGACTTGAGCGTAACCGATGACCGAGAAGATGCGTTAAAGATGACTTGCCTGATCCTAGCCCACCTGATAACAGTACTGACGAGCCATGTGATAGGTGGGATATCAGCTCCTTAACGAGGCTGTCGATGCCTATCATTGATGGAGGCTCCAATGGAAGAGGATCAGGATTGATAGCTGAAGTCTTGATCATTATGAGAGGATTTGGGATCGAATGTTGGACTTCAACCTCCGCCTTCACTTCTGAGCCAAGATACCATCTGATAGGGCCCTTTGAAGATTCTCTGCTGTCCTTCGACCGAGGTTCGAAGCGAACAAGTCCCCCCTCCCATGAATCTGCCGGGTTGGTATCACTAAGTATTGGTAGAATCAGACCGTCGGTGACCGGTCCATCAAGGATTCCGGACCTTTCTCGGTCTTTGCTCCTGTAGAGCTCCTTGATCCTATTCACAGCAGCCTCGCGGCCTGCTTTCGTCTGCCCTCCAAATCTTATGGCTTCGCTATCGCCTTTGCTGGAAATGAAAGGATAAATCTTTAAGACCTGTAGGTCGTTGCCAGTCACTCGCTGTGAAGGCGCTGCTATTCGCACGAGCCCTCCAACCATTTCCTTAGCGTCTAGGGCAGAGCATAAGGCAGATGAAAGGACGGCGTGATGAGTGTCGGGTGCGTCATCCCAGACATGAAGCATCGCAATAATTCTTTGACTAGGCTTCCCAGCATCGCCAGATTCCAAGTCTCTGATCCTTTGTTGCTGTTGTGGGTCGAGTGGAGGCTCAATGCCAGCAGGCTTCACAATTGACACACATGCGTATTCGAGGTCCTTTGGCAACTTACTGGCCAGGATTTCACGATCTATCCAAACATCGAGGCTTATTTGATCGTTTGCCATATCCTCCCCAATTTCCAATGAATGGTCAGAAAGCCTCTGATCAATTCCGCGTAGATAAACTACGTTCGGGCCAGCGATTTCGCGCTGACTACGCTGTCGCGTGGTTCCAGTTCGGGTCCCAGCACTTCGCCGACCAGTACTAGCGATACTCCGACTGGAGGTACGGTCATTCTGAGGCATGCGAGGGCGAGTCTTTGGTGCCACTATTACTTCACCATCAGGTGCGATTTTTGCAAAGGGCGTGCTTGAGGGCTGTGGTGGTGTTAGAGAGCTGACGATGACGTTTGCCGTGGACGTTGGGGACAGATGGATTGTTAATGGGTGAACTTGATGGGCTTGCGCTGAGGCTGGAGCGGCGAAAGAAGGATTTGGAAGAGCTCGGACTTGGAAGAGTAAGTTGGACTCAAGGAAGCTTGCATGTAGCTCGATAACTGGTATTGTGTGATCAGTCTCCTACTCGATCAAAGACGTTCTTAGACACGCTCACTCTCCCAATCCGCTGGGGTCAACGGCTCGATATGAACGGTATGCGCCAGGGGCGGATCCAAATGTAACAATATGACGACCTGTAACGTTATCTTAGAGACTGCTGTCTATTTTCCCTCAACTCTCCCAGGATATTCTTGCCTTTTGACCGTCTACAAAACCGAGCAGTCTTCCAAATGCAGCGTCAATCTCCACCACGCCGACCTCTTCCCTGACTCTTCTCCCTACCCTATCGACGAGCGAACTCGGCTTTGCTGTACTTGCCATCCCCGTCCAACCAACAAAGACGGACTGCTGTGAGGAGCCATTGCCTCTTCTCGTAGCCTGCGCATTAAAACCTAAATCCTTACATTGGAGTTCGACGACGACATTCTGGACTACCTAGTCCACTGAGCACGTGTAGGAATCTGGAAGGTCTGTGCGACTAACTGCTCTTGCATTGTCTAGCACTGTGACGACGGTTTGTGGTACGTTAACGAAGCAATTCTTGAGCTGTATCAATTTGATTTCTGCTTGGATTGGAGCCATTGTTGACTGTCAAATTTACGACATCGACTCCAGACCCGAAATTAGACATGCGAGGACTCTCTATGGTTCTCCCTGACTAGTGCAGGTGATTTTGTTTACACCACGGCACCTCCTACTGTACTTCGAGCTTTTGCTGATGGCAGTCAAAGCCGAGGCAAAAGCGGAACCGGGAAAACGAAAGACCGATGGCGCGTCGCGCACGCGCTTTATCGCGATATTCCACTTTAGATGCAGGCTGCTCTGCATAATCAACTTAGGCTCCATAGAAGTCGAACGACAAGTTCATTCATTATCTTGATCGCCAGAAGCCATAAGGTGCAATGGCAGCGTTACTCACGTTCAGAGCGCCAGTGGATTATGCTGCGCAGCAGAGTAAGCGCTGGCACTCCCTTTCAACATCTTCGATTGTTGTACTGATGAAGCCCACAGCCGCTTTCGAGGATTTTCTATTGAATTACAAGTCTACACAAACGGATCTAGACACAGCAGCCACCGATGCATTCGAAGATTTGAACATTGATGGGGACGGCACTAGCGATGAGTACGATTTCATGGATGATGTGGCTGGCGGGAAGGAGGCACGGCGCCCACTCGGGCAACCTTCAGAAGCAAGAAGGAAGTACATGGCTATGCTACAAAAGGTGGCCGATCGGCAGCTCAGCCAGGTGACTATAGAGTTGGACGATCTGGATAATGTCAGTCTGCTCCGAAGCTCGTGGTTGCTTTATACTGATGGGGTGGAAATCAGTACGAGAAGAGCTTTGGCGAGGATATGGGTCTACGACTGGTTGACTCGATTGAACGCAATGCGAAACATTACGTTGACATTCTTTCGCAAGCTGTGGACAAGGTGATGCCGAAAGAGACCAAAGAAATTTCTTTCAAGGACGATGTGCTCGACATAATTATGTCGCAACGGGAAAAACGAAATGAGAGCGTTATGTTGGCAGCCGACAGCGAGCTCGACGCTTCGCAGCCTGAAAACCTGTTCCCTGCCGAGCTTACACGACGATATACCTTAGTTTTTAAGCCAATTACTCCAGCCAGCGCAGACAGCGAAAGGAATACAAAGGCTCTAGCAGTGCGAAACGTGCGCGGAGAGCATCTTGGTCACCTCATTACCGTGCGCGGTATTGCAACAAGGGTCTCCGACGTCAAGCCATCGGTACAAGTTAATGCGTACACCTGCGATCGGTGTGGTTGCGAGATATTCCAGCCCGTGACCGCGAAACAGTTTACACCAATGACCGAATGTCCTTCAGACGAATGCAAGCAAAATAATTCCAAAGGCCAATTGTTCTTATCGACACGTGCATCTAAATTTCTACCGTTCCAAGAAGTCAAGATCCAAGAAATGGCTGATCAGGTGCCTGTTGGTCACATCCCTCGGACGCTCACAGTACACTGCAACGGTACCTTGGCTCGACAAATAAATCCAGGCGATGTCATCGACGTTGCAGGAATCTTCCTCCCCACACCATATACAGGCTTCAAAGCAATCCGCGCTGGTCTCCTAACAGACACCTATCTAGAAGCTCAACATGTGAACCAACACAAGAAAGCATATGATGATCTAACTTTCGATGCCAGAATATTCCGAAGGATTGAGCAATATAAAAACTCCGGTCATATGTACGAGTACTTGTCGCGTTCTATCGCGCCCGAGATCTATGGCCATTTGGATGTCAAAAAGGCTCTTCTTCTCCTTCTAATCGGTGGTGTCACGAAAGAGATGGGCGATGGAATGCGAATACGTGGAGACATCAACATCTGCCTCATGGGTGACCCCGGTGTTGCTAAATCTCAACTGCTCAAATATATCACAAAAGTAGCACCCAGAGGAGTTTACACCACAGGCAGAGGTAGCAGCGGTGTTGGTCTGACTGCAGCTGTTATGAGAGATCCAGTCACAGATGAGATGGTCCTTGAAGGAGGCGCTCTCGTACTGGCGGATAACGGCATTTGTTGCATCGATGAATTTGACAAGATGGACGATGGGGATAGAACCGCCATTCACGAAGTCATGGAACAACAAACAATCTCAATCTCAAAAGCCGGTATTACTACGTCTCTTAATGCGCGTACATCTATCCTCGCGGCGGCCAACCCTCTTTATGGCCGGTACAATCCACGCATGTCTCCAGTCGATAACATAAATCTTCCTGCTGCATTACTCTCCCGTTTTGACGTTCTCTTCCTCATGCTAGATCAGCCAAGTCGAGATGCCGATGAAGAACTTGCCCAGCATGTTACCTATGTCCATATGCACAACAAACACCCCGAGAAAACTGGTGGCGTTGTCTTTACGCCCCATGAAGTTCGTCAGTACATTGCTCAGGCACGTAGTTGGCGCCCAGTAGTACCCAAAGAGGTATCAGAGTATATGGTTGGGGCCTATGTCCGCATGCGCCAACAAGGAAAGCGAGATGAAGGCGGGAAGAAACACTTCACTCATACATCACCCCGTACACTAATGGGAATATTGCGTCTCTCACAGGCACTCGCTCGGCTACGCTTTTCTGCTCAGGTTGTCACAGACGACGTTGATGAGGCACTACGATTAATGGAGGTCAGCAAAGCAAGCTTGTACAGTGATTCACAACGACATTCAGATCAGAGTCCGAGCAGCAAGATTTATAATCTTATAAGAGCGATGAAGGACAGCGGTGCTGCCGCTGTCGGCGACGGTAGTCGAGGAGAGTTGAGTATCAAGAAGGTTAGGGAGAGAATAATCGCAAAGGGTTTTACAGAGGATCAGTTCAACCAGGCGTTGGATGAGTATGCCTTACTTGATGTAAGTCGCCATTTCTGGGTGCCACGATCAACCCTCCACTTACATATTCTTAGGTATGGCAAACAGCTGCTGAAGGCACACGTCTCGTTTTCATCGAGTCCGGTGATGGGGACGCGGACATGGATGACTCAGATGACATGTAGATGGGATGAAAGCGTTAGGCGTCGGTTTAAATATCTTTACGTGGCGATAGCTTGTACAACATTACATTAAGCAATGATATCCCTTTGTAGGTCACCTACCATCTAAAATGAGGTGCCCAGTCCTGCATCCGAGTCCATATCATCTCTAAGGCTCAAAGGAACGGCCCGGATTTCTGTCAAAACTCAAAAAGTAGAGAAGAATGATAGCCTATAATGCAATATGAACAACCAACGATTCGATCATGAAACTGAGGTTGTGGGAATACACAATCAATAGGAATAGAACTTGTTACTTTCGTAATCCTTATTTTATTGATTGTTATAACAATCAGCTCCTTTGCTTCAACGTCTAGACAACTCTTTGCGTTCGCACGAGATAATGGAATGCCCTTTTCTAGATGGCTTTCTAGTGTAAGTCATGCATTCGACAAGACGAACCTGAGTAACGTTGCTAGGTGCATTCTCATTGGCAAGTCCCAGGTAACTCCATTCTCGTGACTTGTATATTCACAATCCTGATGTCGCTCATCAACATTGGCTCGACCGTAGCTTTCAATGCTGTACTGTCACTAAGTGTTGTTGCCCTCATGGCTACTTACGCCATCTCCATTGGCTGTATCTTGCTCAGGCGCATCCAAGGTGAACCCTTTCCACCAGCTCGCTGGAGTCTTGGTCGTGCTGGAACGCCTGTCAATACCGTTGCATTGATTCATGTATCGTGGGCTTTCTTTTGGAGCTTTTGGCCAAATGGTTTCGAGCCTACTGTTCAGACGTTCAACTGGGCAGTGGTACTCTTTGTGGGTGTGATGGGAATTGCGTGTTTGGTTTATTACTTGCACGCAAGAAAGTATTATGAAGGTCCTGTAGCGAAAGTCGAGCGCAGGTCATGAAGGTGGATATGGAGGCAGTGATGAGTTGATTGGGATATGGCAATAAGGTCAAAGCGATAGTGAAGGCTACGACGAGCGTGCATGATTCCATATTTTGTTATCGATGATAAAGATTCATTGATTGATGATTGGATAAGGTAACACCTCCGAAGTCCGAACGAATGAGTACGGAGAGGTTCTGGCAACCAGCATTGCGGTAGATACCGTACTCGAATGATGTAGAGTAGAAAAGTTCACACAGGGTTGATGCCTAGAAACCTCTAAAGCTCTTTCCCTAAAGATCGCTTCCCTAGGCAAGGTACGTAGGGGCCGGTCTCGCCTAGGCGGCCCGACTTTAGGGGGTGTTTACGGTTGATAGCTAGGTACCAAGGTGAACTCTTCTAGTACTAAGACACTAAGTAATACGCTACCTTAATTTGGCACGGAATCAAGGTTCCGGCAGATCGACACTACGCAATCACCGAGCCTCGTCCAAGGAACCACCCCTCTCGTACACTGACAGAGCAAAAGCACAACACTCTTTTGCCTTTGCGCGACTACAGTCTGGTCTCTTGCAGCTTGTCTAACTCCTGCCCAGGAGCTGTATAAAGGCGTTCAGGACCCGTCCTCCACCGCTCCCTTAAGTAACACCATCACGCGAAAGGCGACTGAGAATCCGTACGCCTTCGAGATGCTTTGAAGCCTCGACGTATTACAGTTTCTTCGCCTCGCCAGAAGCTTCTCAAGATTCTTGCCTTGACAACATCCAAGCAAAAGTCAGATCGAATCTCCGGCAAGCATGAGAGACTCGGGTTTTCATCCCTTCAAGGGGAGGGTTAGCAAGCATTTCGGAGATTCAGTACGCGCCGTTCTGGTTAACTGGGCTGGCAGAGTCACATAACAGACGCTGATGGATGGTGTGATCCTAGCTGAATCCTGATGATCCATACTTGAGCTGTGAGCAGGGTATCTAAGCGGTAACGTGAACGAACTAACAATGGTCTAGATTACGACATACGATGTTTGTGCGTCCATATCCTTTGGTCGAGGACTCCAGCTAAGAACATGTAGTAATGAGAGAGGATGTTGATACCCTGAAGGATGACTGGTTGACGGATAACGTATGTGGCAATCCCATAATCATGAGAAGTACACAGCTAATTCTACTTTCAGGTCATCTCGTTCTGGCAAGAGTATGTGCCTATATATCTTATAGCAGATGCTATCCTAACGCTTACACTACACACAGGTTTCTCGAACGCGAATATCTCAAGCAATACAAGAACGCCAACATCGTCCTCCTTCGCCCTTCCATGTCATTTATGCTTATGCAAACACCCGATCCTCTTACATTGAAGGAAGCACTACCAGACTTTTCGCGCACAACACATATTTTCTTGCCCATCAATGACTGCCGCAATCCCTCAGTCGCAGAAGGCGGCTCTCACTGGTCTCTCCTACTGGTGAGTGTTGTGGATGGGGTAGCTTTCCACTACGACAGTTTACAGCCTTCAAATAGGCGAGAGGCAAACCACGCTACTTCTCAGCTTTCGCAGCTTCTAGGTAGAAGGCTGCAGTATATTGATCTCTTAGATGCCCCGCAGCAGCGTAATTCGAGCGACTGTGGGGTCTTTGTGTGCATGTTGATGCGGCATTTGCTGTTAAAGAAACTACTGATGGCACATGCGAAGGAGAAGATTAGCATGAGTCTGGGTGATAAGGCTGTGGATGCCGCAACAGGGAGGAAGGACATATTGAGGATCATAGAGGGTTTCAGGAAAGAAGGTGAAAGAAGGAGATCGTAAGTGAAAATATCGCTAGTTGTTAAACTTCGCTAATTCTGCTCAGGAGGAGTGCTTCTCCTTATCCAAAGGGTTCAAGGAGCCCTCCACGTGTCGACTAGGGATCACTGTGATGTTTTGCCTGTTGGTACCCCATGCCTTCGCGCTATTCTACCATAGGCGTTTGAGATTGTTGGCTAGCACAGCAAGATATCCAGAGCTGGCGTCACATGGTTACATAGGATACACTTTGTGACTTATTTGTAATTTAGCCCGTGCATCTCTATAGTCTTCATCCCTTGACCCTTTCACACCCCATCTATGTGCTGACAAGCCTGGTCGCCTGTCATATCATCATACCCGTCAACCCACCAGCCCCTACCTGTGAGAGCTTTTTGCGACCAATTCTGATAGATCTTTGCAAGCTCCTCTGGCTTGTCTTTGGTAGCGAGCCATACCATCCGCCTCAAGCCACGTCTATAGGTTTCGGCTTGGCTACTTGTGATACCAGACAATTGTTTGAACTGAGCTACAATCTGATTTGGAGATGAATGCCGTAGGTCGCGATAGTCATTGTAGCCGCAACGTTGGAGGAGCAAGACTGTCTTCGGCGTGATGGCCAATTTTGTTTTCAAACTCGAGGAGCACTGCGAGCTCCCATCCGCGGCGACGTTGGATTTGTCTTCCAATCTCTTATGATATTGGTTGTCTTTGCGAGTCTGAGACCTTGAAGCTCTAGAGCGAAGTGGTGGCATAGTTACTTATATTTGATAAAAGCCCATCAAGAAGAAGTTTTGTCTCATTAGCACGAGAGAATGCTATTTCATGAGTGAGATAGCGTTCCTGGATGTTTCTTCACGCGGAGAAATATAGGCTTGCACTTGGAGGAGCCTGACGCGTTGGGTTGATCGTGTCTTTCGCGGCAAGTATTGCCGAGGCACCGCCGTCTTTATTCCGACCACAGGTCAGTCTTCCTCCACTCTTACTCTGCACACACCTACCCATCCTCAAGAAAGAAAATTATCAACATCAGGCTGTGATCGGGCGACTTCCAAGAAATCGACCACATTTGGGTCCTCCACTAACATGTTTGGAGTCTTGAGACCAGGCTCACCTGAGCGTGATCAAATTCCCATCTCCCCAAATTCCTCACCTCCTCCGCCAAGGTCATTGGCTCCAATGCCCGCCAGCGAATTCCGAAACCGTGAAGATCTCCTAGCTGGCTGCAAAGATTGGGCCGCTAGCCAGGGTTACGCAGTGGTAATTGCGCGCTCTCGTTTCAATCGTCTATGGCTTAAGTGCGACCGAGGAGGCAACTATGAGAATCGCCGAAATCTCACCCCCGATCAGCGAAAGCGCAAGCGGGGTGAAAGTCGACTGCTTGGTTGCCCATTTAAGATGCTGGCTACTTGTAAGAAAGATGGGATTTGGAGGGTGGATACAGACAACCCAGAGCACAATCACGGGCCTTCAGAAGATCTGAGCGCGCATCCTACACTAAGGCGCATGACCGATGAGCAAGTAAAGAAGGTCCACGACATGTGCGACGCGGGCAAAAGTCCGGCGGAAACACTAGACGAATTGAAAGCTACCTGGCCTGACATCAAGGTCTTGACAAGAGACATTTATAATGCGCGCAAAAAGTACAAGACTGAGAAGGAATTGGCCGAAGCGACTGCTGGAATGCAAGCAGAACAACAATGGCAGGATCCGAATGAGCTGGGCCTGCCTGGACCGAATCCAAACGGGCGATGGGCTTGGGTGCCTGATGGGGAGGAAGTGACTAATAAAAAGTCGAAGAAGAAGAGGAAACCCGGGTTGATTTCGCATTCACCTCCACAGCCCGCCCCAGCACCACCAGCCCAATCAACATTGGATCCGCAATTACAGACTCCCAACCCACACTCATTACATCAGCCAATGTCCGCCCCTGGTCAACAGCTTCTTGACGAATTTAATCGGAACCCCCAGCTTCCTTACGATCGGTACGACCCGCCCGACACCTTACAACATCATGTTCCTGACAATGGCACTGGCGATCCTGCAGGCTTTTACCAACCTACGCCTGACGATACGCCGCAATATCCTCCACCGTCCTATCCAACGCCTCAGCCCAATGCCAGTCCATCACGCCTGCGGTCCCAGAGGCCACCTGTACCCACAGCAACAATGTCAACGAGTCAAGCGGCTGTTGATATGAATGCTGGTACGCCAAAAGCGCCTAGCGGACAAGTGCTTATGTCAAGAATTGAGCGCATGGAAAAGGAGCAGCGGGATCAGAAGAACATGCTAGCGCAGATATTAGGGGCTGTACAAAGCATGCATAGTAGTCCGGGGTCTGTCTGAGACATCACTTGCCTGGGAAGTGGGTCTTAGCGGTGCCATTCCTGGGCCAGAGAATTCTTACTTTCAAAGGATCAGTGGGAAATGGATCAATGGCGTTCACGGGAATATCTGCTGTTACACTGCATGGTCATGGAAACAAAGGCATCATGAAGGCCGCGGAGATGACTCTGTCACTGTCATCTCATCGGCTTAATTTGAAGCACGCCAGGAATGGGGCTTCAAAAGTTGGAGTAATGGAGATGGTCCCTTCTTGATCTGGAATTATGGAATTCATCAGCTACATGCATATTAGATACCCAAGGTTTGCAGCTTCATCTCCTCAATTATTCTGTCAGCACGATCGATGCTCTGAGTTGCCTTATAAAGAACTTCTTAAGTACATTGATATCCTAATCCCTTCAATCCGCTCGTTCATCCTGCTCGCCTTTTTTAATAACTCAAGTGCATACTGTCTCCAAGTCAATTTCCCTGCTACGTCTGTATGAGACGCTGCACCTTCTTGCACTGTTTCTGCACTGCATGCTTGATCCAACCCATGGTCACCTTCCCGTGCGAAATACTCCATTCGGGAACTCGTGAGCAACACCTGAATTATGCACCTACGCGGAGCAAGACGCCGCCATTGAATGGACATTTAGCGCAAGAGTTCGTCCGTTGAGGGCGGCATAACAGATCGACTCCCGCATTCATTTCTAGGAAGGACTTGCCTCCGACATCCAGCAGCATATGAAACCTCATCTGTCCCTCAAGCTTCGTGTACTTTGCATTCTGGGCTTGTTTGCGCGTCCGCTTTCAGGATATACGTCTCTCAATGAGATAGATATCACACATTCCGAAATTTGGACTGGAAATCGCCTTTTCGGTTTGGGAAAGGGAGAAAAGCCGCTTCACAGGGAGAATCAGGGGAGTACGAGGGAGCAGGGGGTCGCAGCACTAAGGTGCCTAAGTTCGCAAGTTCGTAGACGACTATGTTATATATATTGGTTTCAATAACATTTGTCAAAGCTTTTTGCCTTGCTTCGCCTCTATTAACTTCAACTTAGTCACAAGCCCTTCTACTGCTTGAAACTCAGCGTCATGCATGCGCAAACTTCCCAACAGCTGTTCATATCCATTCACACATGCCGTGGGAGGCAGAAGTGATTAAGAACCACTGACAAGCTGTTAGGTATACTACAACAACATGTGTTAGGGGCCATGGAATGATCTTACCCCTACACTTCATTGGAACCTATAAGGATAGAGTCCTTCAAACCTCTTTGGTATCCTGGTCTATTCATTAATCTCTTGTTGGCGTTTGCCCTGCCCGCTTTATCTCGTATCTCGCCCCTCGCTAGTTTTGAAAGTCCCTCGCGTTTCAGGATGAGTTCTCGAGACTGAGAACAAACTCCCGTATCTGCATAACGAATTGGCAAATCTCCGGTAGATATCGATGTTGTTGCAAGCTTTTTCTCATCCTTCCCCGAGACTCGTTGAATTATCTCTTGGAATGTTAATTTACTTGATATTGAGATTGACTAGCTCGACCTTTTTGGAAAAGCGCTTAAACCGGAATGCTTGATATCGTAGGGCAAAGATCACCACCTTGCCCTCTTCCAAGGGTGTGTGTTCCTCATCTTCGGTGGCAACCCCAACTCCAGAGGGCGGCTTTTTTATCTTAAACCAGGTAGACTCGGATATGATCTGTTCCAAAGAAAGCTCCTCAGCACACATGACTCCAGTAACTAGAAAAAGCTTTTCTGAATTCACTTTATACAGCATCCTTCTGGACCTCTAAACGTCGAAATTGAGCCTCGCCAAAGCCGGTCGCAAGTCTACAAGGAGCCGAGTCCATACCTCCGGTGCCCGAAATGTCTCTGAGTGAGACCGTCGAGATCTAACCCGAAATTTAGTGGATGCACTACCATGATTGGGGGAAAACTGACTCTGACAAAGATTTAGTCATGAGGAAGTCACGAGATACGGTATCTGAAATCGAATCTTTGATACCCAGTTGCATCAACGAACCACATGAAAGTAGGGATTCCAATGGCATTCTCGCATTTGCCACCACAGCTCCAAGCAGACGATCAAGGGCAGCCATTCCGACCGGAGTTTCTAATAAGAACCAATCGGGCTCCCGCATCCACTGACTAAAATGTGTCGTTTTGAGAAAAGCATTAATCTTGCTTGTGTGGTCTTCCCTGTCTTTTGAAGATTGTGCCCTGATGGTCTTAATCGGCTCCACGAACATGGCTAAAGAATCCAACAACTCAAGCACATGACTTTTGTTTTCAGCCAAAAATTGCTTTTGTGACGAAGATGTCTTGGCATCCTTAATCAAGCTTCTGATGTCGTCTAGCTGGGATTGCATTCTCGTAGCCAAGGGACCAATCTTGTTGATTGTGACCAGACAGCCACCTTGAATGTTGATATCCAAGGCCCAGACCTCAAGCCTTAGAATGACGTTGTCAATAAAGAATGACTCTCCTGAAAGTCCACCTTCGAAAAGGTCATGCACAAGTGATTTCAAATCTGTTAAAAGTTCTTCGTAGGTCTGCTCCAAGCCGATCCTTCCAACGACGACATTTTGATCACTCATCCCCGAATCTGCTAGCCGGAGGCTTCTAAGATGTTGCGCAGCGACCTTTTGCAGCAATTCGCAGAATGCTGTTGGAATAAACAGGTGAGAGACCGCAATAGCTTCGATAAGTTGCTGCGGTAAGTCGCCCCATTTCTAGTGAATAGCTTTAGTCAATAGCTTAGTCGAGGTTCGGAAATATCCGCAATTTTGCCCGCCTGTAGCAAGATTGCAATTCTCTGATTGGGACGATAAGACAAAGCGGAAAATACCGTTAGAGGCTTCCTTGCACTAGGTTTTGGAGGTCAGCCGTAGGATCTAACAGGTAATTTCCAATATTTCAGCTTCCGGGGTGCTTCATCTTCTTACTGACTCTTGGACCCGAAACTTGCTTTCTCGGAGATGTGCTTACAATGGAGCCGCTATCGATATTCTCTCTGACCATAACGATCCTGAACATTCTGCTGAATATTATCCCAAGTGTGATCGACAAGGGAGAGCAGATCAAGAACTTCGCGCAACGCTTTAACAGGTATCTGGAAACTTTGGAGGATTGCCGGATGAGTATGAACGTGTGGGTCGGTAGATGGGAGCAGGAGAATGAATTAGAATACCCAGTGCTGTTTGGTCGTATTGGTTGGTGGAGAATTCAAGACGGAGAGGCCGGATCCAGAGTCTTCTCGAAAATGTACTTGAGCACTTGGATCTCAAACCCCAAAAAGTACCCAAGAAAAGCCTATTTTCTTTTAAAAGAGTTGTCAGGAAGGTCCTCTTGTCAAGCCATTCATCTACAACATCAATTACCTTGAGTACATCGTTGACTGTGCCTACTGATGTAGAACCGGTTGGCGATTCGGCCATCAAAGCTTGGCAAATTTATGTGCGGGAAGAAGACCAAAGCAGAGCCATAGGTACCGACCTACCGGCGCCCCCTAGCAAGCCAGATGTCACTGTCATGAAAAGAATTGTTGGTATCTTGTATGAAAACCAACAGCTTGACCGCAAGATTGGTGAGCTTCAAAAAGCCATTGACGGGCTACATTCTTTCAGTAGGCACTGTTTCTATGAAATGGGTCATGGGAGCCTTGATCAGGATCCGGGAAGAGATGAAATAGATGAGAGTCAGGAACTTGATCGTCTACAGAGAATTGCAGGCGAACTTTACAAGTCCTATCTGCCTCGAAAAGAGCAGTATCAGTGGACGTTAGAGCTTTGGTTACCTCAGGAGGTAGACTCGGGCAACGCTATTGTCAAAGAGATTGCCAAGAAGGGAATGATCTATTTTACGGTCAAGCATCGATCCGTACGGAGTGGGCCACTCCTGGCCCAAGAATTAACCGTACGCCACGTTGAAGGAGCTTTAACACCGAAGATTCCTGCAGATTCCCTTGAATCAGCAATGATTGGAATTCTTTCGCAACCCTCCCGAACGGCTGAGTTAGCAGGGTTTGCTTCTTTGGAATTCAGCCAGGCCGGAACCCCCATATCTTGGACTAAAAGTCTGCGATACTTGCTAATCAAAAGCCGCGGAAATGAAGAGGTCCAGAAAATCTTTTCTTTGGAACGCGCTAGAGTTGCATACAGTTGTGCTCTTTGGATGATACTTCTGTGGAAAACTGACTGGTTCGCCAATCTCTGTAGCTGCGGATTCAGAAGTGCTTTATATCCTAACCACACGCGTCTTACGATGTTACCGACAGTCAACGAAAGGGTAGAAGACGATGTAACAAGACAAGAGTACGTTTTTCGCAGCCAATCACTAGACAATAAGGAGCATCCCTGCCCTAGGAGATATTCTCATGCAAACAAGTTGTATCTCCTCGGCATTCTCATTGCTGAACTATACCTTTCGGAGGCAATAGACCTGGATTTCGTCAATGGTCACTTGGAACCTTCGAATCCCCGACAGTTCAAGTCAAATTCTGACATTGTGAAGCGCCTGGAAAGATACGACGAATTTGGCGGAAAGCACCCTGTCCTTAACGCTGTTGAATTCTGTCTGAGGAATGCTCGAAAAAGGGAATGGATCCGATCTCACCGGTCGATTAAGAAGTCTCAGGTCAACTCCCTGATCAAAAATATCCTGGTTCCGTAAGTTTGTACCTTGATATAAATACTTCCGTCTACTTACAGTGCTTTCTGATGCGTCGACAGAACCCAGACCTACTTTCTGATTGTGAAGAATCATTATCGCACAAGTCCTTGGGCAAGTAGGTTTGCCGATGAGTATGAAAAGCTTGCTGATGAGGAACCTCATGAAGAACACGAACATGGTATTCTAGCGTGGAATGGTTTAGATGATAATTATGACACGCAATTATAATTCTGGAATGCCAACGTATCAAGAACGAAGCTTATCCAACACTCTGCCATTTACACCCAGCTATCTCACTTATTCTGTTTATTATTGGATATGACCAGACTTACATGTCGTACACTTGCGGAAGTAACTGTTTTTCACCAGGGTTAAAGAAGGCAGGCCGCCAAGGTTTAAGTTCAAGATAAAAGTATGAAAAGGGCCAACAAATACTCCACGTCCCATCGAACCAAGAATCTGGAGAGTGGCGCGGACGAGACCGACCCTCTGTCCCATTTCGATCAGCTTCCGCTCTCCGCATGGAGAGAAACAACTAAACACCACACGCAGCATCTACAACCCATCGCCAGTCTCCACCACCGCGACCAATAGCCCTTCAGCACTGCTGCAGCTTGCGGAAGCTACCTGAAGGAGGCGCATACGGGAACTCAATCACTACAGCCAAGCAGATACTCAGGAAGCAGTATTGATTAAGATAAGTACACACTTTCTTTAATCCACTTCTTAGTCTGACATCTTTATTACGCAGATCTAAACCCAGCGTCCTCGTACCAGGTCACCAGATTGCAACTGAGCAGTAAGGAAGCTCAGCTCTGATAATAAAGGATGATGCGTTTCTTCCATTGCTTATATAGCAGACTTTGACGCTCGCAACAAGCAATCATGTTTTCTGCGCTCTGTTGGGAACTGATTGTCGATACCATTTTCTTGGCCTCGGCCGTTGATATTCGCTTCAAGGAGGAAGTCTTCTTGGACCGGTACCCAGGTCCAGCCAGGAAACCCTGTTTCTTGGATTATATTGCCCGCCAGTGGGAAAATATCTGCAGTATGTAAAAGAATCCTAACTTCTCAACGTTTAGTAGACTTGTATTATGCCGTGCGAATGTTGTAGAGCTATATTCATTCTGCAATATAGTAATGACAGTTCATGTAAGTGACATTTAAAGTCCCTTTCCATCAAAGAGATTATTCAATACCTTGTCAATAAATATTTCTGTTGTTTCCCTATCCGATGCCGCGTCAAAGCGCCTGTCATTGAGGCAATTCTCAAATGCTTCCGCATAGCAGCTTCCAACATAGAAGCTCAATCGACCAGTAAAACTCTGAAGTCTCATATATACTACTCTAGCTTGTTCATGGCTCACCGGCTTCACCTTCATGGTGCTTTTCCAGCTCTCATCCGGGTCATCCCAAAGGCCTAGGTCGAGAAGAACCACTCCGAAGGAATATATGTCGTGTCTTAGCATGTGTGCTGAGGTCGTGTCAAATTGTTTATCGGGATGACGATAGACACTGAATTCCATGTCCTTGGCATCTCTCGTAGTGGAAATTTTGCCAGACTCACGGGAGAAATCGAAGCCGCAGAGATATTGGGTGGTAAAATCGGGCTCGGGAGACGTGGGCGTGGAGACGAAATGTATGTTGCGGCTTGATATCTCTTGATGATGCCAGCCGGCCATGTGCCAATTAAGCAACGCTTTGCTAATCTGTTTGGCCAGGCTGAGACGTTGTTGAAGGGGTAACTTGTATTTCTTACCGCTTTTCAGGGCCCGCTAAAGGGATGTGGATTCTGGTGAGCTTTCATGACGAGGTGGAAGCTCGAACTTGAGTCCGAAACGATGCTCCAGGGGTTCGGAGAAATAGCCTAGACATTTCAATGTGAGGAATATTGTACGTGAGATGGAATCATAATTCGAGGACGCTTCTCGGAGAACCTTCGCCAGTCGATCAAATCGGGTCTCATGAATCGTTCGCAGTTGTCCATCTATGAAGCTGGAATCGTTGCAGTTTTAATTTGTCCGAATTTACCTACATAAGGCGGAGCATATTAAGCAGTGGGAAGCAGAAGCGCGCAACCATCAACTATGGGATGGTACATAAATTACATAGATATAATGATGAGATCTGCAAGGTAAGAGTTACCACTGTAAATGTTCGAGCTAAGAGTACGGACAAAGAAATCAACAATTTGGCTCCACCAAAATTACAGGTCAATTGTAAGGGCAACAGGCCCAGGGCCAATGGAGGATCTTCGGGCAGAAGCCCCGAAGATCCGACCTAGAGCTTTTGCCCTTAGGGGCGGCTAGCGCCGTGGTATGGCGGGCATTACAATTAGCTTCGGGGAGGACCGAGGATCGCTATCAAACACTAAAGTAGGGACAGGTTCCCCGCAAGAGGCCCCTATTAAGCCTAATGCAGTCTTAGTATCAATACTTCGGTGTCGTCCCATGAGGACCGCCCGAACTGACGGAGAATGACACCATTAATCTTGGTTTAGTTGCCTGGACACCTACTGCTTCGACGGAGATAATAATGAGCTTCAAGCCACTAAGTAAATCCTTTAGGGTCTCGCGCCCCTGTAGTTAGCCGCTAAAATATCATTACAGGGGCTGCTTAGGGCCTTAAGTCCTTAATAGTGTCATCCTCCAAACCGGGCAAATAGATTACATAGATATAAAGTTGATGGGAATCTGCGAGGTAAGAATGATTACTATAAAACCTCAAGTTCAGAGTACAGACAAAGAAATCAACGGTTTGGCTCCCACTAAAAGGGCGATAACAGTAAGTACAAAGTACCTCTGTAGACCTAGCTAGTATCCGGGAATTGGTCCGGTCTACTAACGGTGTAGTGTTCAATAGTGGGACACGCGCCCGCAGATCTTGGCGTAGACATTCGGTTTCAGGCGTGCCATTTTTTTTTATCAAGTCGATAGTACGATGCACAGATGGTGAGGTTTGGCTGGACAAACCTCGGACAGGTCAGAAGATCAAAGCAAAGATGACGTGCCCATTGTGCTTTTCCGTAAACAAGATAGTTCTTCAGGGATCTGTGGTAGCTCAAGTGGCGAATATGCAACCTGCAATCTGTTGCAATATAAACCCACATAGCGCTTGCCATGATAGGCGGCGCGCGTTGCCTTTTTAGTGCAACAGAATCCTTTCACGTCTGATCTCTTTCCATCAGGATAATTCCGATGAATCAGCATCTCCCTTTTTGCGGAACTTTCCAAACCGCGCTCCGTCATCGAGCCTTAGCACTTCACGCACGGCCTATTCCGGGTTTTAGTGGACAGCTTATACTATCGGTGTACTGTTGACAAGATTTGCGGGCCCGTGTCCCACTCCCTCGCTAAGAACAATAGTAACAAGCGAAGGATCGAGCGAAGGATCTCTCTCCTCAATCCTTCCATTTATTCAGCTATTCGGCCCGCACCTTCGCCACGTCCGGCAGTTGGAGAGAAGTGAATTGATTCTTCATGATATCCAAAAGGCCATATTTCCGGA